>CM076086.1:10687862-11137862 GCA_038088235.1 Zacco platypus | reverse complement strand
GATTATATTGATGTCACAATTCAGAAGTCAGCAAAAAGGTGAAATCAGTTGGCAAAGCACATTAAGCACATCTTTTTAGTACTGATCGCTGCCAGTCATGTATTTTACTTTTGATCATGAGTACAGCTTCCCCATAATGGAGAACTGTTGAGACAACCTGTCACAATCATTGTCACAGTGATGGCAGGGTGCTCTGAATGCCACAACTTCTCTGTAGCACTGATCCAAATGGTGACTGCTGCTGTGTGCCTGTGCACACCTGGAGATGTGTGGTGATTTATCTATCCCCCAAAGAAAAGCCATTTCAACTCAGCCGAAGCAAATGAAGGGTGGCAGACTTTAGCCAAGCCAGAAGCCATGGTTTCTACCTGAAGAAAACATTTTTTTTTTATGGGCAGCATTTTTCCTTTTGTGTTTTTGAGGGAAAAACACACACCATCGTGGCAGCAAGTGTTCACTCTAACCGCATGTGAAAGGTTGTCACGATTTTGATTTGGACCTTGAAGGATTGAAAAAACCGTCTGACTTATTGGTGTAGCATGAAGCTGTAAGCTGTTGCATTCTGATAGTGTTTTAAAAATACATAAGCAGCGGTAGGCTGATTGACAATGTCTTGATGTCTACAGATTACCGACTGAGATTTCAATGCATAATTTGCCAGCAACACTTACATTTTTTTTGTTGTTGTTGGTTTTGACTTGATGAATATTAAGTGATGAATATTAAGTGAGTAATTAATAGAAGTAATGAGATTATTCATCATCTGGTGTCAAAAGAGAGAGCAAAAACTTACAACAACAATGGATAATGTGTATTATATATGACTCTATCTATCCATCTATCCATCTATCCATCTATCCATCTATCTATCTATCTATCTATCTATCCCCCATAGGTAAATAGAGCATTTGGGGAAGCTGAAAGTAAACCTTCTCTAGTAAATGTTAAGGTAGCCATTGTAATCACAAAGTAATTGTAGATTGATTCAAACAAAAAGATGGATACTTTTATTTTATGTGGTTTCCAATATCCATGTGTTGTCACAAAGAGGAATATGTGCAATAAAAACAGGTTGTTTACTCTGATCTCTCCAGTGACACATCCAAGCATTTTAATGGAATTTCTAGCTTTTATTTATAAACAACCAATTATGTTCATCCCTCAGGAAACATTTTTATGGCCATAAAAATAATGTTAATGCCAGTGTAGGAGTTATTTATTTTTACTTTATTAAAAGAGAGGAAAAAGAGCTGTCAGAGCATCCTAATTCAAGAATTCAATATCACTCTTAGTAGTAAACGCATTGATCATAACCTGAGGTGTTAGGCTAACACAGAAGCTAAATTGTCTGCCCTTTCTTATTTAGTCTATTAAACCGCTGTTTGATTAAATCAAATAGAGTAACAAGCACCTAACAAACAAGGAAAGTGGCCAAAATAAAAAAGGATATTGCTTATATATTACCCCTTTTAATGCTTAAATATATCTCTAACTGCTATAACATACTGAATTCAGATCTGTCCAAGCCCTGAACAAGTACCAGCACAACTGACGGAAATAAAACAAAGCACTACAACATGTTATTAATTGAACTGAGGGTCCTTCTCTGAAGCAAGCAAGATGATGAAGTCTTAAGTGGACGCCCCCATGACCCGACTGTCAGAGTGACAGATGGTTGAAAGCTTCTCACAATGGTGATCTCCCTTATCAACATTAGAGCACTGGGGATTTCGGCATAGTGTTTCTAGCAAACTCACAACAGTCGTTTCACACAGTTAGCTTATACTGTATAATGTATTCAAACAGGAACATTTGTTTATGATTTTGCTGAAATGAAACTGCAGTCTGGTTGCACACAGTGGGAAGGTTGATAGTTCGTTAGTGGTGTTTTCTGTTTGTACTTCATGGAATATTTGCATGGGTCTGTAATTTTGTCCAAAAAGACTCTTCATAATGGCAGGTATTGAACTCAAGCATCTGCAAGGTGTTTTTAAGGACTAGTTCACACCAAAATAAAAATTCTGTCATTTACTTACCCTCATGTTCCAAACTTCTATGAATTCATTACTTATGTGGAGAGAGAGAGAGAGAGAGAGAGAGAGAGAGAGAGAGAGAGAGAGAGAGAGAGAGAGAGACCCACACAAAATAATTTATTTTCCAGAAAGTGAACATAGGGTCTAAAACATAACTGGGGCCCCATTGATTATAATTGTAAATGCTGAGACATTCTTCAAAATATCTTCTTTTGTGTTCTGCATACGAAAGAAAATCATACATGCAACATGACAATCAATCAACATGACAGTGAGTTTTGAATATTTTGGTGAACCCCTTTTACATCATGTGGGAATCACAATGATGGTGAGACTCAATCACATATTTAAGAACAGTTCAGTCAACAACACATGACACATAACAACCAAAATCCCCAAAGAACTTTTCAATGAACGGTTCTTAAAATGCCCACTTTTTAAGCGGGAAGAAGATTTTAATAATCAGAAGAGCTGTTTTTCACTACAAAGAACATTTTGTGTAATGGGAAGTTCCATGGAAGTTCTTGATGGAACCATAGATGCTAATAAAGAACCTTTCATTTTTAGAGTGTAACCAGTGTAAATATCATAATAAACAGTAAAACTTGAATAGTAAAGCAGTATGTTTGCATGATTTATTCCTGCCCCAGGGTATGCTGGGAACTGGTGTCCTGCCTTCAGCACAATTTAATTGTGCAATTGCATTAGACAGTGTGAAATAAGCAAGTATTGCTTATATTCCGCACTATTCTATTCCAAGTCCACCCACTTGGAAATTCGAGGCATGATATTTCTTCATTCTTTTTCAGGCATGAATCTTTGGATGAGGCAGAAATGCTGAGAGAGGGTGCCTTTATCAAAGGCGTACCTGAGTCATCACCATAGGCAGTAAAGTTAAGACTACGTTGTGTAGGTGTGTCCTCTCCATACAGTATGAATATTTTTGTCTTTAAAAACATTTTCACCCCATGCAAAACCTTTTTTAATATAATATTATATTATGATATATGGCTGTCAATAGTTTAAATTTTTTTTTATCACGATTAATCACAGCCTTTTTGTACGATTAATCTCACACTTATCGTGACGTTAAGCATGCACCATTTATCCTGTTTAACACGTTCCTTTGTCATCATTTGCTATATAAAGCAAAGTAAACCATCAGAATGAAGGGTGATTCTCACAAAACTGAAAAAGTTTTTTTCAAGGTAAATTTAGGTGTCTTTCCAAAAAAGTTCCACTTTGAGACTTGGAGACCAAATAGCCAAATGATATGAGGAGCTCATATAATTCATAAATCTATTAATATTAAAGCACCCATGAAAAACATTATAGAAAAAAATGTCTACAGTGCAACATCAAAGAGCTTGTTTCCACATGTTTGTGAATCAATATAACTGACTCACTCGTGCTTACTGTATGACTCCTGTGTCACCGCAATTGTCTTTACCTTGATTACAATCCTCATCCATCAAAACTTTACTAGCAAGATACTAGTTTGCTTTATCCAGACAAATAACATAGTTTGTGTATCATGCGGCCTCACAGTGGTGAGATGTTTTTTTGACGTTCTGTTCAGTCTGCATTTCACAGTGTAATGTGTGAGGGCTCGCTGTCTTCAGAAACAATCACAGAATATGACAGAGCTTGTGTTTTAAAGCAAAAAACACAACGGAATGAATAATTCACTGAAAACACAATGTGAGTCTGTATTCTCTTTGCCATCTCTAATGTAATCAGCCTAAAAATCAGCATTTTTCTTTGGGAGCTGCTGTGCAGCCAAAAATTAAAGCCAATTATAAATGTAAAGCTGCTTTGCCACAATTTGCATTGTAAAAAGTGCTATATAAGTAAAGGTGACTTGACTTGACTAAAAAACTTTCCCATAGTTCATCAGCTTAAAATGGTCCGATCGCAAACAGAGCGGCGAAATCAGGTTAAAGGGTTAGAAAAGAAATTTCCACCTGCATCTACCAGGGTTAAGGGTGACTCAGTGTGATAAACTAACTGTGTGACGTAATGACGCAATTTCACCCGTGTGTGTGTGTGTATATATATATATATATATATATATATATATATATATATATAATATACCCTTGGTAAATTCTCACCATTGTTGACTGAGAGCAACAAGCCTGACCATTTCAGAGAGACTCTGACCCAACAACTTGACTCTTGTCAAAGTTGCCCAGATCTTTATTCCTGCCCATTTATCTTGTACCCAACATGTTGATTACGAGAACTTATGGTTTGCTTGCCATTTAATATGCCCAGGCCTTAATATGTGGCTTGTAAGGAGATGATCAACAATATTTGATTCACCTGTGATTGGTCATAATGTTTTGGTTCATCAGTGTATAATTCTATACCACAATATGCAGTCCCAAGTACAAACAATCCTGGAACAGAAATAAGAATTCACTGTCATTATAAATAAATATAGAGTTAATATAGAAATAATCAATAAGTGATGTGATGATGCACCCTGCTGTTTAATTATGTATTTTGGTGCATGTTCTAAAAGGGACTCTATTGTCATGGGAAGTGAGCAGTCATTGATGTGATTCTTCATGGAGTGCACAGCTCTCATTAGTGTGCCTTGGGGTACTCATCTTATAAAATTAGCACAGGAGCAAGGGCAGGCCATTGCATCTCTGTAATGCTCCACTGGTCACTGTCTTATGGTTGCAAGATTAACGTAATGCTTCTAATGATTTGAACACTGATGAACTGAACTGTTCTCTTGGTTATTACTTAATAGGATCAATAAGCAGTTTTACTGCTGAATCCAGTTCAAAGCATTCTTTTTATACATTCATATATATGTATATCTGCTTGGTATGTGAGTACTGGAGTAAAAAAATGAATTTAGTGTATGAATAAATGAATGCACAAATAATGATACTGCAGTAGCATGGTCATGCAAACTATAGTCTTAATAGGAGTTCTGCATTTTCCAGACGTTTGGTATTTCCTATTCAGACATTAATTTTTTATACCTGGGAAGGTTCGTCCTCGAGGGTTTCAGGGACAGTGAAGTTGTATATTCATAGACAGGTTTTTTTTCCCCCACCACACACAGCTCTTAGAAAAGTGTGGCAATTTTTAACACTTGGTTGTGTACAGTGCACGAGTGTAGTGTGTATTTAATATTTTTTGATAATTCATGTTATTAACATTATTGTATAATGTTTATTATTTTTATAATTACATATATGTTAAATATTTGATTATATATAAGTTTAATATTATATAATGTATCATTTTATTTCAATCATGACAATTCAAATGTATTTGGTCTTGGTGGATCTGCTACTCTGCTTTCGACAGATATTAGCTTCTGCTAATAGATACACAGACATGCTGCTGTAAGCGTGTAAGATATGCTGCATAAATAGACATAAATGAACCCCGTAACAGATCTAGGCAGGTGGAGGGTTTCAGATGAATTCTGATTCAGTGCACTGCAGGACTAGCTTAGAGTAAATGATGAACCAGACTATTTAAATGTCGAGCAAGCAATCTCATTGGCTGCAGGATCAGCAGAGGCCAATCATCTTGTTCCATGCATTAATGATGCGATTTCTTGCAGGTTGCATGTAAAGGACCTACCAGTCTGCATCCTCTAGAGTTTATGACTGAACTAGATATATTCTGATTTGGGGTAAATTGGAAATAGGTGTAGCTCTATTAACTCCTTTTACACTAGGGTTCACTTGTGTCTGGGAGGTCACTGGCCTGTTCCATCTTTTGCTTATCAATATAAATCAAAACCCCTGCAGATATCATCTGCGATTTGCTTTACACCCTCTCTGTAACTGACAGTCCAGCCACTGTGATTTTCCATGCTCAGTTGTTGCTGAGCAAATCAAATATTAATGCTTTTGCAGTTTTTCAGAAGATATGGCAAGATTAAACTTGCTTCACAAAAACAACAACAACCTAACATGACTTTTCACCATATGTTCTTTTATGATTGATTTATGGCATTATGATAGTGCTTCTTTCAGATTATTCTGAACATTTTGTTGCTGCAGGTATTGTTAAATCTGATGCTTTGCAGTCATGTTTTTGTAATGTGCGGGAGAAGCTGAAGTCGGAGTTGATAACTCATTTTCAGTTCTATCTCTTGGAACAAAAGCAAGCAGAGTCGTTTTCACCATAGTCACGTAGGATTACTCCGTTTGATTTATTAGCAGCATTAGCGTACACTGTAAAAAAACTATTTTTCAAACTTGTAAATAAAACAAAGCTTAGTGGATTATGTTTTCAAGAAAATATTATTTCAGTCTTTCTACCATACTTCAAAAAATTTCATGTTTTATTTCAGTGCGTTACTTGATTCTTTTTAATGACTTGCAAAATTTACTAGCAATTTCTGAGTGAAATTTGTTTCAAAGTAAATCCTACTCCAATTTTTTTTTTCGGTATGCAATACAATTTTTTTCCCCTAGTTTTTAACACTATCTCTGTCACGGTCTCATTTGCAAATAACAACAAAGATACTTTATAATATTCTTTGTTGCTCAGTGTCTCATTACAGTTTACATTAGAAATGACTCTGTGCAATGTATCCTGGGACTGTTAGACAGCTTGTGTTTTTTATTTTTTTATTTGACATTCACACAATCTTTCTCTGCACAGTTTACTGTAAGTGCCTAATGCACGTATAAAGACAGCAGATGCACTTTGATGTGCACTGAAGCCTGCAGCTCAGCATTGACCAATATTGACAGGCTGAGAGAATAGCTATGCTGTTGAAGGCATGCGCTGCCTTTAGGGACATTAAAAGCATTCACACTTTGATTATCTCTTAAATATACTGTCTGATATTTCTGATGCAATCCCCTGAAAGAAAAAAGCCTTAAATTGGTCTTTTTTAGTATTGATTTAATAGCCTGCATTAGTAGTCACGGTTTGTAGTCAAAGTTTTGCTGACTTTCTCCAGTTTGGCCTGCCTTTTTTTTTTTTGCTTCTGTGCATTCTTTATGAAATGCACAATGGTAAAGCATTCTCTGCATAAATAGATTATGATAATATGGACGTGAAGGGTTCCTTTTTCTTACTTTTTGGTGTTTTCGCAATGTTTGAAGCTGTATTTATCATAGGCCCATGAGTCCTGAGAGTAGCAATGCAATATTATTCTTATTGTGCAAAGAATGTTAATATATACAGTATATTAAAATTATATTTTGTATGCATCTGGCTGGTTTAGAATTAGATAGGTGATTAAAGAAATAGAAAGAAATATTTTATTATATTTTTTAAGCTGGCTTCGAAATGACAATGTAAAATTTAAAACAATTGTATGACTTCATATATTTTTAACACTAGTGGATAAATGTGCATTTGTTTAACAGGAAATGATTTTTTTTTTCTTCAATTCGGTCATGCTTTGGAGACTGAATCAGGGAAATAATAGCTTGTAAAATGTGTGTAACTATATTTCAGTAGCCCTCAGACTCTATTTGTCTTAAGTAATCATGATATGCATACCATCAGCTGGAGCGCTGAACATTTTAATGGTTCGCTTCAGCTCATGCCTGAAGTTCTGATAAAAGCAGAGAGTAGCGAGGCCAGTCTGTGCAGTTATTCAGGCATAGATTCTCCAGACCCTGTCAGTTTTACCTGAATCTTGGCCTCCTCTTAATTCTTTCTTTAAGCCCGACTGGATCTCTGATTGACCAGGTGCAACGGCAAGAAAGATAGAGAGAGGAAAATACTAACCGCCGGCCCATCTGTCTAAATGTCAGCAGTTGTAGGTGGGCAAAACTCTCAGAAGGTTTTGTTTGTTTAAGTGTTTATTTTTTGACATGTAGCAGTAATATCTGTGTACCTTGTGTTTTATATCTATTTATATTCTAGATCTATTTTAGATCTATTTTTTCCACAGCTTACATACATAAAAGGGATAGTTCACCCAAAACTCACCATCATGTTGTTCAAAACCTGTGTTGTTTTTTATTCCATAGAACACAATAGGTAATTTTTTGAAGACTGCTCTCATGCCCAAAGAACAATTTGGACTATTTTATGGTGTTTTTGTCATTTTTGAGGTTTGGAACAATCTGAGGGAAAATACTTGATGGAATATACGATTAGTTCAAATGCAAAAGCTGCTACACGCCACCTCCATCAAAAGTGAAGTAATGATATGGAGCGAATGCTCTCACGTAATATATGTTCATAAATATTATTGTTTCTAATCTGCTAAACCCCAGTGTCAGCCCATTCATAAATACTGGTTCGATGACAGAAAACCGCTAAATGCCACTTCCATTTGTCAGCAAAATCCTCTAAGTCCACAGAAGAACCAATTGGAAGATGCAAATCGAATCATGATTTTAAGATGAATGACGGTGTGCGCATAAGCCGGTCTTCAATTGCGGCATTGCAAGTTTTTATCATGTTTTGTCCAGTGCCAAAGACAGGATTTCACGAGTAGCAAGTAAACAACAGTGTTCCTTTTGCTGCTGTAAAACTGACAGAAACATATATTTTAAAGGCACAATATGTTTTTAAAAAAAATGTCACCGCTAGGGGTCGCTAAACTCTTCAAAACAATAACAAAGGCATAGTTTGATGACACAGTGAATGAGTGGAACATGAAACTTGTCGTCATGCCAAATAATCTAATAATGTTTATGAATGAGTGTTATGAATGCATGTTTTTTAACATGACGGTGGTTTGAAGCTGGGCGTGGCCGATAATCGCGGGTGCAATTGCTAATGAGAGACAGATATCAGTGGCACACGCGAGTCCCGGGGATAAAAGAAAGAGGACATTTCATTCTACAGAACTACTCATAAATGCTGAAATAGTACTCATGCAGGTCAGTTTATTTGACGAATTAAAACTGTGAGGTAACGCAGCGCTGTTTCCCTTGGTCTAACGTTTCACTATCACATTAAACTGCATTTGAGTGTGTTGAAAGTTGTAATGTTATTCTGTGTATTAGTTTGTTGACTGTATGAGACTTAACAGTAAGATAGATCAACATTAGAATATCATACTGATGATATTCTAACATTTCGTCGTGTTGAACTATATAACATTGATTAGTCTTATGTAGCCTAGATTTGCTTATCTTGTCTAATAACGTGCAAGAGCGGTGTCTTTGTCAAGTCAAAGTTTGTCGCAAAGCTCTCGCCATCTCGGAAACGCCACGCCGATATTGATCCTCGTTTTATTTCTCCTTTTGTCCCAAAGTTTGCTTGCCATGTTCCATAAGCGTGCAGCTAGACATAAATCAGCTGTTCACGTCTTTTTCCATGATTATTATGCCGTAAGTGGAAACCAGGGATAACGCATTGACAGGCGCAACTGACAAGTGAGGGACAGGGCACTATTTAAAATTGTGAATTTCCCTGAATTTACAAATTTAGGATAATCTAAGTACGTAGCTGAACGAAATACATAACACTGTGCAAGTGGTTTTTGGATAGTTGAATATAAAAATGTTACATATTGTGCCTTTAATGTCTTTTTGTATATACCAATGAATTGACTAAAGTGACATTTTTGAAAATAAGGTATTTCAATTACTGACTTATCTTTTTATTGCCATTAAAGTGAAATTCCTGAACCTAGGACATATAGGGGCCTGGTCAAAAATAAACTCATTTAAAAGAAAACATGTCAGACGGACTTTGAGGCTTTTGCATCTGAACTCTTCATATGCTATGAATATAAAAAAGGGATTTTGCCCAGTGGAGAGAAGATACCTCATTTATGCATTGCTTGTATACAGTAGTTCAACTGGCAAGTATGTAAACAAGT
Source organism: Zacco platypus (assembly GCA_038088235.1). Classification (NCBI taxonomy): domain Eukaryota; kingdom Metazoa; phylum Chordata; class Actinopteri; order Cypriniformes; family Xenocyprididae; genus Zacco; species Zacco platypus. The sequence continues at coordinate 11,128,046 of CM076086.1, read as the reverse complement.
AAGGAAAAACTAAGGAATGCCACAAAAACCCTGTTGTGTGTGAAATTACTTTCTTAAACAAAAATCTGGCATTGCTAGACGTGTCTAGTTGCCACCATTACTTGGGCCATTTCTGAGAAGTTAACAAGTAAACAACGACACAGCCTGATATCGCTTTAATATAACAGTTCAAAAAACAAGAAGTTAATATTAAGTAACTTCAGTATTTGTCTGTTTTAGACATGACAATGAAAATAGCAACACAGTAGTGGTGTTTCATGAACGAATCAGTGTTTCTGAAAAAATTATTCCATGACTCACTTACAAAGACAGTCACTTGTGTCGTTCCTGAATGAATCAGGGTTTTGAACTAATTAGTTGAATGAATGATTCAGTGACTCATCTTAAACACTATTGCTTATTTCGTTCCTGAACACATCAGCTGTTTTGAATGAATTGGTTGAGTGTATGATTCAAGGTCAGTGACTTACTATAAAGATAGTAACTACACCACCTACTGGTGTAATGATGTAACTGCAGAAAGCGTCTCTGAACTTTCCCACCACCAATTCAGAGAACAGTCTTTCTTTGAGATCGAAATTGGGCATGAAGTGATAGTCTCTAATTTAAATGCCACTCACACTAATGACATTTTGGAGTTTAATAGAGTGACCTCTGGGGTTTTTCTGTAGACATGTGCAAATGGAGATTAATCAATGTACAAATATGCATTTGTTTTGTAGAAAATTAAAGGTTTGCACTGGAACAAAGGACAAATGAATAGTATGCACACCCCTTTTCAGGTGACCTTTTAATACAGATTTCATGGCGTTTGTAATTTTAATATGAAGCAGAACAAGAACAAAAGAAACTCAAAATGCAATTTAAAAGGAATAGCAATTGTTTCCTCTCAAGACTGGATCTTCTTATACTGCATGCACAGAGCATAACATATCACTGCCTGGCAGCGCAAACCTCAGCTCGTGCCCTCGTTTCCTTAGAGGTGCAAATACAATCTTTTTGCTTTCAGCGCCGTCTGTGGTAAGAGTGTATGTGCGTGAGAACTGATGAAGTGCCAGGGCTTCCAAAAGGAACACGAAGGGGCTCTCAGGTGTTTTGTAAAAGATTGCGGTGCGGTTTTAGATTAGTGTGCATCAGGATTTCCTTTGAAGACAATGGTGTGGTAATTAGGTAGAGTTCTGCAGTAAAAGTGGACTTGATTGTATCAGGGTCTCCGAAGACCATCATCAACAAAAGCCCAAAGTACTGCAAAGTCAAGCACTGGAATCCTTGTGCTATCAAAAACATTAGGAGACTTTCATAAAGCAGGATACCATCTAATGACACTCACGTTCAATGTCTTTTACTACATTTTCATGCCCTGGCTGTTATCCCCAGCCTCATACAGCACATTCACTGTCCAGCCAGTCAGTTTGCTGACTGTCTGATGCTTACTGCACACAAAACTGTCAGAAAACTGCAGTTCTGATCTGATTAGCTTCATTAATGAGTTTTAAAAGTTGGTCGTTTACCTGTTAGGCAGTCAGTCGTGAGTGGGTTAATTTTGGCCAGAATAATCTGCATTGAAAGTCTTGCATTTACAGTAACTTACTAGCTTACTACATAGTGTGTTTTTTAGGGCTACACAATATTGGAAAAAAAACTGACATTGCGATAATTTGTTTCTCTGTGATATATATTGCAATAACCAGGTACAGAAATGGAATAATCAACACTGAATAAAGCAACACTGCATAGTCTTCACTGTATAAATTAAATATAATTAATCTGTGTTAAAGCTACAAAAGTGATTTTTATCTTTGTGTTTTGTTGTTTGATTAATATTCATGACACAGCAAGTAGCGGGAATATTAGGCTGATGTCACGTTAAGACTGAATGGACGCTGAAGAGAAAGGAATTCAGTGTTCACGTGCATGTGGCCGGCTCTGTGCATGCAAAGAAAACAGCCGCACAATCGCTTGAATGTTTAAACTGACAGGACCTAAAACATATGCAAATGATACATTTTCATTGTATGATGGTAAAACTGCGATGTGACTATCACTGATGCTCACATCACAATATCGATGCTAAAATGATATATCGTGCAGCCCTAGAACTTTTTATTCAAACTGATTTTCTGTGGATTAATTGCAGGCTCACTTCTCATGGAGAAATGGAGACAGGTTAAGTGCCCTGCTCAAGAGCACAATGGTGATAGAGCAGGACTGTGATATTAGTAAGTCCCCAGTTCCTGTCCCACTCCTGCTCGGGGCTGAACCTTTGTGTCCGCGGTTCAGAATCTTAACTATTAGGCGACTACAACCCATGTATTTGCTTGACAGAGAGTTTGACATCTTGAGAGCTAAATCATCTTGAGGTGAAACCTCACAGGCAGCTTGAAGGGGCTATTGTTTTCCCTGGGAATAAAATGTGCTGTAATTAAACTGAAATGGGTTCTGACTTCCTCTCTGTACGACTGCCTCAATTTTCATTCTGGTGGCATGTGAGTGGGCTGGATAGATTTTTAATGTATAGGCAGCTGTCACAAAAGTCTCATAGTTTTAGAGGAAATGGATTGTCGCAATCCCAAAAATTGATTCTTTCTTTTTTTAGGAGTGGAAAAGAACATTTCAATTATTATTCTATTTGTTTTTGCCAACTAGAGCATCCATTTGAAAAATGTGTCTGACTTACTGACACTACTCTTCTATTCTATTCTATTCTATTCTATTCTATTCTGTGCCAGTTTCTATAAGCTCTGTGTTCATTATTAACGGTTCTGAAATATATCACCATATAAAGTTCACCACTAAATTTCTGTCCTTACTAGTAAAGCATATAGTTCAGGTTAGTAAGTTTTTTTTAGGGTTTTTTTTTTTGATAGAAATGAATTTAACTTTTAATTTAACTTTAATTAAAAAAGGATGCATTGAATTGATCAAAAGTGACAGTAAAGCCTAGTATATTGTGTAAAAAGATTTGTATTTGAAATAAATGCTGTTCTTTTTTAACTTTCTATTCATCGAAGAGTCCTGGAATGACTGAAAAATATTAAGTCGCACATCTGTCAACATTGATAATTAAAAAAAGTTTCTTGAGCACCAAATTAGCCTATTAGAATGATTTCTGAAGGATCATGTGACACTGAAGGCTAGAGTAATAATGCTGAAAATTCAGCTTTGACATCACAGGAATAAATTACATGTTAAACAATTCTGTTGAATTAATAATATTTCATGATTTTAATGTTTTTACTGTATTTTTGATAAAAAAAGCTTGATGAGACTTTCAAAAACATTCAAAAATAGTTTGAACGGTATATTCATTGCAAATCATTTCTGTTTGGATATAGTAAAGTTTTTTTTTTTTGCATTTAGGCAGCTATTCTTTTTTTTACTTTTTCACCAGTCTTTCTTTAAATGTAAATATACAAAGTTTTGTACAAATACTTAAAGAACAAATACATTATCCTGACCCTGTGCTTCTGCAGGTGAAAATGGAGTTATTGGAGTCGACTGTGAAGCATCGCCTCTCTCACTTGACTCGATTCTGTCCTTCACTTCCTTTATTTTTAACGTCAAGGCTTTTGACTTGGCTTTAATGCTTTAGGAAAGAACGTAAACACTTCTGTCTGTAAGTCTTCTCAGGACGGGTTTGCCTGAAGAGGGAGAAATTGATTTTCATGGAAGGAGAGGAGAGAGGAATAGAGTTTGTTCTCTCTGATCAGGAGTCAGTGCTTCCATCTAATGCAGAAGCTGCGTTCCTGGGGTCTTACAAAACATTTCATATTGTTTTGTTGATTTGTTTGTGATTTGCTTTGTACTACCCCTGGTGGATGCCCAAACAGCACACTCACTGGTTGCCATTTATCATTTCACCTGGCACATAATGTGTGTGTACACAGACTCTCTACTCCCACTTGGAAACCTTCACTGAGCATGTGCAGAATATGTGCAGAGCAGAAACTTCTGAAGTAATTGCAGATAGAGGGAATTGTATATCGCATATGTATGTATATATATATATTATATATAGTACTATGCAAAAGTCTTAGGTCACCATTAGATGTTGTTTTAGCAATGATATAATGAGCATATATAATTATTTCTCTGTCTTTTTATTAGAATATAACCAGAAAATACAATAGTATTTGTATGTAGTACTAAAAACAGAAAAAAAATCAGATAAAGCAGCTTTTATAGGCCTGACCTCCCCTCATTCTTGAGCAATAGCAGGAGACGACTCTCTTAAATCTAAATGGAATGGAAAAGGACTGGAAGGCCAAGAAAACTTTCAAAATTTGAGTTTATTTTTTGAGTAAATGGAAGAAATCCAGAAGGTCACACTAAATACTGATTTTTGCTTAAAGGCACAATTTTGTTAAAACTTTTGTTTACATTTTTGTGTACAAACATTTTATGTACATATTTCCTGTATTTTCTGTTTGTATCGTAATAAAGATACTGAAAAATAAAGCTGGCAGTGGCCTAGGACTTTTGCATAATACTGTATAATATCAAACATTAAAATTCTCCAGATGAATCCACCACAAACAACATTGCTTGTTGCATTCCAAACCCTATAGGTCTGTATCAGCAGATCTTCATGCATATGTTTTGTGCTAGTTTTCACACTTTTTTTCTACTTTGCAAAATCTGCTAATTATTTCCAAGTGTTTCTTAGCACAAAATGTCTTTGTCGCAGTGGCTGATTGGTGAATCACAGTTAAAAATGACAGAGTAGGAAAATGAAGATTAATCAGGCCTCCCGACGGCCTAGATCCTGTGCCCGCCAGACACGCCACGCCGCTCTCAACCAATCAGAACAATGATGACTTTGAAATTTTCTGGACCACCTGTACAGATTCTATTAGCAACACATGCTTTGGCTTTTGATTGGCCTAATAACCTCCCCACGATTCTTCATGTGTTTCATGCATTTGGAGCTAATGATTATTTTGTAGAGGCAATATCGCTCTGAGATTTTGCATTTAGATAAAAGATGATATTTTGTTGATGTGCAGATTACCCAGCCTGGTCTAGATTTAAGCAGAGAGAATCAGTACTGAAATAAAAAGGAAAAGCTTGCATGTTGTTTTTGCTAGAGTACTATTAACTTGCTGCAAGTTTCTTACAGGATTTCAGTAGAGCTTGTAAAACATTTTGAATTTCAGTCAATCCTACTTTCTCACATCAGAGTTAAATTCACTTATGCACCTAGTGCAAATGTTAGTCGTGCAAACAGTAAGCATATTTGCTTTTCCAGAGTATTAGAATAATTTACCTCATATGAACTCCCATTCCACACAGCTGACTCTTTTTTCTCTCTCTCCATGTTCTTTCCATTCACTTTATCTTTTATAAAAAAAATAAAAAAATAAAAAATAAAAAAAAATTGTTAAGCCCAGAGTGCTGCTGCATTATCAGGTATCAGAATCGTATCATTGCAGCTAGATAAAGCAGAATTGAATCAGGCTGATGATAGGCAGTAGGTGTATCTTGGCTTTATCAGTTATCTACATTCTCACTCTCACGCTGTGGGGACTTGTTTCTATTCATTGGCGTTGCCGGCAGTCATTCTGCCCCAGTCATGCGTATCTGGAAGACATTTTGAGCTGTCAATTGGAGACCGAGAAATGCACAGCGCCCGGGAGAAATGGTTGGGAAAGATGCAAATTTCTGAAGTACACAATAACAGAAAAATCACCACAAATAAAAGAGGAAAGCAATATCTATCTATCTATCTATCTATCTATCTATCTATCTATCTATCTATCTATCTATCTATCTATCTATCTATGTATCTATCTATCTATCTATCTATCTAATCTATCTAATCTATCTATCATTAAAAAACATCTTTACAAAATAGTAGGTTTTCACCGTTAAACACTTTAAAAAGAGTTCTCAATCTTTCCCCGGTTATATTCACTCCATAAAAGTGAGCAGCCTTGGGTATTTGTACAGCATCTTTATGAGATTCTGTCGAATCATACTTTTAAGACAAATTAACCATTTGGCTTGTGTATTTTTCAGAGTGCATCCTTCATACAGTAGATGTAATCTCCAACCGAAAGTGTGCTGAATTTGGAGAAGAAATAAAAGTTCAACCCTGCCTCTCTGAGTTCATGTGCACTAGACCTCAAGATCATAACAAACAGAAAATTATATTCTGAGCCAGAATAGACCAGGAATTTTATTAAAACCATTTATAATGTCTTAAAGTCTAAGACCACGTTTTGTGGTTTGGTTTAAATATTGTCATGGAGGCTGAAAATGAGCACTCAACGATTAAAGCTCCCAACCGACTATTACCACGGGAACTAAGTAGGTGTCGACGGACAAGGGTCCAGATAAAGAGAGGATTATCCTATATATCTGTCTCTGGGGAAATTCTGTGGATTGTCATTCCATGCAGCTCTCTTTTACTGCATACTGCAAAGTTTGTAGGAAGTGCTGGCTAAACACCCTCAGGTTCTAAGACCAGAATCCTTTGTTTTGAGTCCAGCTGCCTGATGTTTCCGGAGGGGGAATTTCTTCTTTTCATCTTTAAATGAGACCTTGCCAACTCTTTTCTGGTGGCGGTGACCTGCAGCACCTCATGCTGATATTTTTGTATGTATAAAAGATTTCCAAGTGTGTGAAAGTGCTGTTGGCTATTTCTAAAAAGGAAAAAAAAGTCAAGGTGAATTTTCTCAAAAAAAAAAGAAAAAAAAAGCTTGGTGGGAAAAAAAGCAGTATAAGTTAATTGAGCTTTATTTCTATGTTTAGTTTTTACATTTCAGTTTTCGATATATACATTTTTTTTTCTTTTATTGAACAACAATTAAGTATGGTTCTTCTTTCCTTTTATAACCCCTCCTACTGATGGATTTTGTCTGGAATATGCCTTGTTTAAGAGATGTTTGGTGCATTTTCAGTGAGTTGACCTTCCTCCAAGGCATATTCAACATATCCTACTTTTTCTCTCCTTCACATCTTTCTACAATTTTATCCTTTTATGGTACATTTGCTCTCTGTTCTGTTGTAATGTGGCATTTAGTGCACAATATAGAGACTGTACTCTCGCTTAGCAGTATGTCCTTCAAGGTTTATCAAGAACATTTGTACCAAAATGACTGTCTGCCTCATTTATAATCGTACACGTGTCTACACCGGATGTTCCTTGAGGTTGTATACACATCGCAACCACAGATCAATCAGTTATAATCTTGATGTTAGACTTGAAAATTGTTGAAAATAAAATACCACTTATTTTATACAATTAAAAAAAAATACAATTTACTAAATTATATATATATATATATATATATATATATATATGTACACACACACACACACACATATACACTATATATATATATATGTCTGAATGAATGAATGAATGAAGTGATAAACTTTGTGAAAAAAGGTACATTTGTTACATATCATATTAGTTTATTATCGTCAGTGTGTGTTTTTTTTTCTGTATTGTTTTCATTCCCAGTGCCACATTTTCCAGCACTGTGTCTGTTGAAGCTTCTGGTCTTTGATGTGGAGATACTGCTGTGTGGGACAAAGCAAACGGCTGCGTTTATCAGGCTTGTCTGTCTCTCGTGTTCTTGAGTGATGGGCCAAAAATGGCAGTTTCTCTTCATACTTCTGCAGGCCATTCATCCACATGACTAGTTAGCTATAGAGGTGGGCTGAGGCCTTCAGACGGCTCCTCTGAGGACTGACACAAATAGAATGTTAGTGCATCCACCTTGAAAGCAGTGACAAAAGTGGCAATCAAAAGTGGCGCCCGTACTATTGTACTGTTATTTCAATTCAAACGAGGGCCACGGCTCACTCAGGAGACTTGAATGGGGTACAGAAAAGTAAATGCTTTTGCAATGGGAACATTTTTTAAGCATCTGCAGGAAATACAGAACGTCCTGGTTAGAATCCACATTAAGAACCATTCTTAGTAAAAATATGACATATGACATCTTCGACTGCAAGAATACTATTATGGCCTTCCCTAACATAAGTCAATTCTAATTCTACTCCAAGTCATAAAATACTTTTACTTGCTTGCAATTTATTTAGGATTTGCATACATTTATTTTTATTTAGCTTTATTTATCATTAATATTTGAAATATTATTAGAATTTAGAATTCAAGTTTTCTATTTTAAGATATCACCAAATTTTCCCTAGCTGATTGATTACATTAAGAATTGCAAACATTATTTTTATTACAAGTTTTCTGAAATGTTTTGTTTAAATGCAAACGAGGTGTTTTCTAATTAAATATTCACTAATGCGCATAATTTTATAGAACAAAAATTCAACATTGTATGAAGTTAGGTTTAAAATTATTGTTTCATGTTTTTCACATATTAGAGTCAAAGGTTATTACTGAGTGGATTTTGGATATCACTTTTAATCACTTCATAAATCAGAAAATACGGTTAACAGCCAGAAAAAAAAAAAAAAAAAATCACAATTTTTTTAGGAATAAAATGTTGTATAAAATCAGGCAAATTAGATATGAAGAAAAAACCCCTCTGTAAAAACCTTCAGAATATAGACAGGAATAAAACTTTGGTGTACTACTGAAGTGGAGATTTCTGGCTCAGTATATGAGAAAAACAGTCAATTTGAGAAAACGACCTTTAAAGATATATACTGTAATTGAAATCTTCATACTCAAATAGATACAATGCTATAAAAGATACACTTAGTGTATTTTGGATGTTTTCTTTCCACTAGTCTGAAAAAAGCCTTAAAATTGACAGATGGATCAAAAAACAGTGTTTTTGCCTGTGGTGTCTAGCCTTAAGTTACCTTTTGTTCTAGACAACTAATTAAGAAGTCAGGGTTTTCTGTGTGAAAATATTTGTGACTTTTTATATATGCCACATTCTTCTAATACCAACATGTAACTCTCAACACTGCTGTCTGTGTCTGGTTGGGGAAATCATTCCTGTTTCCCCTCTATCTGAAAGCCCAAACAGAGTGGCCACCATTCATTGCCCCTGGTGTAATGGCCTTCATCAGTCTCCCATCACATAAAGCCTGCCTGTCATTAATCTCACCCTGAGACCACATGGCTGTCTGCTGACAATGATCTGCAAGCACCGAATCCCCACGGCACAGACTCTCACTGACCTACTCATATCTTAAAAAGGCACAACACCGATATGAAAAATATGGCAGGTGTCATTTTATGAAATGGCCTCTTGTTCTCATCGCCAAAACAATAAAAATTGCAGTGCCCTATGTTTGTCACAGGTTTAACCCATATTTTGGTCATCAATTTTTATTGATTTAGTAAGAGAGTTAAGAGTGTTCTCTTTTATTTATCAGATTAGACTTTATCCTTAAACCACAAAAAAGAAAAGAAAAGAAAAGAAAATCTGAGATGTTTTTCTGCTTTTAGTTCTTGTTGGCCTGGATGATTTCCCAGTCTCTCAGTTTCTCAGCTGATTTAGCTAATCATTTAACTGGTTTCCCCTCTAAAACCAGGAAAAATACACCTGTCTGACCAGGCTGGAAATTCAAACTAAAACCAGTATACTAGATTAGACTTTTTTTTTCTTCCTTTTTTTCACAGCAAAGTGAATCTGGAATATGTAGCTTAGTGTTTAGAGTATTCATCTGCAATATTAATGGATGTCAGAATGACATTTAACAGATGTTTGTACAATGTTTAAGATTTAGAATGTATGTAAATCTGGTAATTAAGTGTCTGTCAGATAGTTTGAAACAGATTGTTCAGAAAACCTTAAATAATAGTACACTCATTACTTTTTTCATCATTAAAAATTACATGCAGAAATAAATGTTTAAAATGATATAGGCTACACTCACATGGAATAGTTTAATATTACGTGTAGTGGATCATATACAATTATTTTTATGTACAATTTATATACTTCTCTGCCTTGTAAAGAGGTTCCCAAAAATAATTGAATCCTTAACTCTCCTTTCTTCTCATGTCTTCAGATATCTTCAGTTCAGGAACTATGCTCGAATAAATTTTTTCATGTTTTGTCTTCAGATTGCAAAATGTTTGACTTGTTCTCAAATTCTCCTAATACTAGGGGCCTAATATCCTTATTTGTTAATGCTTTTAAAGATAAAACAGACATTTCCTCCCTTTATTTGAAAGCTGCTTGGGAAGAAGATCTGATATCATATCATATGTGATGAGTTTTTTGGCTAGAAATATTTCAGTTTTTTGCCAAGGTTTATAACTGTGATTTACTCCCCAACCCATTGATAGCACTTTTTGGTTGGTCAGTTGTGCTGGAGCCTCTCAGTTTGAAGGTTACCTGTTCAATGTGGTATGATTGTAGCTAAGAAAGTTATCCTGTTGTTGTGGAAGAAAAATGTTAGGCCTCTCTTTTCTGACTGGTTAACTGCACTCACTTCTACTTGGAAAGAATTAGAAATACCATTTGACAAAATCTGGGAACCGATTTTTTCTTTTCTGACGAGCCACAAGGACTAAAACACTGCAGATTTGTAACAGTGTTTCTCTATAACTATTGTAATTACATTTTGTAGGATATGTTGTTTTGTCTCCCTTTTTTGTTTTATTTTTGTGCTGCATTTTACATACTGCACAGATTGCTATTATATGAAGGGTCTGTTTATCTGCTTTTTCTCTGTGTGTTTGTAAAAAATCATAATAAAATATGTATCAAAATTGATTTACTTATATACTATGTTACTGTTTTTAGTTGTTGTTGTTTCTGTATAGCCAAGAAACGCTGGACTAATCAGTTAGACCAGTCAGATTCTTTTTTTATTACCTTTTTATTACCTTTCGAATGATCATATCCATGTGACACATCATGATTTGCCTGCATATTTTTTATATTTAAAGAATCTATTCCTCCAATACATAAAGTTAAAAATAAGCTTTATTCAGACAAAATAGCTTTTGCCTCTCTGAATAAGATTGTTGTGGAAAATATCAGTAATCAATTTATGTGTTTTAGAACATGCTTGAGTTGAGAATATATTTCTTCATATAAACGATCTTGCACCAATGTGGCTGACAGTCCATTAGGCTGAAGTGCAAGGGACTGGTGTGACAGAGTCATTAGTTCACTGAATGAGGCCTGATCTCACCCTGTCAATGCTGGATAATGGAGGCTCTGCCTTCCAAGAAACACCTCTTACTTTTTAGCACAGGAATGGGAAAATCTATATGCTTTTCCCTCAGTCTTAACTTTAAGTGCCAGTCATTTCAAGCACAGTGAGGGCGGCATTTTTAGCATATTGCATTTATAATGGATCCATTGGTTGATATGCATATGTAAATGTGTGCGGCGGCTGTTTGAAATGGATCATTATAAATGTATGCATGCTGTTTGATGTGAAGCATATACTGTGTGATGACATTGCAGACCTGCTATTGCATAAACATAAATATTTGTATATTTGAAAATTCTAATTAAGTCCTGAACCTATTTTTAATTGTTTGAGAAATGTATAATCACCTCCCAAACTTTTACGTTTGTATTAAAAGCACCAATTCAACCAGCCACTCATTATCTTGCATATTGCTAATCTAATCTGTCACAGGCAGACGCAAAAAATTCAGAACACGCAATCATCTGTCCCACAGCACCCCTGGAGCAGATGAGGTGTTAAGCGTCCTCCTCAGAACGGCCGGAGAAGGTGTCTACGGTGGGATTGGAACCATGACCTTCCTATTCACAGTGCAAGGCTTTCACCAATAAGCCACTTAAAATGTAACTTTTAAACAGAAAATTAACTTTTGGCACAGCCTCCATGTTTTCCCCCATCATGCTAATGTCATTATATTGGTGTTTCAGGCTCAGTTTGTAGCTTTCAGCCAGAATAAGTGTATAAATCCATACACTTATCAACTAGACACATATTGGGACATGATGCACAGTGGAAGTTGGAAGATGGAGGGTGCTGCAAACAGAATTAATGTACGTAATAACATCTTTGGGTCGTTTTTCCGGTAGTTATAGTTTGGAGCGAAAAGCAAGCATTAAGTTAAGGGAAATTTGCCTCACAGCACCAAGGCGTTAAAATAAGAACAGTAGGTTTTGCAACACTTTTAAGGTGTTAAGGCCAAGCATAGAATGACTGTTGGGTTATTTATAGACCGAAACTTTAAAAAAAATCCATTCTATTGTTCGAATGTGCACAGTGATTCCCAAGCAAAAACTGCAGAGCATGCATGATTATAGACCGGAGCTTAATCTTGTGGTTTTCTATGGTTCAAATCCTCTGCAAGCTCTCTTGCGCTCCAGCACTCTGCATAGATTAACAGAGTCTGAATGAGCTTTTCCCTTTGAAGAATATCCTGAGAAAGCATTCACTTCACACTTGCAATTGTTGCCCTCCAGATTTGCCAAAAGAGCGCTCTCTTGTTGACTAATTTTCAGAGCCGGGAAATTCACCAGTAAAGGGTCTGATAATCCATTTACTGATTTTGACCTTGAGCGTGAAGCCCTCTTAAAGACTAATATGAATTACTGCAGTGTTTTGGCATGCTGATGTGAATGGTTTGGCAATGCCATTTTATAAATTCTCAATGCACCTTGTTGAGTGTCATTGATAAAAACCATGTCAACACAGCACATTCTGTGCCATTGTTATATCAAATAACTATTGACCAATAAACCACAGGCCAGATAGCGAATGACAAATAAACCGAAAGTACATTTCTGTGCATGTGGTTATGGCCTCAGTTTTTAATATGTGGCTCTGACTTTCAATTAGTCCTAACCTTTAGAGCTGTCACTCAAAAGTTTAGGAAAGGGTAAAAAAGATAAGTATAGCGAAAGCCTCTAGGCCTTTTTCTGCAGTTTTAAGAAATGTCCTTTCCTGTGAAGGAGACAAATGTAATGTCATATCCAGATTCTTCTGAACTGAAAGGTGGCTATTGCCCAGAATTGCTCTAATTTTTCATCATGGCTATTTGAAATGGATAAGATGAAAAGCTATTGTCATTTTCCAACTGGTTGTCAAGATATGTAATAGAAAAGGAGAGCAAAAAGGACAGATATCTCTTTATATTACCTGTTGCCCTGTTGCCTTGTCGCATGTTTTTTTTAAAAAAAATTTATTCTTTTGCATTCCAAGGAAGGAAGTGGAAGTGATATTTGGCATTATGATATTTCTCTGGTAAAGTCTGTTGAATTGAAGGTTGGGCTCTGGGTTAGGACTCCAGTATTCCGTCTAGAATATAAATCATTGTTTTCTTGGCTTTTTCTTCAGGTAGAAGTTAGCTTGACCTTTTCCTACTGTTAAAGAAGGTGAACTAGGTGATAATTGGACATGCTGTCCCAATATGACTTCTTCATTTAAACTCTAACACTTTGCCTTTCATTATAGTTCCTCAGAATGTATCAGAATCATTTCAATCTGAGCTGTGAAATTGCGTGGTGATGCCTTCTCGACCTGTGCACCTCTGAGAATCGTATTATTTTAATTTGCAACATATTGCAAATAATCATGTTTTTCCTTCTGTTTATGTGTCGTTCAACAGGTGCAATGTGGACAACAAAGTATCACGGGTGGCATGGCTCAACCGAACCACTATCCTCTTCACAGGGAATGAAAAATGGTCGTTGGACCCCCGGGTGGTCCTACTAAACACAGCAGTCACTGAATACAGTATAAAGATCCTAAACGTGAACTTATACGACGAAGGACCGTACGTATGTTCTATCCTCACGAACAAGAAACCAGAATCAACAAAAGTGCACCTCATTGTACAAGGTAAATCTTAAGAGAATTTTTCATGTCTTATAAAGTGCAATCTTTACATCATGTAATGTGTGGATGAGAAAACCTTGTCAAAAACTAGCTTCACGTTGGTTTGGGATTTTGTTGACATTTTCAGTTGGGTAAATAACGGTTGACAAACAACTTTGATTCTCCTCTTCTAGGCTGATGTAATTAAATGAAACTCAGCAGATGTGACTCCCGGTGATGAAATTGGGATTTAATCTGGGTGTAATTTCAAAATCGTTGATGGATATTGATTGAAGACGTGCAGCATCGGACAAATAGAGCAGAGGCTTTGTTTTCTTCTCACTAAATCAAGTGTCGATACTCAGACCTTTGTCGTGATTTACAGTGCAGTCGATCGCCTTCATATTCGTGGGCCAAAAATGATTAACGTAGCACGTGGCCAAATCTATCACGGCTTGGAGTACACATTTCTGAAATGTGCAAAAAACCAGTAACAGCATTTTTATCACGTTTCCCAGACCATCTGCGGAGTCAGAAAAAGTGTCAGATTTTCCATGTTTCAGTGTTTTAGTGCCTTATCAAATGCTCATTAACCTTTAGTACTTTGCTCTGACACTAATTACTGCAGGCTTAAATAACTGAACAAATAGACCAAGGTAAGGTGCTTATTTTTTCCCCGATTAGAAACACAAAGCATAAATTGAAGTTTGGCTCGTCTTTTCAGTTCCCGTTTAACCTGCAATTCAATTAATTATAAAGACTTCAGCCCAGTTTTAATGAATCAATCATCCGCGTTCCTTGTTTTATTGTGCAGTTCAACACTCTGCATCTACATGGCACAACATAAACATGCTGGAGTCGGTGTTGTGGCACTCAAAAGTGCACTTAAGATATTGAATTGTTTGCAGCACTCCTTTTCCCTTACACCCTATAGTTGCATGCTGAGTGGTCTACAATTTCAGCCTAGTGTTCTTGAGAATGGATCTGAGAGCTTTCTGAACAGATGGGGCCTCGGTGTGCCTTTACTGTAATGCTTTGTCTCAGCTTTGTTAAATCTTGCCGCGCTCAGCTAAAGTCTGCCTACACAAACTGTAGCGCCCTGTCTATTTCTGTCATCAAGTGTGGCTCTATTTCTCTTAAACCCTGAGCCTCCAAAGCTTGTTATTACCTCGTTTCTGCTAAAAATTCAAAGAGCGCCTATGGTTTCGCTTGACATCTGCGTTCTTGTTTTTAAGTGTCCTAACATATTTCATGCTTGCTCTCATTCCGGTTTTAGGTCACTCATTAGCATTTCACGAACAGGACAGCATTCCATTCGATTTTGCATTTGCCGTCCTGTAGTGTATCAGTGCTACATCTATTTATGTGGTTGATGACTGCAGCTGGAGGTCTGTGTCTCTGTAAATGGCCTCATCGTCTTCCGCGGTATCGATTGGATGCATCGATCAGATGCAACGTGAGAGGAAATATGCGACGCGTTAGTGTCCAGCGCAATTCGAAACCTGAGGTTTTCCTCTGAGCTCCTTCTCTGAGGTACACAAAGCATTATTCTTATAAAACCACTACATGCAGAAGACAAATGAAGGTCATTATAGTCTAGGGAGGAAAAATGTTCTTACTTTATGTACTTGCATTTAGAGGAACATTGCTGCTGGAAAAAAAAAACTGCTTAGACTACTGGTTTATTGTTGTTAGTGCTGGTGCAAAAACATGCACATATTGCTGGTTATGCTAGTTTTGAAAATGCTGAAAAAGTTGTCATAATTTACTCACCCTCAATTTTTTTGCAAACCCGAATGAATTTCTTTCTTCTGTTGAACACAAAAGAAGATATGTTGAATCATGTAAACATATAAACTCGCAATTCTGACTTTTTTTTCCAAATTGTTTATATCGTAATTCTGACTTTTTCTCAGAATTGTGAGTTTCTATCACGCAATTTGTGAGCTATTAAGGAACACTTGTGACATGATTTTGTCAGTCTTTTTTCCCTCAGAATTGCATTTTATAACTTGAAATTACGAGTTTATATCTCATACAGAATTGTGAAATAAAAACTCGCAGTTGCAAGAAAAAAAAAGTCAGAATTGCGAAAAAAATTAAGTTTATATCTCGCAATTGCAAGTTTATATCCCACAATCGTGTTTAGAACTTGCGATTCTGACTTTATTTCTCGCAATTGTGAGATTATATCTCACAGTTCTGACATTATAACTCGCAATTGCAAGAAAAGAAGTCAGAACTGCTAGATGCAAACTCGCAATTGTGAGGAAAAAAATTAGAATTCTTAGATAAAGTCGTAATTACCTTTTTTATTTTTTATTCAATGATGGAAACAAGCTTCCATAGTTAACGGTAGCCATTGCCTTCCATCGGATTCCAAAAAACAGGAAGACAATGGCTACCGTCAACTGTCTGGTTACCAATGTTGTTTAAAATATCTTCTTTTGTGTTCAACAGAAGAAAGAAACTCATACATCTTTGGAACAATTTAAGGGTGAGTAAATGATGACAGAATTTTCATTGTTGGTTGAACTATCCTTTAAGCCTAGTGGGATCTAACTTGTTCGTAGATGTTGACTAGACTCATTTTAAAGTTCCACTTCCGAAGAGAAAAAAACGTTTGACAGCATGTAGGCTTGTTGAAATGAAAAGCAATAACTATTTTAGCTATTGCTACATTTGCAACTCAGCAGAGACAAAATATCCATCAGCATTGTTTTTGGTGAAAAGCGATCATATATGAGTACATATGATATCCAGCTTCAGTTTCAACATCTTTTGTTGTTGTGATTTAATAAATGTCTGTTTTTACTCAGGCATGTGTTTACTGAAGCACAGTGCACAAAAGTCTAAAAGATAAATATAACATTTTTAGTTTATGAACCGAGAAATACAGCTCAGTCTAATTTTATTTCAGGTGACTCTAACCTGCACTCAACTGAAGTGTCTTTTAAATTAATAAAAAGTCCAAGGTAAGGCAAGCAGACTAATATGCGATGAGTCCATAATTTGCATATTTGTGGTATTAGCTTGTTTCAAGGTCACAGGGTAGTGAGATATGTAAAGGATGAGCTCACAAAATACCTGTTTTGTCTCTCAGCTAGTATCAAAAGGACAGACATACACAGGTGGTGTGTAGACTGAAGCTGGCTAGAATGTCGCCGTTGAAATGAACTCACTCGCAGCCAATTTGGCCCTGCGTTCTCATTGAACAATATCTCCAGTTTTTGGTCTATCACTTCTTCACCAATGTCCTCTAGTTATCATTACAAACTGTATATACTTTGTTTTAGATCCCAGATAATCATAATTGGTACCGTACAACTCAAAACGAATGATTTGTTTGTTGCATATCATTGTGTTTCATAGAGCAGTGTTATGTGGGTGGCCTATATGCAGAATATGATGCAAAGGCCATCGCCTGGTTCTTGAAAGCGAAAGCAAGCGAGGTCATTGCGTTGTTGATGATGTTAAATGGAGCACTATTGTCCTTGTTGTTATACCAACAAAACCTCTTTGGGTTTTTTTGCAGAATAACAATGAAAACAATTGTGAGTACAAAAACAAAGAAACAGTGAGACGACTCCCAAGACGTCTTTGCACAGAGGATTTGTTCAGACAAACACGAAAGCACAGACTTGAGCAAACACACTTGAGTGATGCTTTGATGCCAGATGAAATTATGAATCCTCTCTACAAATTCACATCTAAACTAATGAGAGAAGTGTTGTTATTTTCAGATTCTTGCAGAGATTCATCATACAATTTTTTGCACATATTTTTCACCTGTCAATCCCAGTTTTCAAGATGTTGCTCCATCTGCTTGAAATTTGATATTTGATAAACAAAACATGAAACAAATTGGTTGGTTCTCATCTGGATTTGCTCCAGGTTCGATTGGGCATCAAATGGCAGCCCAACACAGATATGAAAAAAAAAAAAAAGTATTATGATCCTATTACTTTTTCATATACAGAATAAAACAAAAATGTGTAAATTTAAACATGAGAATTTATTTATGATATTTTTATCATTATAAATATAACAATTATAAAATGTACTTTTCCACATTTAAAATATTTAATATAATATAATAATTACATTTAATTGTTTTGTTAATATTACAGTGGAAAACTCTCTTTGACAAAAAGTCACTCAACCCATTAAAACAAATTGTAGTCGACACATACCTTTTTTCCTTCAACATATTTAATGTATTTTTTCAGTGTTTTTTGTTTGTTTGAGAATGTTGGCATTTCTTAATTTGGCTAGTTTCTAACAAGTTACAAATTAATTAAAGTTTGATTCAACATACAACATTTAACAGCAACAATAAAAGTTAAAAAATGTGCTTTTACAAGTTTATAAGTCTGTTTATTATTGTAATCATGGACAATTATATGGTTAGTTGCATTTAAAAAAAAAATTAACACAAAAAAAGATTAAAACCATCCTTCACCTTCCTCAGTGTCCAAGCCAAAGGTAGAGGATGAGACGACAGTGCAGGTAAGCGGAGACATATGCAGGCCATGCAGGGAGTCCAAGACTGTTAGCAAGCGAAGAAATGGTGAGGATAAAAAGGAAAGTGCGACTCAAGTGGGAAAAGGGGAAGGATGAATTCGGCTCAGTTCTGGTAGTGCATCAAAGGTGATGATCACACTCCATATGTTCCATTAGCTGGAGGTCTTCGTGGGAGGCGAAGAGAATCATCAGAAGTTTCATTCGCACTGGAGTTAAAAGCATCATTTATTTGAGGTTGAGCAGAAAACAAAACAAATGTGGTACTTTGCAAAGAGCATTCCAAAACCTAGTTAACTGTTTTAGATAGCGCTATTTGTGTCACTTATGAGGTTATATTCCAATTAACAACATTGCTGTCTTCAGTAGAGCTGCTTATTGCTGAATTGAACTAGTTTCAAAATGAATTAATTTTACACATTTTGTATTACACAAACTTGATAATTACAATTTAATTGAAATGATCAATAAACAAACTCATAATCTTTATGGTTAAGTGTTAGTTCCCAACAGCACACTAGCATGCTCTAATGTAACTATTAAAGAGTCTATCACTATATACTTGTATGAATTGTTAATCAACATTCAGTATATATAGACGTTAAATTTCGCAACCCATTCTCTACCTAATTGCTGGCGCTACTCTTCACCATGTTAGTAACCCTACAAAACTTAAACATAACAGAAACACCTTTAAATACAAAAATAACAGAGCATTGTACAATAATACATCTCCCCTTATATTAATCTTGTGCTAAAACACAAAATAACACTTAATTTTAACATTTATTCTCCTTTATTCTCCACAGTCTGATGCAAAGCAATGCTGGGAACTAGAAATCTCAAACTAGCAACTCAGTCAGCTTAAGTTCCGCTTACTAATATCATATTATGAGTTCATATAACTTTTTTTATAAAGTACAATGAACTCTCAGTAGTATTTGAGTGAAACGAACTCATTTCATTTAATTAGTTTAAACTGTTTGGTTTATCTGAATTGAACACTGAACAGAATTGAGCTGAATAATGACACTTCTGTGTTGGTACAGCTGCTTTAGAGCTGCATTTGAATCTGTTTCATGTTTGCATCATTAATTCTGTTGTGAAAAAAAAAATTGTATGAAACACTATAGAAATTAAGTTGAATTGACGTAGAATGCTCTCTAGATAGGCAGTTAGGGAGTTCACTAGGTTTTGAAACAGAGCTCTTGAACGTTCATCCTAATCAAAGCACATTTGTTGCACCATTTCATTAAAGCTGTTCCATCATGTATTACCTGATGAGCAGGATGTCATAAAGACTGTATCACAGGGCAAAAGTGTGGCAATTTAATTAGATAGCCCTGCAAACAACAAGCAGGATTATCGTCTTTGGTTTGCTCAAGTGTAATGATGTGTCTCTATTTTAGATTAGTCACGAACTTTCTCCTCCATGGGGAGAAGAAAAAGACGGCCTCTCAATTCACTGCACATTTGTGTAATAAGCTTCGGCTCTTGTTACTGGATTGAGGAGTAGCTCTTTGCCTCATTTTAAAGAGCAGTAATGAGCCATTGGAAAGATTCAGTAGGGTTATGAGAATATAAATGGCAGGACAAAACCAGTGCAATTTGCCTGGGTGACACATTAGCAGCAGCTATATCACCAGAGGCAGTGCGGGAATCCGTTTTTCACCCACTGAGTTCTGTGGGTGCCCTGCCTTCTGCTTCAGTTATTTTAACCCTCTGCGAGTCCAATTGAAAATACAGGTTTTGTCTGAGTTTGGAGACGTGAGGCAGGAAACGCATACCACATTTAGAAATGTTCCGCTATCATAGCTAAAATAGTACTGTTGTTGAGGCTTGGTTTTAGAATCTATGTCCACATCTTGCCTAAAAATCTCTTAAAACTAGTGATTCAAACGGTGAAACGGTTCCCGTGGCGCATATACAGGTGCTTGTCATATAATTAGAATATTGTGAAAAGGTTCAATATTGAAGACACCTGGTGCCACACTCTAATCAGCTAATTAACTCAAAAAAGTCGAGTTCTGTAGGCTACACAATCATGGGGAAGACTGCTGACTTGACAGTTGTCCAAAAGACGACCATTGACACCTAGATTGACCATTGACTCCTACACCACTGTGTTTTCTGAGGTCCAAGGTCAACACAGCCGTATACCAGGAAGTTTTACAGCACTTCATGCTTCCTGCTGCTGACCAACCTTATGGAGATGCAGATTTCATTTTCCAACAGGACTTGGCACCTGCACACAGTGCCAAAGCAACCAGTACCTGGTTTAAGGACCATGGTATCCCTGTTCTTAATTGGCCAGCAAATTCCCCTGACCTTAACCCCATAGAAAATCTATGGGGTATTGTGAAGAGGAAGATGCGATATGCCAGACCCAACAATGCAGAAGAGCTGAAGGCCACTATGAGAGCAACCTGGGCTCTCATTACACCTGAGCAGAGCCACAGACTGATCAACTCCATGCCACGACGCATTGCTGCAGTAATTCAGGCAAAAGGAGCCCCAACTAAGTATTGAGTGCTGTACAAGCTCATACTTTTCATGTTCATACTTTTCAGTTGGCCAAGATTTCTAAAAATCCTTTCTTTGTATTTTCTTTGGGATTTTTGCTTAGTTGTCAGTTATAATCATCAAAATTAAAAGAAAGACTAGCACCTATCTATATATATATATATATAAAATAAATTATTTACTCTTTCTCTCTCTCTCTCTCTCTCTCTCTCTCTACACACACACACACACACACACACACACACTGTCTGATTGATCAGACAGACCTTTCCTGTCTAAGCAGGTGGTTCATGGCCACAATAGGCTGCAAAATGGACCAGACTTTATGCCAATAATAAAACCCCAGTTAATGAATAACTGTTGATAATGAGGCACAGTCGATCCTGCTTTTTATCAACCTCGAAACAGTGTCATTGTTAGTGTTTTGAGCCGTTTCAGCCGCAGCAGTGCCAGCCAGATGTGATAGAGATGGGATTGCAGTGGGGTGATTGCTTTTCTCCGTAACTGTAGTAACTGAAAGCGGCTAAACGAGCTGCTCTCTTCAGAGGCGAGAGACCTGTAGCTTGCTCTGATGGCACAATGTGACTCATTAGTATTGTTATTAGAAAGGAGTGAAGAGGCAATCACTGCACAAAATACACCATAATGTTCACTCAGCATGTGTTATATGAAAACACCCTAGTTGTTTGATTTCCCCATTGAGCTAAGAACAAACCAGTAATATTAAAAATAATAAATAAATCCATGCAGGCAGACAAGGGTAGTCATATAATATGTAATGCGTGTTGGTCTAAATGTGATTTACAGTTTTTTCTTTCTTATGTTCTTTCTAATGGAGCATTTAAAAGACATTTAGATTTGAATTTTTACAAAAGTACAGGCTTCTCTGGCTGTCTTGCCTTTTCCTGAGAGATCTATTAAAAGCTTTTCTAATGCCTAAGAACAAGGTGAATGATATGCTAAATGCTTTGAAACATTGCTGATATGTAAAACCCACAGGCATCAGCTTGACATTGCAATCTTTTAGACATTGAGACGAAGGCTTTTGGTGGTATTTTCATCGCTGTAGTTTTACAGCATAGTCTTCAATGATTGATGCTGTCACTCCATAGTAACGGATGAAAAAATTATTCCAAAATATTTTGCAGTTTGATGATTGACACCTTTTTGACCAATGAATTCTCCAAGGATATAGGCTGTGTCATTTCGGAATAGGAAGCCATATGGAAAGTGATTGCTGCCAGTCTTTATCCTTTTGGAGATCTCAAGGGAAAACACAAGCATCTTGGTTGAGTCGGTGGCAAAACTTTTTTGCCATTTTGTTATGTAGTGACCTTCATTGTAGAGATTCATTAGCAGCTGCAACATAAATTTTGAAGTGTCTATGGTTTTCTTATTTGGGAACATAATGAAACATTTTTAACATCATTGAACTACATGAACTAACCGTGAAGCAACATTATGAACATTTACTAAAACATTATTACATTATTTAATGAACCCCTGCTAACAAGAACTAGAATTAACAGCTGTTAAATGTTAACAAAGATGAATAAATACTGTAAAAAATGAATTGCTCACTGTCAAGTTTTACCACTTACTGTTTAAATTACAAGAATAAAGAATTTATTCAAAAAAATATGACTTTAAGTGGCATTTCCTTAATTTGATAATCTTTCACTTTCAGAAAGACATTAAAATAACTTATAACCTTATTATATAACATACATAATTATGAATAATTTAGGATAAATTAATAATATTTGGTTATTTTATTTTATTTGGGAAAAAGTCTGGAATTATTGTGCTATGCATTTTTGTCTTTCAAAAATGTACTACAACATTTATAGTGATAATAATATTTTGATAGCTGCTGCTTTTCTAGACCCTTGTTGCAGTCTTCACCATTGCATCAGGAAGCAGCTCTTTTTTCCAATTTTAAAGAGCACTAATGAGCCATTGGAAAGATTCAGTAGGGTTATGAGAATATAAATGTAGAGCTGAAGCCAGTGCAATTTGCCTGGGTGAAACATTAGCGCCAGCTATATCACCAGAGGCAGCTAAAGAATTAGTTTTTCTCCCACTGATTTCTGTGGGTTTCCTGCCTTTTGCAGTTATTTTAGTCCAATGCATGTCCAATTAAAATACAGGTATTGCTCATAGATGGTAGGAATTTGGATAGTATAAGACAGAAAGATACTTGATCATGAATTTGAGGGATGGTTGAGCCCTGTCATTTGATGGACTGATTTTCAGCATTTTACCTCAAACACACACAGTCATGTGGAGAGGTAACTTAAGTTATATAACTTGACTTGTGTGTCTGTTTGAAAAATGTTAGCATAGTCTTTTTGCCTGTTCATGCTCTGAACTCTGTCCTCTCTCTTTTTTGAGAAGCTCAAACTGGCCTGTTTGAAACAGCGGACTGAATATGGGATTCATGGTTAGAAAGCTGAAGCCATCAATTATAGATTGAGATACAGGGATGAAACAATACCTTTGATGTAAGGGAGGGAAGTGGTGAGAACACAGGGAATGTGGGATGGTGAAAAGCACAGTGACTCAAAGAAAGTGCTCGTCACAGGATGATATATTCTCCAGAGAGAGTACTTGTGTTATTGTGATTGTGCTCTCTGGAATACGGTCAGGTACGGTCAGTGTGGTTACCCTCACTATATGCGCAAACATACACACACATGCCGGTGTTGGGGTGTACTAACTAAAGGCAGCCACACTACTAACTTTCCAGTGGCTGTTTCTTTAAACCAAAATTAATCCCTTTTTCTTTTTTCTTTCTGAGGAGGAATGTGGGCTAGGACGTCACTGTAGCATTTATTTAATGAATAATTTAAGGTTTTTTTGACTTAAAGGGGTCATACGATAATATTTTGATTTTTGGATGCAATGGAATACGTTAACATGCTTTTATGTTCAAAAAACACATTCATTTTTACATACTGTACATTATTGCAGCTCCTCTATTCCCAGTCTGTCTGAAACGCACTGATTTCTACAAAGCCCCTCCTTCAGAAAAGCTCAAAGTGCTCTGATTGGCCAGCTGACCCAGTGTGTTGTGATTGGCCAAACACCACAATTTTTTGGAAATGTAACGCCCCTTACCATAATCACCAACTTCAGCTTCCAAGGCTTCTAAAGCATTTGTAAACACACAGTTATTAACAATGTGTTCGGTTTTACCGTATCAGTTAGAGCCCGAAATAATGAAAAAAATAAAAATAATCGTATTTATTTTTATTTAATTTACAGTTTCAACACTGACGCCTGCATGAAAATGTTTTACAGGCAATTATATTCAGACACACAAATACACACCCTTTTGAATGATCATTCATTTTGGCCAGTTTTGATCCTTCAACCTTACACACACACAAACTCACCAAAGCTGAGTCTTTTGAAGCATTTTCAATTTTATTACAGACAGAAAACGATTGTTCTGCAGTAAAAAATTAATTAGTCCCATCAGGACTTTCCTCCTGCTGTTATGATTTGATAGATAAGACATAATATTGTCATACACTGGCTTACGTGGCTTACGTGGATAACTGGATTTATTTGAAACAAAATTAATTTATGTTTTCCATTACACATTTGTCTGAATCATTGCCATTAGTATGCTAAATATTAAATGGCATGTGAGCAGTAAATCGGCAGACAAATAGCAGAAACTTATAGGAAGCCTCTGACCTCAGTATCTGTATTAGCAGATGTTTTGTGCTTGTAGTCCAGGCTTCTTTTGCAAATCAATTATTCATTCATATTGGAGTGTGTATGTGAAGGTTGGTGTACCTGCATGTGTGTGTGTGTGTGAGTGACATCCTTTTTGGAAATGTGTGTGCCTACTTGGATGTTTCACTAAAACTTCAGTAAATAAAATTTACCATAAAATATTTACTTTTTCAGCAAACATAGATAGCGGAGTCTCCCATGTGAGGCAGGCCTGATAGGACGCCAACTAAATAATATCTCTCTCCGATACTGGCTGGCTGACTGGTTTATTCAGACTAAAACATGGAACACAGTCAAGGAAACTGACAGACTGTCTGGGTACCACTTCCAGTTTCAGTCAAGTTGTAAACAACATTACCTCAACAGAGCATGACCTGCTCATCTCAGCATGTCAATCAAGCGACAGCATGTATATATATCATATAATATACAGGTGTATAATATAGTATTATGTATTACTTTTCTTTCAATTAGACTTTTATTACAGTTATCTTTCAATTAGACACTAGGTTGCAGCTACACACATAAATTATCATACTTTCAAATAGAAATTTATATATATTGAAGGATGTCTCCACAAAGACCTCATCAACAGTCTGAAAATGGGATGTAGTTAAATTGATGTTTTATGTTGTTGCATTATTGTTTGTGTTTCTGTTGCTTTGTACGCTGCTTGTATGATGTTTGTTTTTCTTTATAAAACCGTACAACCCAATAAAACATGAATTACGACATTGCATGCCCTGGAATATTGTTGCAAGACTTTTGCATAAGAATTTTCTTGGGAACACAGAAAATGTGGATGTAACTTGCATCTGCTGCTTGCAAGTTGCATAAGTGAACACGGTTCAGCCCTACATCTATTAAATCCTCCCCAAAGGACGGAATAGTGAAAAAAACACCCATCCTGATCAAAGCGACTTGAACAATAAATCAAAAACATCCTCCGGTTACTGATGATGTCACAATTTTTTTTTTTGTTCATCGACGATTAATCACTTAAAGAGTTAGTTCACCAAAAAATGACATTTCTGTAATTAATTACCCTCATGTCAAACCTGTAAGACATTTGTTCATCTTGGCAACACAAATTGAGATTTTTGATGAAATCAGTGAGTTTTATTCAATTGTTATTACCAATTTCAAGTCACAGAAAGGTAGTAAAGACATTGTTAAAATTGTGAACGTGACTACAGTGGTTCAACCTTAATGTTATGAAGCGACGAGAATGCATTTTGTGTGCAAAACAAAACAATTTCTTCTCTCCCCTGTCATTTTCTTACAGTGTTTATGTTGTATAGACAGTGCAGAGTTTCAGTGTTCTACATCAGAACGCTGACTCATTATTGGCTGGCTCCTGCATCAGCATCACACTCATGGTTCACGCTGCTCATGTGTACAGCGTGAGTTGGTGTTCTACAGTTGAACCCGGAAGCGCTGTACCGTCTATACAACAAAAATGGTGTAGGAGAATAACAGGGGAGAGAAAAAATTGTTGAATAAAGTTGTTGCTTTTGTTTTGGGAGCAAAAAGTATTTTCATCGCTCCAAGGTTGAACCACTATAGCCACGTTGAGTATTTTAACGATGTCTTTAGTACTTTTCTGGACTTTGAATGTGGTAATTATGTCGCTTTCTATGGGGGTAAAAAAAAAAAAACTCTCGGATTTCATCAAAAATATCTTAATTTGTGTTCTGAAGATGAACGAAGGTCTTGCGGGTGTGAAACGACATGACGGTGAGTTACTAATGACAGAAATTTCATTTTTGGGTGAACTAACCCTTTCAGTGTCACAATTTTTTTTTTTGCAGGAGTTTTGTCAGATGTGATTATAATGTTGCAATATGTTTTTTTTTTTATTACTATTTGCAGTTCCTGCCAGGATTGTAAACATATCCACAGATGTTTCAGTGAATGAGGGCAGCAATGTAAGCCTCATGTGTCTGGCCATCGGACGACCTGAACCCACCATTTTGTGGAAATTCCGATCTTCAAAAGGTAATGTTTGTCTTTAAAGTAACTCATAAAGACTAATCCTGCTTGTTTTCTTTGGCATCTTCCTTTATGTTGCAGTGCTGCTTACAGAAAATCTAGCTTTGTTAATCATCTTAGCAAATATGTTTCTTAAAGAGATAGCTGCCTTAAAAATTAACATTCTGTCTTAATGGACTTTAATTTCAGTTCAAATTATTATTCTTATTAATTTCTCCTTTTATGTTCCACGGAAGAAACAAAGAAAGTCCTACAGGTTTGTAATAGCATGAGGGTTAAAAAAGATGACAGAATTTTGATGTTGGGTGAGTCAGGGGCTGAATTGATAGAGCTGAATTATAAGTTGTATCTTGTGAGAGATTAATTAATTTTGATGTGCAAAACTTTTTATGTTAATGTATCATTTTATATTCACAAGCTCCACATATCAATCTTCATACTTTTCTTTCAATTAGATATTTAGAAACATATCAAATTTTAGTTAAAGAAAGTGAATCTAGGGCAAGTTTTTGAAGGAGTTTTGGATCTGACATCAAATAATGTCAAGCAGTCTCAGCGCAGCTGAGTAAATCCCTCACGTTTACTACGTATTCATGTCTTCCTCCACTGCCCGACTTCCAGGACACTGGCTGCATTTTAATTCATCTGTTATAATGGAAACCATAGCTGTACACGTGTCAGGCAAGACAAGAAAAGATTCAGCCGGCAAAATCACTTTGCAGAGAAAGCAATATAAAAGTCTGTGCACGCGGTGTCATTTAATGTCAGCCAGCTTGCAGGAATAGGATGTTATCTCTGTTGACATTTATGTGTAAGGCCTAATGAAAGAAATAAGATGTGAGGGATGTTTCTTTCTCTTTTTTCTGTCAACTTTTACAGCTGAAGTAAAAACCTGAATATTTATTTTTCTGGATTGTTCAGCAGCTCCATCGACATAGATAAATGTTGATCTTCTTCAATCACAGAACCCCAAAGTTAAAACTGAGATTCATGTATCTAAATAAAATTAATCTTTTCATTCAATGAATTGCACAATGGATCTTTTGAGATTGAGACTTTTTTCCCGCAGCCACTGATCTAGAGTCAGCTTTTTCCATCCATTTTATAGTTAAGGTCAGAATTTGGGTAGAAGAAACTCATCCTAGACCAGCAGTTATACCCTTATAAAGGCTTTTTATTGCCATTGATGGTTATATTAAGAACCTTTACCATCCATGGAACCTTTTGACTGCACAAAAGGCTCTTTAAAGTGGAAAAGGGTTCATCATCATTTACTCACCCTCAAGTTGTTCCAAATCTGAATGTTTCTTTCTTCTGCTGAACATAAAATATATTTCGAAGAATGCAAGTAACCAGGCATCGACTTCCATAATAGGAATAAAAAAATACTGTGGAAGTCAATGGCTACAGTCAATTTTCTGGTTGCCAACATTCTTCAAAATTACTCATTTTGTTTTCAACAGAAGAATTAAATTTATACAGGTTTGGAAAAACTTGTGAGTAAATGATGACAAAATTTTCATTTTATCCCTATACTTTTAACTGAAAGGTTATTTGGAGAACCAAAAAAAGTTTCTTCTTTGTCATTGCTGTGACATTTTTAGGCAGCTTTATCCGAATGCACCAATTAGAAGTGGCAGGCAGTAGACCGAGAGATCATTTCACTTCTAATGTACAGATCAAGGTATTCAATTCAGTAAAAGGAAAATATAATCATCAAGAATTTTAATCCAGACCAACTAAACATTTTATACCATTGCCGATTTTTCATTGTGTAAAGTTCTGCCTTTTTAATGTAATCTTATCTAATGTATATCAAAGTCAATATATATCATTTAGATTATACAGCAGACAATATAGTTTGTATTATGTGCATACACCACTCATATAATGATAGGTCAACCCAGAGATGTTTTTTTTACTCTCAGTGCATCAATGGATAGACTACAACAATCCTAACAGACACATTAGTTCTAGACTTATCTTGAGGGTCAGTGCAAAACAAAACACAATAAATCAGGACTTGTGTGGACTTTCTGCTCCTGATATGAGTAATCTCACTGTAGCGAGAAAATAGTTTTTCAGTATATAGTGCGACAAAGTATTGCTGGCTTTACTGGTAAAAACGTTCAACTACTCACTTAAAAAAAAAGAGGGTTTTTGCAGCGACGCCATAGATGAACCCTTTCCCCCAAAGAACCTTTTAGTGAACAGTTCTTAAAAGAACTTAAAGGTTCTTCATGAAACCATAAATGTCAATGTCAATGAATCATGAATAATCTGATTGATTAATAAATAAAATTGACATTTAGAAGGTCTTTCTCATTTACAGCAGAATAAACAAGAGCTTGGCAGCAGCGTGAGCACGTGTGCTGATTTCTGACCAGCTTTGAAAGACAGGAAAGATTTAAGCTGTTTTAATGTCAAATTAGATAAATGTTTTAACTGCATTACATACACGTAATGGTGTTACACTTATTTAACTAATCTCATAAATTAGCATTTAAATAGGAAATGTTGTCATAACGTATATTGCATATTTCATCATTTTTGTGGGCCATTGAATTCTTAGTTTGAACTGATTCCATAACCTGTTACGTTTGGCTAGAGAAATTCAAGCAACAGAAAAATTGCTGTTGACAAACATTGGCTTGAAAAGATGTCAATACATGAAAGGCACTTGCACTCTTCAGAGTATGTAATACTTTTTTTGGAAACTGAAGATGCATTTTGAAAAGTGCTTATCAAATTGTTTGAAGAATGTCTTTGGGTACACTGCACTGACATTGAAGATAACTGATTTTTTTTCCTCAACATGCAGTGGATAGTTCAAGGCCTTTAATTTGGCATTGTCAAGATTTGATTGGCATGCTGGTAGCACTACGGTCTGATATTGTGGTATTCTTGTTGAATGGCAATCATACTGTTATTGCAGTGCATACCATTTGCAGAGGTAGAGCTGTCACGGGCAACAAAGAAAGCATTGTGTGAGAAAGTTGGGATGTGAAAATGCCTCTGTTATTTTGCTATTGTGCATGTGCAATGAACACGTGAATATATCATCACTTGCATGAGTAAATTTGTTTCGTAATGCTGTGTAGGTAGCAGGGTGTCTAAATGCATGCAGGCCATGCACTCGAACAAGAGCGATATTTTTACACCTTTAACGATAATTGAATTAGACGGATCTGCAGTTACACGATGCAGCTATGAAAATTGCGTTTTCAAGTGGCCAGCTGTTGTAGTTGTTTGCCGGTTCTTCATTCGCAGCATATGGCAGACTGGATTTGTCCCCTACAGATGACATTGCACCATTTGGCACTTTAGAAAATGGATTTGCACTCATCATGCGCAGTTTGTGAGCACCCACAGGCTGCCGGTGTCAGTGGGAATATCCCACTCTAATGGGTTTAATTCTGAGGGCTCCCGTTGTACTTGGCGGATTCTCACACACTCACACAGACCTCTGGAAAACCAGTGAGCTCTTTGAAGGAAATCTTCCATTTTAACAGTTGCACATGTGTGAATAATATAAGTACTGAATAATTTGTGTTTTATTGATGTTACGAATTTACACAACATTGCTCTCTGCCACAACGTAACATGGTTTAGCATTTGCACGCATAAACAAGGTCTGGAGCTGCACGGCATAAGCATTTTTAAGCCTTAAGGCTGAAGTTTGGAATGCTGACACCATGAACTTGCTTTCATGCCCACTTGAACATTGGTTGATCAGTCTGGAAGGTCGTTTCTGCCTCGGAGTAAGAAAATAAAAAGTTAATGACTTTATATCTCACAATTGTGATTTTATATCTCACAAATGTGACTTTATCTCACAGTTAAAACTTAATATCTTACAATTGTGACCTTATCTGTCACAAAAGCAACTTGATATCTCACAAGTGATTACCCAGGTGAAAAAAAGGTGCACTAAAATACACTTTACTTTTGTACACTTCCATAATGTACTCTATTTTAATGCAATAAGTTTGTACTTAATATACAAAAAAATTCTTATTTAGTGCTTTTTAAGATAACCTTAAGAACATCTAAGTGTACCCAACTGTGCTATTTTGAGACAACATGAATATGAACTAAAATGTGCTTTTAATATACTATCTCTGTATTAAAAATTGTATTTAGTTACCACTTGTACCATTTTTCATACTCTTAAATATATTCATCAAACATACAAAATATATTTATCAACTATTTAAAGTTTAAGAATAATATATTATAAAATATAATTTATATTTTTATTAAAAGCACACTTTTAAGAATTACACTTATAAAACTTCTCTTTATATGTTTTTTGTACATTCAAGTATACTTTATTTTTACCTGGGGATCTCACATTTTTGACTTTATATCTCACAACATCAACTTAATATCTCACAACTGTGACTTTATATATCATAAATCTGATCTTATATCTCATATTGTGTCTTTATATCATCATAACTGCAACTTTATATCTCGCAAAGTGACGTTTTATGTTAAACTATTTTTTTTTTCTCTTAGATTGGATTGTTAGGATTGAATCCATAAAAGCCTTTTTGTGGCTTTTGTGGCTTCAACCTCATTTCAATGAGTAATAATCTTACTCTTACATATTGGATTGAATTTTTTTTATTGCAGTTCTTGGATCACATATATATATATATATATATATATATATATATATATATATATATTGAAGCAAATAGTGTTAAAGTATTTTTCATGCTGATTTTCAGAGGTTTTCTTCCGGCATTGTTGGATTGCCCTTTAAACATGTTATGTTGTTCTCACCCCTTGTTTTGAAAGAAAAAAAAAATCTCATTATTTTATAGCCGGAAAAGAAGGTGCTTCATTTTGCCATTCCTTGCGTGTGTTGCATCCAAATATCCAGCAAGAAAGTAGCCATGCCTTAGTGACCATGTCAAATAAGGCTTGTTGTCTGCAGATGAGGTTGTCTGAGGTAATGCAGGCTTAGCTCTACTTCCCAACGGGCACATGTAATGGCTCAGAGAAAAATGAGAAGCCAATGCCTGAAGAGGAAATGGGGGTCAAGGGGAGAAATTAGCTTACACACAATGCCAGTGTTCCTCAAATGTGCGTCAAACCGCGGCCGTTTTTCAGCCGAGAAGCGGACAGGTGTGCGAGACCTCCACTCCATGCTTTCTGTGCTCGGCCACCTAAATCACCCACCCAACAAACTCAGCTCATTCCTCCTGAACTTTGATCATTAATAATTCAGAGGCGGTGAAACGGCCGCTGCCTGTGTCTGGAGTGTATTTTGCGTGGAGGCGATGGAGTCTCATTTTGCCTGACATGATTGGTCTCGGTGGGTTTCTCCATGTGGCAGCCCCCCTGTGAAGCAGTTGGATGGAGCGTCAGCCTGGAAACTCGGCAATGCGAGTACTTCATAACAGCTTAATAATGTGTCATCGTGCACTGCTCCTATGAGTCTGACTCTGACTAATTTTTAAACATAGCTAATTCATCATTGCGTGTCCCTTTGTAAAGCCTGTTAAAATCCCTTCACGGACCTTTGATTCTGACATTGCAACAAACAGAAGAGTTTTTCTCTTCTGTGACTGTATACTGCAAGCTGAGCGAGTCTGTTTGGAGATTAGCTAATTTTAATGTGAGAAACATTACAGTTTTACCTAAAATGAGTATTTTTGACAGAATTATCATTTACTGTTTGGTAACTCCCATTGTAGCTTGCAGAATAAAAATGAATCTAAAAGAACATCCATTCCAAATCAGATGCGTCGTAATGTTTGTAATTTCAAATTAAGCAATGTCATATAGAGCACAATGAACAGAGAAGTGTGTTAATTTGGCAGGAAATTCTGTTTGAGCTCTGCTGACAGCTTTTGTATGGAAAGTGAACTCAGGGTAACTGAAAATCAGAGAGTGACAAATCTAATTGCAGCAAATTAGGCTTTTTTAGTCTTTTGAGATCTTTTTACTGTAATTTTATTTCAAGAGATGCCCTGTTGTACTTAAAGCACATTTGATCCTTTTTTTTGCTATTTCACGAAGAAAAAAAAAAGTTTCTGTTTATATTCAGCATGACATTTTGTCGATAACTTTGCATCTATTTCTGCAGCGTCAAGCCAAGTACCGCTGCTCATCTTAAAATGTCATTGGTCCAAAGATACACTCTGCATAAATGTACATTAAAGCTTGAATATCTCCTGCGTAGCAGGTTTGTGTTAAATATAGACAGATAAATTGCTTGTCGCAGGAAATTTGATACATTGCAACTGGAAGAAATGTTCCTAAAGAAAACTACATCCCAAAACAGAAACATCTGTGCTTGTTCTTTTAGTTGTTTATTTAAAAAAGTCATTAATTGTTGAATGCGGTGAAGAATTTAGCATTTTCCTCCAGTTTTTTTAAGTTCAAATGTCAAATTTAAATGTAAACCTTGGCACTATTTTGTTTCTAATAGCACTGATTTCATGTGAACTTCATTTTATCAATGCTATAGTCTTGCTTAGTCAGATTTTTAACTCTATAGTCTGGTCTGGAACAATGCAGTTTATTTTAGCCAAGTACCTCCTATTTAGACTGCAAGAGGCCATTTGACCTACATGTACAGTGATCAACCACAGTTAGTTATTTTTCTGAAGGTTTAGGCATGGATAATTCTAAAACTCAGCGAAAAAACAACACAAATGCACCATGTAAAATGTCATGTGTACATGTGAAGCAGTTATGTACTATATTTCCTCCCTCTGCCCTTTTAGTCACCCTGTGCTTGTTTTAATTAGACTTTGAAGAAGCAAAGCTGCTTATTGATTGGTCATTGTTTTCTGGAAAGGTCATGCATCTAAATAAGAGTGGTTGTGAGAGCTGATGTCAGATCTCAGATTAAGTTTTGATGCTAACAGGGAGAGTAGTCAGGGATGAGTCAGAGGAGAAGTAGAGACTGATCAATGTGGCCACACCGAAGCCCATCATTAAAGGCAGAGGAGGCTGAAATAAATTACTGCATTATTTGAGGTGTTGGGGCCCTCTCAGGGTGAGCTTGGAGACTGGGAGTTTGGAGTTATTTTGTCCTCAGATGTCATTTCACACTGCTCTGTGAACACACTGGCTACTGGTACAAGCCATACTGCAGTATCTACATACAGTACATCTGTCTATCTGTCTATCTATCTATTTACAGTGTCCATCCATCCATCAGTCCATCCGTTCGTCTTTTAATAGTGTAAAAATAACACAACATAATCAATGCTTTAATCTGCGTGAATATACACAGTTCAATATATACAGTCTATATAGCACTTCAGCTGGAGTCTATGGAAGACACCATTGATTTTAATGGAGTTAAGATCAATTTTCATTGGACAAGATGCTCTAATCTTTGGATCTCACCCAAATGCCATTCTTCACTGAGTATGAAGTGTGTAATATCCATCATAGAATCCCTGGAAAAACATGTCTCTGCCCACATTTTTTTTTCAAAACTCCAATAACCTATACATAAAATTCACAACTTTTATTAATTTTCACAAAAATTATGATTACAGGGGCAGATTGTCTATTAATGAAGACATTTTCATGCAATTCTTTGCATGATATTGGGTTTGGGCACCAAAACACTTTTAACATATTGCCATGACTTTAAAACTAAATCATTTTGTTGTTTGCATCCCATAACCAGTTCTATATAAATGGCTTTTCTGACATACAAAACTTCCTTGGTAGCTCACCTGGTAGCTTTCGATGCGTCACAATAAAAGAACTTAAAGATTTTGTAGAAGCAAGCTAAAATGGCATGGTAGCTTCAACAAATGCATTTTTATCTCGTGTTTGCTTTTGTTAAGACTATTTGTTTGGTTCAGGGTAGGGTTTGGTATATGTGCATTTTCAAACACGATAAAAAATTAACCTTTTAGTGCCACTGACTGGACATTTTAGATCCAAACTGTCATGATGCATACAACAACCATAGTAATAAACATTCATCTTTCCATTTACAGGACATTTCACTGTGAACTTGTCACACAAAGAAGCAACACAGCATTTTGCAATAATGTCACAACAGGCACGTTTTCCCAATGAGCCTGGCTTGGTAGCATCTGTGTCACTCGTGGCATCAAAAAGAATTACAGTCTGTTTATTTAAGCAGCCAGACTGTGCTGGAAATAGTAACTTTGGCTCAACCCGTGGCTTGAGTTTGGGACAGGATTTCTTGTTTTTCTGACCAATACCAGATAGGAAGGTTGTTACAAAATAGTAATTATTTTAGTTTTTATTTAATTATTTTTGAAAAATTATTTTTGTAATTTATTTTTGTTGTGCTACTGGCACAGAAGTTATACACTACATCTTTTTGTAATTTAACTGATCAGTGATAACTTACAAAGCAGCAAACAGACACACACAAAAGACCTTCATACATATTTTGCAATAGACAAGACATTTGTTAAAAAAAAACAAAACAAACAAAACCCCACACACACACAACAAACACCAGCAGCACTCTTTAAAAGCACCAGGTGCAACTACTATTACACCATCTCCCCCTCACTTCATCTTTCTGTCCAACTTCCTCTTTCATTTAGGCATCTGTGAAATGGCCAGACACAACCCCACATTGGCTAAACAGAAGAAAGGCTTTGCATCAAGAGAATTTTGTAACTACCAGACAGAGGCGAAGGTGTTTTCGGGTTTGCGTCGTAATTATTGTAGTTTCTTTTTGCACCACACTCCAAGCGCAAAGTGACCTCCGGTGAGTGGCCCCAGGATAATTGTGTAGTTATTTTGTGGTAATTAGGGCATTGTAAAATAAAGCGTTATCATTTTTCCTCATAACCTTTCTTTCTGCTCTGCTGAGAAGGTGTGATTGTATCACCATACATCAAATTAAACTGTCCCCATTCTGTCTGTGTCTAGAAAGCCCAGCCAGGAGAGTGGAAGTAGTTTCCTGGCTCAAAAAATATTTTCATGCCTTTTTTCCACTTTGAAACCGGATGTGGGTCAAATGCTAGTATGAAAGCAAGTAGTACTCTTTAAAGTAGAAGCACGAGAAGAAGCAGAAGAGGCTTGTTTACTTTCATTGCTAACTGTATGTGTGCATGTATTTGTTTGTGTATGTGGGTGGTTGTGTGCATGTTCCTGTATGCATCTGCTCTCATCATATATGAGTGGGTTATATGTGAGCCAGGCAGTGGTACAGCTCTAATCTCGAGTGTTGTATTTTCATCGTTGTCATATTGTTTCTTTATCGCATTATCTCTCCTCGTTCAGTCTAGCTCTCAAACACACACTCACATCCACAAGCATTATTCTCTTACGGGCTAATTAAGTAAATGCTCCCTTTACAGCTACAACTCCGAATTCAATGAGATTTCGTTTAAGCGCTTTAACGGCACGTTTCTGCCTACCAGGTACGACTGCTGTAGCAAATTGGTTTAAAGAGAAATCATTTGGATTACTTGTATATCTCCATAATTCTCACTGTGTTCTTACAGGCTTTTGTATTCGCCAAAGAGATTTAGCATAATGCGGCATCATTTTACATGCCACAACACTGAGAGGATCAACACTGGAAATACAGAAAACAACGGAATTTAAGTTTCACTGGTCAATTGGTGACTAAGACAGATGTAAAAACATAAGTGCTAGCAAACACAAGCAAACATAGAATATGAATGTCTTCAGACCTTAATATCTGTGTCTTAGTAACTAAAAGGAGTCAAAAGTCCAATTACACAAGTGTTTATATTATTTTTATTTATTTTTTGTTTGTTAGTTTTAAGCAGCCATATTAAAGTAGGATAATTTTATGAGTTTCATCCTCCAAAATAGAATTGCAGGATCATCAGTTTTGCATCATCTCTTGGATAAACAAGTGAACTGCATAAAACAAAAACAGACTGGCATATGTTCAGACAAGAAGAAGCCATATAATTAAGACTGTAACCAAAATATTTTTTTCTTTTCTCATAAATGTTTGGTCAGGCAAAATCATATTTTGAATTCATATATAAAACCTCAGTTTAAAATATGCCGAAATAAAATAGACTCAGTGTGACAACATGCCCCACTATTCTGGAGGCTATTGTTCAGTGAACTGTATCTTTTTTTCTCAGGCAATAATGGTGGAAATGTTAGCTTTTTTTAGCCAAGACTTTAAGGTATATGCCTATAGAAATTGAGTTTTAAAAATAAACCTAAAAGTATGTCAGCTAGCCCCGGTCTCCTAGACTAGAACCCAAAATTATTGTAGGCATCGATTACCTCAAAAAAATGAGTAAAGTCAAATCTTTTAAGTAAATAATAATTATAAATAACAATTAAGTCACACTGAAATATATATTCATTATATATTCATTTTAGTTTTATTCAATGTTTAAGTCCACTGTAACTAAAACTATGGTTTACTATACGTTATGTTTCTTATTTTTCAATTATTTTGATACTGTGGTTGTAAACCTAAATGCACTCAGATTACTCAAAATATTTAAGTAAATAACTCAAAGATTATTTTAGTAGAACCTAAAAAATACTATTTTATGCTACTCAAATTTGGTAATTACAGTTTAATTGAAATATTGCATAGACTAACAACTAATCTTTATGGTTAAGTGTTAAAGTTAGCAACAGCACACGCTAAGGTAAGTATCAAAGAGACTATCATTATTTACTTGAATGAGCTGTTAATTAAAATACAGTATTTGAAACATTGATGTTTTTCTGCCCATTCTTGACCTAACCACAGATATTACTCTTCACCACGATGGACCCTATAAAACTTCACAAAAACACATTTAAATGCCAAAATAACAGAACATTAAACAATAACACATCTCCCCTGAATTAATCTTGTGCAAAAACACACAAAATAACACTCAATTTCAACATTTATTCTACTTGAACTCTGTTGCAACCGAGTTTAATGTTGAATGGACTCTTCTGATAACGTTGGTTACGTCGGTAACATCGTCAACGACGTGACATGGGTGACATCACTTTATATCACTCCGTAAACTTAAAAATAATAATTTAAGTATAAGGATTTCTTCAAAAATTTTGTTATACAAAAATAAAAGTAAACTCTTTCAGAAAATCTAATAGTTTTAAATTGCATCAATGATTTAACAGACTTTAATTGCTAAATCTTTATTAAGTTATTAGTACTGTTCGGGTTTACAGTGTATATATAGACCCATATAGATGAATTCATCATTATACTTGCATTTTGCGAATGATATATATATATATATATAAATATATGCATATTGCATATATCGCATATTTCTATGAATCTCACTATCTCTCCCTCCTTATTTGGATTTCTAACTTTCCTAACTATCATTTAACCTAAAACTTTAGAACTGTTCTTTTGCTGCCTTGCAAGTACAGATATTTCCTTCAGGGTATGCAAATCTAGTTTTATAAACAACATTTATTCAGAATGCAATTATAATGAGGAAAAACGTATAAACAATCAGACAAGGGGAGTAATACTGTGAATGATGGGAGTTCAGATTCTGCAGAAATATGCTGAGCTTTGGCAGATTTGCAGGCCTAGTTATATTCACATATTATATAACCTACACACACTTATGCTCATGCAGTAAGTCTTGTGAGAAGTTATGCTGCCCCAATATATGTAGAGATATGACCCCTACAGCAGGGCTGGCCTGGTTATCAGCTATCTGTCAGATTAACAGTGGGATCAATGAAGAGCTGCCAGGACAAGCCTGACTAATCCACTGTAGTTTTAGTCCGATGGGATGGGAATGAGTACGGTCACTATGAGACTATTTTAAAAAGCCTTTACAGTAGATATTTTATCTCTACTATTGTGTTAAAAATCATTTTGTCAGTAAGTGCACATTTCCACTGCAGTATCTTCCTTTAGCCCAAGCATAATTTACATCACATTGCCTGGATATTGTTTCAAATGCAAAACGACGTTGCAAGTACAATTGCAGTGTATATTATTTGTTACATTATTCATTTCTGCAATGAGCAACCCTCCCTGTGTGCTTGGGTTTTTATGTGAAACATCTGATGGAGATGGCATTATCTGACTGTTTCATTATTTGCTAACGATGAACATTTTGACTAATGCTTTCACACAGTGTCTTTTCTCTTCCCACTGAGTGAGAAAAAACGGAGTGAATATTTCACAACCCAACTGTAGCATTCGGGAGTAACGAATTGGCAATGCTTCCTCCCAAGGACTCACTGAATAAAATTTTAGAAATATATATATAGCAAATTAGCATATTAGAATGATTTCTGAAGGATCATGTGACACAAGGGTTGATATCGCAATATAAAAATGCGACGATATGTATCGTTGATATAAATGTTATGACTAGTGATACAGAGTTAGTTTTATCCAACACTTATCTTACTGTATTTATAAAGTATAATTTACACAAAAATATTAATTCTGTCATCATGTACTCATCCTCATGTTGTTTCATGTCATTAAGATTATCGTTCATCTTCAAAACACAAATGAAGATTACCATTTACAGTTTGAGAACAGTCATTTTGACACACTTTCGTGCAAGTAGACAGTCAGGGTCCCTCGGTAAAAGTCGTATTCCGGGGGGTAAAATCTGTGTTTTTGCAGGGTTCCCCAGGTAAAATTCACATTCCAGGGACTAAATATCATGTTATTTGTGGTCGCTTCAACCAGCTGACGTGAAAAACGACAGTGGCAACAGTGTTGAAGTAGCCCAATTACGTGGGAAAACCACGGACTTGGCAAAGCTGATTTCAGTAACAGTAGTACAGTAATAGGCGACATTAAACTAGCCTACTATATTTAATGTTGCATATAATGTATAATAATGCAATGGAGCAATATTTGTGGGTCCTGATAATGCCAAATAGCTACTTTTACCAGTAAAAGCTGAGTATATCATTACACCCCTATGTGACAGTGAAGACTGTAATGTAATGAAGAGTAATGATGCTGAAAATTCAGCTTTGCCATCATAGGAATACATTTAAAATATATTAAAATAGAACATTTATTTTAAATTGTAATAATATTTGAAAACATTACTGTTTAGGTCAAAAAAATGCAACAGTGACTACTTTCAATAGATTAAAAAACCTTTCCGTCCCCAAACTTTGGAATGGTAGTGTAAATAAAGGTGCATTTTTAAAAATATAAATTGTATATTTAGTGTTGTTAGTCTACACATTTTTATACAAGCTTTTTTATGCATCATATTTAATTAATAAGTACGATATTTAAGTATACATAATTTTATGTCTCCCAGCTTGGCCAAATCCTTCTAGGACCAGCAACACTGAGAGACCAGCTAATCAGCTTATGTTCCTTTCCAGCAAGGTATTTTTAAAGTATCTTGATAGTATAACTGGATTAAATGATGAATATCTTAGTATAAACACACTTAACAGTCTGAAATCCAACCATGAGGTTTTGTTTCTGTATTTTCCCTGTCAGTTCAGAAGTGTCTTATTTGAACTGCTGCTGTGATTTTGTGATGTGATGAAACTGGGATTGTAAATGTTAAGAGGAATCAGGCTGATGTGTGCATCTCCATTTTGTAGTGTCTCAGCTGTGAGAGGGCTTTGTTTAGTCCTGGAACCATGACAGTTTTCACATCACTCTCTCTCTCTCTCTCTCAAGCACTCCTCTGTCATGCTTCTCCCTCTCCATCTCACTGCCACTGTCATTTCTTCCTAACCTTCTCTCTTCTGCTTTATACTCTCTGGTTACACTTGACAGAGCTTCTTATGGTCAGTTAAAGACAAAAGAACACAAGTAAAGGCTTAAAAGAACAGTTCACCTGAAAATGAAAATTCCTCATGTCATTCCAAACCCGCATTACATTCTCTATCCTGTGGAAAACAAAAGAAGATATTTACAGTTTTTTTTTTTTTCTGGTTCATTCAATGAAAGTCAATGGGGTTCAAAACAAAAATAGAAATCCCAAAATCTTTTTTTTGGTGTGTGTGTTCCACAGAAAATAAGAGTATATCAGAATTATGTCAGCTTGCCACTCATGATGAAATAAACACAGCTAATTAATTATCTATATAATAAAAGTATGTTCATGCACTAATATAACAAAGGTTTCGTACTCAAAGTAAACGTTCAATGACTATACAGCTTGTAAACGTAGAACAAACAGAATTTAGATTTTCTTTCCGTGAAATTGCACATTTGCTAATATGCTGTAGTGTTACACCAGTGGCTGTGGCATCCCTCCCTCGAGTCACATACTAACTAGTTCATATTCCCTGTCCCAAACCAGTGTTATCAAGCCATGCTCATGTGTTTCAAGCACAATCAACCTCTTCTCCATCTTATTAAACCAGTCACATAGTCGATGAAGCCTGAAAAGAACACGTATTCCCTCGATGCATCGCTGCCCTCTTATCTTTCCATTACAAACTCACACATGTGACTTATGGGGCCGAGGGGATGGCGTCATGCTTCCCCGTCATGCCAGCGAGGAGAGAGAACGAAGGAGGGGGCAGCAGAAGCTGGGAGGCCTTGGTGATAAATCATTATTTATTTCTATCTGACAGAATTAACACTGATGAACGCACACAGCTTGACTTGTTTTTGGCTGTACTGATTTATGGCCCAAATTTGCCAAAAGGTTTTTGGAGTGGCCGGATGATTTCTTTCTGGCAGAATCTGTTGACAAGAGCAATTCATTATGTTACACCATAAACTCAGGTGAAGCTAATCTTTTATACGT
The DNA here is from genome assembly GCA_038088235.1 of Zacco platypus. Taxonomy (NCBI): domain Eukaryota; kingdom Metazoa; phylum Chordata; class Actinopteri; order Cypriniformes; family Xenocyprididae; genus Zacco; species Zacco platypus. The sequence continues at coordinate 11,086,854 of CM076086.1, read as the reverse complement.
GCATCAATGGGAACTTGATCGCAGAGACTATTTATTTACTGTATCATGTTTTGTCAAACAAAGAGTTTATCTCACATAGACCCTCTGTAGTAAAACTCTAATAATTGTTTACAACTCTTTGGAATACTTGATTCTGACTGGTCAACTCCAGAATTCCGCAGACATATTTATATGTAACGACCAATAAACTGTTTAAAGGATAGTTCACACAAAAATGAAAATTCTGTCATTAATAACTCACCCTCATGTCATTCCAAACCCGTAAGACTTTCTTTCATCTTTTTGATGAAATCTGAGAGCTTTGCAACTGAAACTTTGACACTTTAAAAAGTTCATAAAGAGATTGTAAAACTAATCCTTATGTATTGAGCAGTTTAGTCCAAATTTTCTGAAGAGACATGATCGGTTTATATGATGAACATGAATATAGTTTTTTATTCACATATAAACGTTCATCAACTCACATCACCTTGTGGTAAGCAGAAGTTCAAGCATGTTTGCTTGACACGTGTGAGAACCAATGGGGTTCATTCTTGTTTGTTACTCAGCATGTTTGAGCTTCCACTAGAGATTTGTTCTCAGTTCAGTTGAGCTTCTGTTTATGTTCGCTGATCAATGTTTATATGTGAATAAAAGCATAAATTCATTCTGTTCATCATATAAAGCGATCGAGTCTTAAATTGAGTCTAAACCACTCAATTCATATGAAATAGTTTTACGGTCAACTTTTTAAAGGGTCAAAGTTTCAGTTGCGTAGCTGTCTATGGAGGGACAGTAGGCTTTCAGATTTCATCAAAAAGATCTTCGTTTGCATTGCAAAGATGAAGGAAAGTCGTACGGGTTTTGAACGACATGAGGGTGAGAAATTAATGACAGAATTTTCATTTTTGGGTGAACTAACCTTTTAAATTACTATTGTCCCTGGAAACCAATCTCCTTTGTGCTGGTTTCATGACTCTCATAGCATTTTGTGATCTCTTTCTCCTCAGAAAACAAATATTTCCATTTATCTGATTAATTATTGTATAATAAATCCATTAAACAAGATGATCCAACACAGTTTAATGGCAATTCGTAACTGGCAAAATGCTGGCTAATTTGTACAATAAACATTTTCGTACATTTGTACATTGCTTACATCCCAGTCACGGTTGTTTAGGGATGGACCTTCACATTTACTTGATTCTACAAATGATACATTTTCCTGTGATATCAAGTTGCTGGCTGTACATACCCTACATCAGCTACTCAGACCCTGAAATATATATTAACAACAATTTTGGCAAGAAATATTTACAGTTTGAATTTCCTAGAGCACTAATGTCACAACCTGCTGACACCATTGCAAACTGTTTGGATATTTTTTGTTTGTTTGTTTCTTAGCTCCCAACATATGTACTTTCAACATTATAAAAAACATCTCAGTTTATAAATAAATATCATTTTTTGAATGTTGCACAATTGCAACAGTAGGTATTGGCAGGCAGCATTTTTTAGTGTGTTATTAAAGCAAACCAGTCAAATGCAGTAAATCACAGACGTAGTAATTATTTAAATGTAAAATGAATGAAATAGCGGTTTTCTTTACTTACATATTAATATGCATTATGTTTAAGGTATAAACATATTCCAGGATCATAAAACTTTACAACGTGTCAGCGGGTTTGTATGATAAACATACTGAAGTTTCAGCCTTCCAGCTGATTGTGAAGGCTTCAAAGTAAAAGCATGTGTGTCTTTATACTTTTAATAGGCAATTTTTTATGCAATGGAAAATAAAATAGCCACTATTACAGTTTTCTCTGTTCTTTCATGGAGAAGAGGTCTGACCGGTCTCAGCCCCAGGCTTTGTGAACTACAAAAAGTGACTTTGGACCACTGTCAGATCCTATTTCTTTTTATGTTTATGCATAGAAAACATTATTTTCATAATCACTGACTTCCTAAAAACACTTTCTAGGAGAATAAAAGAAAATGCATAATACTTGGGTCTCTGAGGGTTAAACAAGACCAACAGAAAATGGAGTATAATAATATTAAATACATGTATGTGCCAACCAAAGTATATAGTCAATCGTAGGAGCTTTTTACTCTCATCCTAACTTCATCGCCGCACCAAGAGCCAAACATTCAATGCAGAATGACACTCAAGAGAGCAGATCCATTCGTTGTAAAAACGACATCCCACCGAGCCGTAATGGCCTCTTCCCTCTCAAGGGGACACATTACTAGGCAGTAATTGATTGGCAGTTAGAAACGAAATCTCTGTTTTAATTAGTGTTGCTTGACTTTGACTGGCTTAATGACGATGCGTTCATACATAAATTACACCGTAGCGAGTTATTTGTTTGGCGGCACTTGTTTAAGTGTCCAAGAGTAAAAAGAAGGAGATAGAGAGAGAGAGTAAAAAGAGGGAAAGGTCATTCAGGAGTGGAGGGCCAGCAATGATCAGTTTCACTGAACTGTGTCACCATGGTGACCTGCTGCCTACCGGGGCATGATTGGAGGATTTAGACACTGTGCTTGAGAGATGACAGCAAAATACAGACGACGTTCTCTCAACAGCTGGGGTTCAAGTACTGTATTTCTTTCAGTGTGCAGGCAGTGCAGGTATTCATTACATGAAGCATTGATGTACTCAAACGTTTAGACCAATCATTCCTATTTCTGAAACCAACCTTTGTTCAATAATGAAATACAGGTCATCATGTGCTTGCTACAATTGGCACTCAAATATTTATATGTTGTAAGGTTTTATTCCAGAGGAAGAGATAGAAATAGGAAGGAAGGAATAATAACATATGGGCTTTAAATATAAATATATACACTGTATATATAATTTAGTGCTTTTATAAATTTATTTTTAAATGCAAACACACACACACACACAAGTCTGAAAAAATAGCTGAATTTATAAAAATGACCCTGTTCAAAAGTTTGTGAACTATTGGTTCTTAATACTGTGTGTCATTACCTGGATGTGATGGTTGTTCACGAGTCCCTTGTTTGTCCTGAACAGTTAAACTGAGCTCTGTTCTTCAGAAAAATCCTTCAGGTCCCAAAAATGTATCAGTTTTCTTGTAACTTTTGCATATTTGAACCCTTTCCAGCAGTGACTGAATGATTTTGAGATCCATCTTTTCACTCTGAGGACAATTGAGGGACTCAAACACAAATATTAAGTAAACAGCTGTAAACATTCAGTTTACATGATCCAGAAGGAAACATGATCCATTAAGAGCCGGGGGGTGAACATTTTTTGATTTGAAGATTAAGGTAAATTGTACTTAAAGAGTTAGTTCACCCCAAAATTTAGTAATTTATTACTCACCCTCATTACATTTTACACCCGTAAGACCTTTGTTCATCTAAAACATAATCGGAACACAACTAAAGATATTTCTGCCTCTATTGCCAGCAAGACAATTAACACTTTCAGATGCCCTGAAGGACACTAAAACATATTTAAAACACTTCATGTGAGTACAGTGTAATATTATAAAGCGACAATACTACTTTTTGTGCGGCAAAAAAACAAAAACAAAATAAAGAATTGTTTTTAACAATATCTAGTCATGATGGTTTTCAAAAGACTGCTTTGAAGCTTTATTAATCTTTTGTTTCGAATCAGTGGTTCGGAGCGTCAAAGTCAAGCGCCACAAGTGTTTCGCAATTTCAATTCTTCACGTGACTTTGGCTGTTTGATACATGAACCGATCCACTGATTTGAAACAAAAGATTCATAAAGCTTTGAAATCGGCCATCAATAGATAATGTTGAAAAGTCGTTACTTTGCATAGTAAAATAAAACCTGTTGCTGTAGTTTACCTTTTTTTTTTTTTTTTTTTTTAATAATTTTGTCAGATAAATAACTTAACCTTAAACTTTAGTTTTGTTCTTCCCTCATATACGGTATGTATATAATAAAAGCTGCAGTTTTAGAGCTTCTCCATCCACCCTCCATTGTCAAATGTGGCAAAAAGTAACTTTGTCACTCTGAGGGAGTAAATGATGACAGAATTTTTTATTTTTTTTGGCATACTGTCTCCTTGTTTCCTTTCTTTCTTGCTCTCTCATCCAAATGTCAGACTTCTCCGCCTAACAGCTTTCCCAGAGCCCAGGTCAAACTGAATGGGTAAGACGAGATAAAGCACTACTAGTGTTTTTAACACTAGTAGTTCACAACAAAGTGATAATGGAAAAGGAAAATATCAATTCTGTGAAGCTACCGCAGGTCTTTGGGCAGTTTTTGAAGATGGATTTCATCTCCCGCTCCCAGCCTGGTTTGCGGTTCTTTGAAACCTGTTTATCTGAAACGGCTTTTATAACTTGCTGCTTGCAGCATGTAATGAAAAGTCCTTGTGACATCCTCATTTTCCCAGTTATAAACATTATGACTTCCTGTAATTAGCTTAGTCATTGCTTTACAATCTGAAGTAATCATCATTTGAATTTCTATTAAGGAGGTAGTCCATTTAGGGACGATTTCGAAACGCAATTAGGTATGTTGACAAACAGTAATGACGGTCAGCGGCTTATTACGAAATCATTAGCGCACTGAAATCTCATTATATGTGTAATATCATTCCATAATGTACTTATTAGTTGATGAAGGAGCCAAGAATGCCTGCTGTGGAATGTTAAAGCACATGCTCACATGATGATACAATGCAGCAGTAGGACAGCTTTTGCAGCTCATCATTGGCCTAGCTAGCTTCACGTCGCATTACCGGAAATATTGAATGACCCGTTTTAATGCATGCAGCCATTGACCCACTTCAGTGTATTTCGTGGGTTCCTCAGAGTCTGTAAATTTTCTGACTTCATTTCACTTCCATACACGAATATACTGCTTTGGGATCAACACACTTTAAAAGCATGCTGTTACAGCATGCTGTGAATCTACTGCTTTCCCCCTGTTTTGTTGTTGTTGTTTTCCTATTTATGTTTTAAAGTGACCAAACTGACCGCTTTAATAGTTAAAATAATTGAAAACTACATGAGAATAAATAAAATACTGCATTGCAGAGCAGCTCTTTAGTCGACAGTCTGTGGGATTTGTATCTACATGTGTTATTGTATGTTCTTCTTTTGCTAGTTTATAGCTAAACTGCGCCTTAGAAGCACACTTCAACATAAACAGAAGCTACAGCAGGGTCAAACATATAAATGCTGTTGATTTAATAAGTGTTGTCTGTTAAAAATTGGAGGAAAATCCTTTTGGCTGTATTTTAAATGGATAAGAGTTTATGAAGTGAGAAACACTATGACCTTCACTTGTAATTTTCAGTCTTTTAGTGGTGCTTTTATACATGCATACAGTATCTTATAAAACATACCTTTAATATAGGAAAAGGTTGCTGGGAGTGAGATGATTAGAAACCTTCATTTGAAACATTGCTCGGATTTTTTTAGTCATTTCCATGGCTTTTGTAAATAAAATACTTGATTTACACATGATTATTTGGATTTAAATAAATTTTGGCAGTATTGTTGACTTATCTTCTAGAATAGACCAAAAACTGATGCACCTCTTAATGGAAATAACATTACAAAATATTTCCCAAAAAAAAATTTATTAATTAATCCCTTACTTTACTTTTTCAAATATAAATGAATTAAATTAGGCTACATTCATGAATTACTTAGTAATGCATTATACCCACCACTGTCTCAAATTCCTGTAGGGTTTGTGGAAACATGGATACATATTTATGGAAATATGATTTCTGATGGATACATGTTTAATGGATAAGGATTAGTCACGGTGTAAAAAAGTTTTCAATGATGACATATTCATGAAAACAGACTGAAAATTTAATGTGTCTGGGAAAAGAAAATATATATTTTTTTAGAACAGGAAAAGGGAAAAAGGTCATTTTAAAAAGATGAGTCAGCTTAATTCACTTATAAGCAGATATTCAATAATACAACCTTAATAAAGCCAGACATCTCCTAAATAAAGCCTTATCTTAATGTTGTCATGTCTGCTTCAGTGGCGTGATCTGTATAAACTACTTTACTTTCTGACTGTAACATGAGAGTGAGTCTTTCCCCTTGATCCTAATCTTCTAAATTTAGTTATAGGAGCATTTCTACCTCGCTTCTTTTTCCTCTCTCTGACTGTACGCAGACAGCATAGACCAGTTTATTTATTTCTTCCTGTTTACACTGTCGTTCTCCTTTACATTCTAATAATCGTCTGCTCTGTTCAGGAAGACAGTCTCATGACAGCAGCAGGATTATTACTCAGTGCTGGATGTAATTGCTATGGGCCCGGTGTTTGCTTTCTGTCTCTAAAGTAAACATTATAAATCATTGCTGTTCACCGTGGCTATCTACACTAACCTCATCGCCAAGATCAAACTGACCGCTTTAATAGTTAAATATAATTGAAAACTACATGAGAATAAATAAAATACTGCATTGCAGAGCAGCTCTTTAGTCGACAGTCTGTGGGATTTGTATCAACATGTGTTATTGTATGTTCTTCTTTTACTAGTTTATAGCTAAACTGTGCCTTAGAAGCACACTTCAACATAAACAGAAGCTACAGCAGGGTCAAACATATAAATGCTGTTGATTCAATAAGTGTTGTCTGTTAAAAATTGAGGGAAAATCCTTTTGGCTGTACTTTACATGAATAAGAGTTTATGAAGTGAGAAACACTATGACCTTCACTCGTAATTTTCAGTCTTTTAGTGATGCTTTTGAACATGCATACAGTATCTTATAAAACATACCTTTAATATAAGAAAAGGTTGCTGGGAGTGAGATGATCAGAAACCTTCATTTGAAACATTGCTCTGATTTTTTAATTAGTCATTTCCATGGCTTTTGTAAATAATAGTACTTGATTTATACATGATTATTTGCATTTAAATACATTTTGGCAGTATTTATAACAAGTTCAGATGTTTGAACACATGGCCGGTTGATCATATTCAAAATCATAAAGGAAATTGATTTTTTTTCTGTGGAACATAATATATAATATTTATATCTTTGTTTTCATACTGTGACAGTCAGTGGGGTCCAAAACAACGTTATATGGACAAACTTTTTTCAAAATCTCTTCATTTGTTTTCCACAGAAAGAAACAAAATCAATTTTGGAATGTATGAGTGTATGGAAGCTTGTTTCCACCATGCACGTAATAAAAACCAAAAGGTAATTGAGACTGTTTATCTCACAATTCAGACTATTTTTCTCAAAATTTCCAGTTTACATTCCACATTCTGAGAAAAAAGGTCTGAATTTTAAGTTACAAACTCACATTTGCGAGAAAAATAGTAAGAATTGCAAGATAAAAAGTCGCAATTGCCTTTTTTTTTTACTTTTTATTCCATGCCATGAACAAGCTTCCATATTAGGGTGAGTAAATTATGACAGAAAAACGTTCCTATGCAGAAAACAGTTGTATCAAATGGTTCACACTTAAAGGCCAGTTTATATTTAAAATATTTAGTCTCTTCTCACATGGACAGATGAATATTACCATTTAAAATTAGAGGATGTAATTTTCAGACTTTGGCTCATGTTGAGCTTAATCTGGGGTGAACCATCCTCTCAATGATTGCTCAAACTTTTAAAGCATTACAAGGCTGAGTCATATAAGGAGATATGCATAATTACCAACCTCTCCCACAATCCCCAAGGCCATGTTATTAGAAACAAAATAACAACCTAAGTCCACTCCTCAACCTTTTCACTAAATGAAGGACTGAGGCTGTATTAATGAGATGGCATAAAGTGGAGTTTGTGCTGTGAGTGGCATTTGCACTAACTGGCTGTCTGAACCTCAGGGTGAAACTTTATTTCATTCCCTCAGAGGAATAACTGAATCATTTCTTTGCTTGATAATAGAATTGGAGATACAGGTTGGTTTTGTGAAATGATCGACATAAGCAGAGAACAACAACTGAGGGTCAGTCCAGGTCAGCCAAGCGTAACATATTTGTCTTATTGACATTCACCAACCTTTTTCTGCCTTCAGACTGAGATAATGTTAAATGCTGTTCGTTTTCAGAGAGATGATAGCAGAATAAGTGCGCCTGCTTTAGGATTCCTGAACAGTGGCTCAAACTCTATTTTCTCATGTTGCTTGAGAAAACACATTTCTCATGGTGGAAATTAATTTCAAGCAAGAACACTTTTGGCATTATGACACTTATGATACTTTCAGCCCCTGTCCTCCGCAAAAGCAGCTGGCATAGGCTTAATGCTGAGTTACGAATGAATGGAAGTGACGCGGAATGTTGGCCCTTTAATGGAGTACAATAGAGTTAATTAGAGGGACTATCGCCAAAAACACTAAATTGCAACAAAACAGCACCTTGTTGCACACCAGATGTTCCCTGTAGCAAATATACATCCCTATCTCCACTATATCACTGTAGCCCCTCAGGCCCTTTACCCAGAGTAATTCTATAATTCATTGGCTTTATTATATGAATTTATGTATGTTAATAATTGTTTTAACCTCATGTGTGTTGATACAGGTAACAGAATCATTACCGAGGGTGAATATGTGGAAATGACCGGAATCACCAAAGACATGTCCGGCTCGTACGACTGCATCACCTCAAACGACATCTCGCCTCCAGACGTGAGGACTGTTCAGGTTACTGTAAACTGTGAGTATCTCATTCATTCTATGCAAATTCCCGTTAACGCCCTCCAACGTTCCTCAATTACACGTGATTCATTTCACAGACCCACCTGTCATTTCACGGGCTCGGAGCACAGGAACAGCTGTCGGACAGAAAGGAGTTTTGTGGTGCGAGGCATCTGCGGTTCCTCTGGCAGATTTTCAGTGGTATAAGGGGGAGCGCAGGTAAGGCTAGCCGTTTTATTAATTTAATTATTTATTTATTGCTACTGTTGATTGACGGTGAAAGTCAAATAGGAAATGTTTTGGCAGAAAGAGGAGAAAATGGGATTAGAACCTGCATCTCCCAAGGCTCAACAAAACGCTAAGCCAGGGGTGTCCAATCCTGTTCCTAGAGGGCCACTGTCCTGCAGCTCCAACCCAAATTAAACACACCTGAACCAGCTAACCAAGGCCTTACAAAGCATTAGGGGTGGGAGTGTTTTGGAATCTCGATTCTTGGGGTCACAATTTCATTAAAAATCGATTCTCAATTTAGAATTGAATTTCGATTCGATATATGCATGGATTTGATTTTAGATATGATTTTAAACTTTGATTTTTATTATAATTATATTTTAACTCAAAAAATTAAACTGGAAAAAATAAAGGAAAGGAAATTATCTTGTGTTATTGTTTTACTTTACCAATTTATAATATCTAAATATTAATAACTATTTTATTCATAATAAATTACATTTCCTTCCTTTCAATTTTGTAGGATATGGATAATACTAGTAATATTGTTTATATTTGTTCCCCTGGTACAGTTTTGCCATGCATGCTGTTTTGTCGTCTCTGGAAACCCTTCATTGCAGCTTTAATGAAGAGAGGGAAGAGTTCAGATGTGAGTAGAAGGAGAGTAAAACGTACCTGTGCACAAAAGAGGCATCAAGATTGCAAGAAAAGCTTGATGAGTACTTGACGAGTTATCTTGTCTTTTATGAGAAAACACTTCTCACACCACGCCAAAGACGGCATTTTACTCCATCTGTGTTTTCATCATTCTGAATTTGATGCACATGAAGTCTTTGGCAAAAACGCAGTTTTCTTAGCTTTTTTCTCAAAATGTTGTTTTTTTATTACATTTTCCCATATTCAAGTGTTGATAAAAAAGAACGCAGGTAGCTAGAATAAAACAGTTTGTTTTGGGGTTTTTTTTTGGTTTAAAAGCAGAGGGTCTGTTCTTTCTTTTGATATATTGAATATATTGAACGGGTCTAGTTCTCATGTTACTGATCAACAGGAATTGTGGTTTGCAAGTAAAGATGCGAATTCCTCCATTTACAGCAGCTGTCTTACTAATAATCCTCTGATAGGTGCATGTAAAAATCGCTGCGCTGCATAAATGATAAATCCATTAGGCAGTATCTTAGCGAAAGTACTTTTCTTCCTGTTTTCGTCCATAAAAAAGTTGCATCGTATATGACGCAAGCGGCCCGGAACTTTGCGTTTAATGTGAGTGCAGGCCAGCGGGGGATTGGGGAGGGGGGACAGTCGCGTTCAGTCTCGTTTCAAGGCAACCGTGCCTAGTGCGAGTACAACCTAACATATTCTGGCTATTCCGAAAGTATCGTTTTGCTCTATCCTCTGCACTTCCGTATTTGTCATTCCATCTGGTCAGAGGTTAAACTTCCGCCACAAAATGATGCGTACGGTTGCCTTCCGGAAGCTAGTTATTTTAGTTGATAAAGTTTTAAATATGGATATATTTTTCTCACAAAAACCCATCACTTTTCTTCAGAAGGCGTTTATTAACCCCCCTAATGCTTAGTAAGGCCTTGGTTAATACGGCTGTATGGATTATGTTTATGATGGACGGATGCATTGTTGGGCTTCAAAATCGCACCCCCCATTCACTACCATTATAAATCATCTGGAGAGCTAGGATATTTTTAAATATATTTCCGATTGTGTTCATCTGAAAGAAGATAATCATATTCACCGAGGTTGGCTTGAGGGTGAGTAAATCGTTTTTTGGAATTTTTAATTTTTGGGTGAACTATCCCCTTAAGATATTGATATAGGAACCGTTGTCAAGTAAGCTTCCCCCATTGCAAGCCTGTGCGCTGTCCAAACTGTCCGGGTCCTGCACTGCTCTCGCAGTTGACCACCACCTTCTGACAACATCACGTTATTAACAATCGATTTTTGACATCGGTAGAAGATAGAATCGCAATTCATATGTGAATCGATTTCCCCTCACCCCTGCTAGCCATACTAGAAACTTCCCAGCAGGTGTGTTGAGATGGAGCTAAACTCTGCAGGACAGTGGCCCTCCAGGACCCTGTTTGGACACCCCCATGCTAAGCCATGGCTCTGACAGAGCTAGTTAATTAAAAATATAAAAATATCTGTATTTGTTAGACGTTTGCGTCACATGCAGCTGTGTGCGAGGGAGCGGTATGTTAATTTGTGCCGTCACCCGTCCACTTATGTAGATTTACTAACGGCTCATCTTAACACAAATTTCCCAGACTCCTCAACGGATTCAACGGGGTCAAGATCGAAAACAAGGGTAAACAGTCCATGCTAACATTCTTTAATGTCTCCGAAGAGGATTATGGGAACTACACCTGTGTGGCTGTGAACACGCTGGGAATAACAAATGCCAGCATTATTTTGTACGGTAAGAGGCTCCTTCTAATAACTAAATGTATGTTAATTTATGCATAAAACCCATGTCAAGTATAACTTGGCACAATCAACGAGCGTCGCAATGTGTCAAATGTTTGCCTAATGCAATTACATCAGCTCTCGTCTTGTCACCCTGAGGCATCCGCTAACTCTGACGACGTATTCGCAGCAATTTCTTTGAACAGCATAATGCATTATGATACACACGGTGGATGTTTGGGAGGTTGTTAACACGTAGGGTTTTTCTTCCCACAGGTCCCGGAGCGATACACGATGTGAACAACGCAGCCTTATCGCCAACCAGCTCACTCTTGCTTCTAACTCTCGTTTTAACTCTCTCGGTCCTCAGCAAGTTTTGATGCTAAAGCAGTGCGTCCGCTTCTCCGTCCAAACACAGACTCACAGTCCCACACACAGAGAAGGAGAGTACTTATTCTCATCATCTTTATCATCTTTATCATTTACATTGTTTTGCCTTTTGTTTTATTTCTGAAGGGAAGTGTCAGTGTGGGTTTATGGGTCTGTAATAAGATGCTTTGGGATTTAACCGTGTTTTGAAACAGTGAACTGGACTGTGAATGGAGTCAGTTTGTTAGCTGGGTAGAAATAATAATAGAATCACTATCTGTGTCTCTCCAACCTTTTGTATGTGAAAAGAGAAGCAAAAATTCATGTAATCGTGAATAACTGAATGGTTTTTTTGCTCAGTATTGAAAAGTGTGAATTGAGGTTACTGGTGTGTCCTGTTTTCCTGTAAAATAACATAATTTTCTTTCTTTTTTTTAAAATAATCGATAAAAATGACAAACAGCAAAAAAGAAAGAAACAAAGAGTTTAAAAAAAAAAATTCAGTGACCCCAGAAAGTATTTGGACACTTAAGTCACGCTTAACAATGAATGTCATTAAACCAAGTGGCATCGACAAACAAATGATCCCTTTCTCATAACAAACGTCACTTTTCTCGCATTTCCATTTTTTTTTATCTATACAGTTTTTCCAAATCAATCCCCTTTAACATTGTTTTTTTGTGGAGGTATGAAGTCCCTTCTCCTCCAGTGTAGTTTATTGTACTGTTCTATAATTTTAAACAACCCATTTTTGTCAAAAACAGCTACAATGATATATATCCATCCTACACACACACACACACACACACACACACACATGCGATTCACTCCAAGTTGGGCTAAAATGTCCAAATACTTTTTGGGGACACTGTATGTGATTATTTGATTTACTGTACATGTACAGATGTATGCAAATACTGTTCACACACACACACACACACACAAGATCTATGCGTTCAGTATAATATAGCACACAGTTTGTAAAAGTATAGTTCATCCATCAATGCTCATCTGCCGTTAATGGTGTTCAAACGACAAAGGAATCACAAAGATAACCTGCACGTGTACTCGTACTGAGCTGACATAGTTACAAGCAGTAGGATAGACTCCTTACCTGGTCGAATACGTTTTACACTGCTCTTAGATATGTTTTTAGCGTAGACACACACAGTATGCCCTAATGTAAGCTACATAAAATCTGTTCCTCATATAAAGACCCTTTAGGTTGATCATCATAAATGTATACCAAATGGGACAGAGGAACTGGTCTGAACAGGTTTGAATAGTCATTTCCTCTATAAAGTCCAAAGGGTGATTTAGTTAGACTTGATATCCACAGGTCACATTTCTAATAATATCAGTCATTGTATATTTTACTGTAAATCCCTTTCCAGATACATTTGCATTATTTGATTTAAACCAATTTGCTTTGGATGATTCTACTGGAGTGTTTAAACTTCTTTCTCAGGTTTTTGGTGCTGAGTTTCTTTTAAGTGTGTATGATTTTGTATCTTGAGTCTTGAAGTAAATTTGACAGAAGCCAAAACTGCTATTCAAATGATATAATAAAAAGATGATATTTAATAACTTCTGAGGACAAAAAAACAAAAAAAAAAAACCCAGTAAGAGACACATTTCCTTGCGTATATCTGTGGGTGATAACCATCAATTTATCCGTGATCTTTAGCACTAATTTCCACACTAATATAATGTCATATAAATGTCAAATTGTGCATGTCTGAGCAGGTGAAAGAAAATGGTAATCTCGGTTTCCATCTATTTCATATTCCATATCTTTCCTTTCATAAGTCTGCAGATTTAGCAGACGCACTTTCATACTCGTTACTCTACGAAGGCCGACCCGTCAATACGCTCATGAATGATTTTGGATACCTTCCAGAAACGTCCACTTATTAGTAGCTGGCAATGAACGAGAGCTTAAGGAAACACAGTCACAGTCGCTCAACCCACAAGACTAACTTTACGGCTCTAAAATGAGACCTTGTCCGTGAGGCGTCCGCATTCAGCTTCAGTGAGCACTGTCAACAGCGCTAGACAAACACACTGAAGAGGAATGATTCCAGTCCAAGGTCTGCCACATCACTGAGAAAATAAATATATGCCCTTTCAGTTGATTTCAAAGTGAGAATTCTGCACTCTAATTTGAAGAAAGCTGCTCTGTGACCGACTGAATGGTTTTAGTGACTGACGTTAATTAGCATGGCGGACTCTTGCAAAAGGTTCGTATGCAATATAACTCTTGAGATCAGATCATGTCATGTGAACGCTTGAAGTTGAAATATTAATTGGACCTCATTGTGATCATGACATTCATGTTAAGTACGACACTGTTCTTAACCGTGCAGTATGTTAAAAATGCTGTATGTGAACAAAAAAATATATATGCAAATGAATATTTATCCTGGATTTATTTGATTGTTAAATATAAGGATGGTGTAATTGCGGAGATCAACACACCTTTTCCTTGTTAGCGTTGTGCCTTGCGTGCATTTAAAAAAAAAAAAAAATCATGTGGTAGTGCAATCGAACAGATTCAGTATCGACCCTGGAAACTTCTGCTTCGGATGCATTTTTGTAAACAGCCGGCTCGGTTTTACTCATTTAATTATTTAAATGTTACGAAGAACAGAAAATCATCTTTTGATAAGTATCATCAAACATCGGTATCTCAATTGTGTTTCGAGTGCCCAATGATATCTGGTGAGTTTTGTAACAGGTTAAAGTACATGAATAGGTTGTACTGTAGATTATTAGAGTATAATTTTGGTATGTTGGTTAACTTTTTAAAACGCTAATATTGTGACGGTGAAGTCATTTTAACTGCTGGGATGATCGGGAATGGCCGCAACAACCTTCACAGTGATCGGCAGTCGTGTACATACAGTACAGCATCTGAAATGGCATTGCAAACCCATTTAAGTTACAAACAGAATGTAATTGTTTTTCTTTGTTGTTATTTTTTTTTTTAACTATTATTATTATTATTATTACTATTGACATTTATATTTATTGTCATCTGAAGGGAACAAAATAGCAAACATTCAATAATAGCACTCTGGATTTTTGCTGACCTCATCATGGTTATTTTAAAACTGCTGCAAGTATACATGGGACATCTAATCATAGCAACAGTGTTTCACCCCAAATATCTCGGCAAAAAGTATTTTGCCCTCCCTCGCAAAACTGTATTGTATGTTTGTATTTATTTTTCTGACTGTCTCTATCTAGTTACGATTGTAAAGTGTATTATACCTTAACATTTGCAACACACAGCTCTCTCAATGTGCATGTACAGCCGTAGTTGTATTTTTCTTTTTTTACTATTGGAAAATGAGTACAAGACTGTTGTATGTGTTCTGTGTAATAAAGTTAAGAATATTTTCTTCTAGTTTGGAGTTGTTAGTTATGTAACGTACTGGCATTGAATCTTTTAAATAGGAATTCACCATATTATATTGATTTTTAATTGCGCATTCTCATTTTCCCTATTTTTGCATTTTTATTAGGTTACACTTTATTTTAAGTTGTCCTTGATACAGTGTATTTACACATTTTAGTGCTGAGTAATATTCATTAACATGTACTTAATGTTAGGTTTAGGAATAGGGTTTGGCTTATGGTTAGTTGCATGTAATTATGCATAATTTGCTGTTTTTACTACTGTAAGTAAACAAGGACACTACAATTAAGTTTTATTTTAGATTAACTTTTGTCATCTAAAGCTCCCTAGGTTATTCTTTTAAAAAACACTTAAAAATGTAGCATATGAAATCCTATTTTTTTCATATTGTACATTATAATATTGTGACGCCTAAATTCACTTGTAGCATTTAAAAAATGACAGTTTGTTAGTGTTTTAATTTATTTACAAAATACTATAGATTTATATTATTGGCATTTTTATTACTTTATCAGCAACAACAATAAAATAATAATTGATTTAGATCCGAATTTTGAAGTCAAAATTAAAAATGTTCTGCTTTTAATAGAGTGTGACAGTCAGGTTCCGGAAGTAAAAACTACATTACTCATGATGCTGTTCAGACAATTCCACCAATCAGAGACTCAAGCAAACAAGCAAAACGTGGCATACGCTCTTGTTAACTTAAAATGTACTGTTTTTATATCAACATTGTTAAATTAACAGGTTTATATTTCTCCATCGTTTTTAATTTGGTAATGCTGTTCGCAATGCTTTATGGGATTGTAGTTCTTTCTCTCACCAAAGTCTGTAGCTTGTACTGTAGCTACACAGTCCTTGTAGTTTTGTCCGATTTTCAAACATTTTGTTTTAAATCAAAGTTTGTAATGTTATGATTCACCTCGTAGCTGTTTGACATATAGTGCTTTAAAGGGACTTTTTTGAAATCCTTATGGGAGAAATAATAATAATAATAATAATGGACAAAATACCTCCGGAACCAACAGTGCTAAAAAAAAGTGGTCGGGCACTGTTGCACTCTATTATTCTACAAAGGTCGAAGAGGTCATATTATATTGTGAATATATTCATGACTTACCGATATAGCACAACCTTGAGTGCCTTATTGCTTTTATGAAAATGTTTTATATAATAAGGACACAAATTTTCATTAAAACTTTATTTTATTAAATGTTATATCCTTTGGCTAGAAGATCCAGCAGCTGAAAAGTGAGCTCTGTTGGTCTCAGTGATTTACATCTGCACAGACTTAATCCAGAGGCAAAAAAAGGAAAATGATTATTGTAGTCTAATCAGAAAGTAAAAAGTCATTTATTAACCACTGCACCCTAACTCTGGTTCAGTATTCCACAGAGCGCTTTCAACAAGTTTCCCGGTGTTGACATGCAGCATGTTTTAAAAGGCAGTTTAACTCACACATCTCTCCTCACACTGGCCCTGCTCTATTGACGATACGCTCACGGTTTGGCTGCAGTCCTAAAGATAATGCAGCCAAGAAATGTCATGTCAAGTTAATGCGGTCTGTAGAAATGCTTATTTATTCACATATTTGTCTTTCCAAATAAGCAGCTCTCATGGCAAGTTCCAGAGGGGCGCTCCTGGGCACTAAGATAAAGATGTCCACCAGGAGTACAGAAGGGAGAAACAGAGCCGGCTTTTGTTTGCTTCAAGGGAGGTGATTGTCTACCTTCACCTCCAAGCATAAAAGGTGATCATTCCCTGGCTTCCATCTTTTGTTTTCATGTCGAACATTAATAGCCTGTAGACAAAGGATTGGCAAGAAACCGTCAAGTTACGTAACATTTTTCTCACCTCCTCTACCCCCGTTTTAAAACTCGATGAATATTCAATTTCAACATCTGCCGTTTGTTTGTCGAAAGCCAAATTGTACTTGTGACATCTTCCCACCATTTTCCTTGAAATGCAAGTTAATTCTTTTTATACCCATAGTTATATTCTCATGCTAGGATTATGGTCACTTCTGTATAGGCACATACATTAAAGTCTTGGCTACATAAAAGTTGTTTAAAAAAAAAAAAGGGAATGTCTTCACACTGTATGGGGTAAGTTGTCACAATGGGAACCTGCCAATAAATAACCCCTTATAGACAATGTATCACTCTAAAAACAAAATTGCGCTTTATAGCACTAAAAGTGGTTCACTGGCCTGTAATTATAGGGGAACAACTTTAAGTGCTATATAGCTGTGACGTCTCGCTTATGTTTTCATGTTCATGTCTTTATTTACTTAAATCCAAACATGAACAAAAAGAACAAAAACATCGCTTGACTTGGTACAAAACAAGATGAAACGTGAACATGAAAACATAACCAAAACTAGATGTGACAGTAGCACCAAATGGTTCTATGTATAACCATAAGAGTTGATTGAAAACTTCACTTTCAGAATGCTTCAATCACAAAACATCAAGATTTAACTTCATTATTTGGCTACATAAATAACACGAACGCCTCCTACTGTCGAGCCAGTTTACATTCATTCAAAGACTGCAGCCAATCACAATGTCTTAGCTTTCGCTCATCCTTCCACATAATTCAAACTGCAACCGACAGCTCTCAGTATCCGTACTGACCCGTTGCATCCCACACTATTCTCCTCCTTAGATTTTTAGATATCTTACTCCACTCTCAGATGTTTGCTATGAATGGGAATGTACTACAGTGACGAAAGCTGTTTTGAATCCCTTTTATTCTTTTCTGAGATCAAAAAGTCTCATGTGGGGTTCCTGGAATATTTCCTCATAGGGGAGCCTTGGGGGTAAAAAGGTTGAGAGTCACGTTATCTTCAGGAAATACACTGTTTTAATGTCGTTTTTGAATCCTTCCTCCAACTAAACTAAGAGGGAGTTAGAGAATGGCTTAGTGGGTTCTCTGTATGACAGTGGAGCTCCAGCACCTCAACCACCCCAAAGAACCACTGAAGAGTCATTGTGTATGTGTATTTGATACGACAATTTGGTCTAATCTGAGATATATGAAAAACCACCTTGTCCTTAGTACACAGATCAATCTTTCATTTGAAAAACTTCATTATGTTGTTCTCTCTTTCCTGAATGTGTCAAAATGACAATAAAGGAACTTTAGTTTGAAGATACAATTCATAAACAATATTCTAACTCTAGGCAGCTTTGAATTAGTAAAAAAAAAAAAAAAAAAAAAAACTCTAGTAGTGAACACAAGGATTTGTCCAGTTTTGACTAAAATCCTCATACACTAAAAAATAATGTGTTGGCTTTACCATAAATAAATAAATAAAAAGCAACAGTTTGCATCAATTTGTTTGAGTTATTACAACTTTGAGTAAATTTATGTTCAACCAACAAGCTACATTGAGCTAGAGGAACTTAATAATTTGTAAGTTGATTACTCAAAAAAAATTAAGTCGCTTCCAGAGTTGTATCCCTGGAACCAATTAATCAATTCAAATCTACAGCAGGTACACTCACCTAAAGGATTATTGGGAACACCTGTTCAATTTCTCATAATGCAATTATCTAATCAACCAATCACATGGCAGTTGCTTCAATGCATTTAGGGGTGTGGTCCTGGTCAAGACAATCTCCTGAACTCCAAACTGAATGTCAGAATGGGAAAGAAAGGTGATTTAAGCAATTTTGAGCGTGGCATGGTTGTTGGTGCCAGACGGGCCGGTCTGAGTATTTCACAATCTGCTCAGTTACTGGGATTTTCACGTGCAACCATTTCTAGGGTTTATAAAGAATGGTGTGAAAAGGGAAAAACATCCAGTATGCCGCAGTCCTGTGGGCGAAAATGCCTTGTTGATGCTAGAGGTCAGAGGAGAATGGGCCGACTGATTCAAGCTGATAGAAGAGCAACTTTGACTGAAATAACCACTCGTTACAACCGAGGTATGCAGCAAAACATTTGTGAAGCCACAACACGCACAACCTTGAGGCGGATGGGCTATAACAGCAGAAGACCCCACCGGGTACCACTCATCTCCACTACAAATAGGAAAAAGAGGCTACAATTTGCACGAGCTCACTAAAATTGGACAGTTGAAGACTGGAAAAATGGTGCCTGGTCTGATGAGTCTCGATTTCTGTTGAGACATTCAGACGGTAGAGTCAGAATTTGGCGTAAACAGAATGAGAACATGGATCCATCATGCCTTGTTACCACTGTACAGGCTGGTGATGGTGGTGTAATGGTGTGGGGGTGTTTTCTTGGCACACTTTAGGCCCCTTAGTGCCAATTGGGCATCGTTTAAATGCCACGGCCTACCTGAGCATTGTTTCTGACCATGTCCATCCCTTCATGACCACCATGTACCCATCCTCTGATGGCTACTTCCAGCAGGATAATGCACCATGTCACAAAGCTCGAATCATTTCAAATTGGTTTCTTGAACATGACAATGAGTTCACTGTACTAAAATGGCCCCCACAGTCACCAGATCTCAACCCAATAGAGCATCTTTGAGATGTGGTGGAACGGGAGCTTCGTGCCTTGGATGTGCATCCCACAAATCTCCATCAACTACAAGATGCTATCCTATCAATATGGGCCAACATTTCTAAAGAATGCTTTCAGCACCTTGTTGAATCAATGCCACATAGAATTAAGGCAGTTCTGAAGGCGGAAGGGGGTCAAACACAGTATTAGTATGGTGTTCCTAATAATCCTTTAGGTGAGTGTAGTTGTTAAATGTAACTTTAGCATGTGTATTTAATGAACAAAATATCACTTGTCATTAGCATTAGTGTAGTCAATAGTGTTTACCTGCATGTATCTACTATTCAGCACAATGGTAACCATAAAAACTTCAGAAACTCTTTTAAGTGTCAAACATTACAGCATTAAACACTAACAGGTCTTTCTTTCCCTTCACTAAAAACACTTAATTTCAACATTGATTCTCCTTATGTAGTCGTATGCAAAGCGTGCTGGGAACTAGAAATCCACTGCCTAGTTTTTGAAGTTTCTATGTTGGTTACTACAACCTAATTTTTATTTGATTTTTTATATTATTATTATTTTTTTTTTTTTTTACACAAATTTGAGTTTGAATAACTGACGAGATTAAGTTGATATGATGATCAACAAGTTAATGTTTCCAACATAAAAGGTTTAATTAAAACAATAAATTAGAAAAAAAAAATTTGTTGTTAACTTGCAACCTTGCATTTATTTAAGTCCCCTGAATTACTTTTTAGAGTGTGGTTACAGTTGAAACTCTTGTGACAACTAGCCCTGGTCTTTCCTGAATAAAACTCCATGCATTCATCCATCCAACTTTATATTTTGTGGCCGTCATTCTCTTTCAGATATGTAAAGCTGATCTGGCTGTTTACCTACTTTTTCAGCTGTCTCTCAGCACCATTCTAATTGTCTTCCATACTGCCATGTTTGTCACCTGGTGCCTCTCTAACTAGCAGCAGAGAGCGACACTACAGCCAATCATTTACAATGAACAATCAAGCAAGAAAAAAAAGAAAGACAGTGAAATGTGAGTCTTTAATTAAGAGTCTACACTGAAGCCTTTTTAAATTCAATCACAGACAGCTCTCGCGTCACTGTAAGAATGGATCTCACAGCTTCATTCTCAACCTCAGCACTTAGAGCTCATGTGCATCACTCCCACAGGCTGTCTGTCAAATCTCTTTAAAACACTTACAATACTGACACTTCTATCCTTAACCAGAACACAAGTGGAGGATCGAGATGGTGCTTAAGTGCTCTCAGAATCTGGGCTTTGAATTATTGATTTGGAATCAGCCTGCTGTGGTGCGGATTTGCTTTGGTTTCAGTGAGTTTTCATTTTTCGAGTGGAAAAACAAGTGAACATAACAGACATTTAGGCAAGAATCAGAAATACTCACACTAATGTTCAAAAGTTTGGGTTCAGTAAGATTTTGTTTTTTAAAAAAGTCTCTTTTGCTTACCAAGGCTTCATTTATCAAAAAAATGTAGTAAAAATGGTAATATTATAGTTTAACATAACCGTTTTCTGATCAACTCCATGCCATGCCGCATTGCTGCAGTAATTCAGGCAAAAGGAGCCCCAACTAAGTATTGAGTGCTGTACAAGCTCATACTTTTCATGTTCATACTTTTCAGTTGGCCAAGATTTCTTAAAATCCTTTCTTTGTATTGGTCTTAAGTAATATTCTAATTTTCTGAGATACTGAATTTGGGATTTTCCTTAGTTGTCAGTTAAGATCATCAAAATGAAAAGAAATAAACATTTGTAATATATCAGCCTGTGTGTAATGAATGAATATAATATACAAGTTTCACTTTTTGAATGAAATTAGTGAAATGAATCAACTTTTTGATGATATTCTAATTATATGACCAGCACCTGTATATTATATAAATATTTTTTTGTTGTTTTTCCCCAACCAAATTTTAGTTTAGTTTATTTTAGTAGTTTTAAATGT
Organism: Zacco platypus; assembly: GCA_038088235.1. Taxonomy (NCBI): domain Eukaryota; kingdom Metazoa; phylum Chordata; class Actinopteri; order Cypriniformes; family Xenocyprididae; genus Zacco; species Zacco platypus. Next base: position 11,065,331 of record CM076086.1, on the reverse strand, counting down.
AATTTTTTACAATCTTTCATACATTGTTTTGCTAATTAATAAATTATTTGGGTTAAAAAATTACTGTTTACATTATTTATATATATATATATATATATATATATATATATATATATAACTACAAGTTAAAACTCTAATTGAAATATGTCTAACAGCAGGACCACAGGCCAGCAGCCTTAGACTGTTAGACGATCAACTAACCCGCCCCAACCACTATCTTTACTATAGCTGTAGGCTCCACCATAACGAATATCCACCACTAAACCTAACCTTAATGATAGTATAATCTCCACCCTAACTCCTGGTCAAATACTGCTGGTCTGGTGCTGCTGTCCTTAAACTGCTGTGATGTATGGCTCTGCGGATCTGCATTTGATATTGTATTACTTTAACTTGACATGTTTAATGGCAGGTGCCATTGTGACAACTTAAAGCACAGTGTCACAACGTGTCCTGTCCTGCTACTGGGTCAGCATTTACAGTGGAAATGTTCAATGACTTTATTTTCTTTTTCCTTTAGGCCATACCTGAGGTATCTGCCTATATAGAAATAAAGAATATAAACCCACCCTGAGAAATATTTAAGTAAAAAATTGTGACAGTCAGCCCAGTTAACTGTCTCCTATAACACTGTTCAAACTGACATTTGCTGGTTCCATTATACTTGGTGCAAAGTGGCACAAGACAGACATGCAAGCAGTGACCTTGAATTTAAATAAAAAGGAGACCATATGGCCACTCAGATAGGCCAGAGACAAGACAGTTAATTATGCATATATATATATATATATATATATAATGTATATATACATGTGTGTGTGTGTGTGTATGTATGTATGTATAAACCAAGTTCTCTTAAGAATTAGACTGCTGACCAATTTAGATACAACATTTTATTATTGTAAGTCTTAAATATGAACACACCATCGCCATTAAAGGAAAAACATATGACGAAACAATTTCTTTACAGTACAAGGAGTTAAAATACTTAATTTGTTCCTCTCCAGGGAACCACTAGAGATCAGTGGAACAACTGAACTACTCCAGGCTGGTTGTTTTAATGGTTGAATGTTGGGATAAAAAAAAAAAAACAACAACAAAAAAAAAAAAGAGGTAAATTCTTTGCACCAAGTTGGACAGATGTATGAATTGCATTACAGTCATGCACAGACAAGCCCTGTGTTTCTGTCAATACAGTGCATCGATTGATCGCCCTCTCTTTGATCAGCCGTGATCCAAACTCTGCTTTCCCCAGAGGAAATCACAGACATTTATCAGGTGCTTCTTTTTGTGGTTTCAAATTTAAATAGTGCCATTAAAGTGTGAATTTCTCACTGATCTATCTATATATTAAATATGTGGACTGTTCTTAGTCTGGTTGTGTTCCTTACAGTTTAAAAAAAAGATCAAATGAAAAGTGAATGTTGAATAATACACCTTTTGGGATAGAAAACACCCATTAAACTTTGCACATACGTGACATTCCCTTTCATTAACATACAACTTGTGCTTAAAATCCACTGGTTTGTATCTGATATGTGGTTTTAAAAACATGATATTTAAAGGGATAATTCATCCAAAAATGTAAACGGTCATCATTTACTCATTGCAAACATGCATGATTTTTTTTTTCTTCCAGAGATTGCAAAATACGTTCTGACAAATCTAAACTCTTTTCCTTACAATGAAAGTGAACCCGGACAGATGCTTTTGAGCTCCAAAATGGCAAAAAAAAAAAAAAAAAAGGCCCGATGCCAAATGATGACTTAGTTTGGAGACCAACATTTAAGTTGCTAGTGGCTAAATAAAGAAAACTTATTGGTCTATCTCAGAATTCTGTCTTCTTTTTTTTTTTTTTTTTTGGAATGTCATGAGGGTGAATACATGGCCATTTTCATCTTTGGCTGAACTATTCCTTTAACCACACTGGAGATAAAATGAAAACATTGGGCACATATCCTCTCAAACATTGTAACAAAACAGAAGAAAATCTTAATATGAATTTGAGGTCAAGCTTAATACTGCAATGGTAAGTTTCAGAAACGTTCAAATTTCACTCCCCCCCAGAATACGGATGGTAACAGGACATCTGCTCATGATGAGATGATGACAGGCAAATGAGTCGCATCTGCTTTGTCCAAAAGCACAATATTTAGACATCAGATTTCACAATGAGTAACTGCAATGAGCTTGTATCTACTATAACCCTTTGAGAAATAAATTACACAGCTTCTGAAAAAGGGAATAACAAAAATAGAAAACGTTGCATTGTATTAAACAGGTTCACAATTTTAGTAAAAACAAGTGTGCATATTTTCCCTTTGTACAAGTTAGATATATGCATATACATACAGAGATGTTAGCAGGAATGGATGACGAGAAGTGTTTAAATAAAGAACATTAAAGTGCCCGGTTTGGTTCGTTTAACTCAAAATCTGGAGAAAATTCAACAAAAATCCATTCGAAAAACCGCCATGGTAATAAAAATAATTTTTGATGTCAACATGTATTAGCAGATTGCTCTTTGGGCTCTCAAAATAGATCCAATAACTTGGTGTTACACAAAGCTCCAAATGTAACATTTTTCAACCTTGATTCATACATTGTCATCCCATATCCTCCAACATCTGGTTTATTCCTTTGTGGTGTAAATAAATCATTTATATAGAGCTTTGGGTTCTGCATAGTCCAACTGTGCCATTCTGGTCATCAACTGGACATCACCAAAATAAAACATACTGATATGTACCGCACTGTTTTCAGTTGTGTGTGTTAAACAATAAAATGCAGATTAGGAGTACTCAAAATGAAACATGATGTGAATATTACAGAGCTAAAATGTGTGTTTGTGTCTTTTTTGCTGCTTATTTTGATTGGCTGTACAGTTATGATACAGTACAAATATAGCGACAATTGAAAAAAACAAAAACAAAAACAGACATATGCCCTTCCTTATCGCATGCCTTTGACTTGAAATAATTATTCCCCAATCGCACAGTATGCTGTATGAATTCTTAAGGGGTTACAGAGTTAAATTAAAATGACAGTCACAAAAATAAATAAAATTAAATATTTAAAATTAGACATGCCTCTCTGTCGTTTGCTTTTACAGAATACATAACTGTATTCATTGGGGCAAAACAGTGTGATAATTAGCAATGTAAGAGAAGTTACATTATTAAACTCTATTATAAACAAAAGAAATGCATGATTACTTTATTAAAAGAAAGTACTTGGGTACCCCATGCACATTTTCAGGCATTTTTGGTAACCCATGCACGATTTGTGACTCCAGGATGAGAGTGATGTCACACAAACGGTGAAACGGTTTATCCGCTGAAAACGTCTTCGGCATCAAAACTTGAGCAAGACTTGTAGAAGTACGATGAGAAGTAGACAGGTGGGTGTGAAGACCGTTGACGTGCCGCTGTTGCCATCCTGAACTGCTCCGGGTCCTACAGCATTGAAAAGAGTCACACGTGTCAAACAGCTCCGGTCTCCAACTGTGCCGTAAACTCCCTCCTCTTTATTCCTGAGACTGTCGGTAACGTCAGACACGTAGGACGCTCACCTACACATGTGCACTACTGATTTAATCTTACTTCCTCAATATTATCTGATGTTCTTTTCGAAGGTGTCAGCTGTCAGCATTTTCTAGGTTTAAAGCACTAAACCACTATTTTCTAGTCAAGCAGTTCTTGTTAAAACCTGTGTTAGCGTATTACAGCAACTCCTCTTCGTTGATGAGTTTGTTGTGATTAGTAGCTGAGTATTATATTTAGGAGCTTGTGAATCACAAACCTTCCCACAAATCATTGTTTTCAAAGGCTGTGTGCTTTAAATCAGATGAAGTCATTTCTAAAACAGAGGCCGTCTCCACTAGAAGAGAGATTATATAACAAAACACTTTATAGAAATACAGAACATGCAAAATGAACTCAAAAAAGATTATAATCCATTGGTTTTCCATTTTTGCCTGAAAATATTTATCAAGTCTAACTAGAGTATTTCTGGCGTGGTTCTGCTGTGGTGCCGGGTCATCTAACTGGGACGGAAGCGCTCCAGATTGGCAGATTAACATCTAAGCGAGGGTCTTTAGTGGTCACATTTGTATCGTAGGAGCATCTGTTCTCTTCATTTCAAACCAGCACATCTCGTCTCCCTGCGCTCACACCATTATTACCCTACTGTACGGCGCATCCTTGACCAGTCAACCACTGAGGTCAGCCGTAATTACGGTTGCTTATAAACAAGCTAATCATTAAAGGTTCAGTTTAACCAGATTACTAAGGGCAAACGAGTAAAACAAGGCACAAGGACAACCGTGTGACTGTCATGGTAGAAAAAAAGGGTAATGAATGTTTTTCTGATGAAATCTATTGCCCTAGTACTCTGAGATGACACAATATTAAAATAACCATGCCAACAGATTGATCAGTAAAAATGCAAAAAGCAAAAGTTATATGGGTGAATCTCATGAAACTTCAAGAACTTGATCCTAAAATCAAAAGAAAAATATTTTGAAATGTATTTCTTTTGCATGAAAAAAATTAAGCAATAAATAAATATATTATAATTATTATTATTAATTATCTTTCAAAAGTTTTCAGTCAGTAAGATTTGAAAAAAAAATAATACATTGATTCTTCAAACATACATTCAATTGATCAAGACTTAATCTAAATCTATTTAAAATAAATGCTGTTTTTTTAAAGAAATAATTCTGCAATAATTAATCAGCACAACTGTTTTCAACATTGATAATAATAAGAAATGTTACTTGAGCACAAGATCAGCATATTTGAATGATTTCTGAAGCATCATGTGACACCTGGAGTAAAGATGCTGAAAATCCAGCTGTCATCGCTAGAATAAAATACATTTATTGTTGTTTTAAATTTTAATAATATTTCAAAATATTACAGTTGTTTTTAATAAATAAATACAGCTTTGGTGACCATACATTAAAAAAGCAAACCAAATTCAAACTTTGGAACAGCAGATCTTAATGGTTCTAAAACAGGCTTAATTTTCTTGCAAAATACACTTTCTTATATTTTCATTTTGATTCACTGTAAAATCTGACCTGGATATGGTTTCGTGAGATTCAGCTCTGTATTATGGTTTAGCATGGGACATGTGGCTAGTTCTCTAGTCTTTGGTTTGTTACCTTGTCAAGAGCTTTAGTCTTTGGAGCAGTCAAACAATCTCATGAAACAAACATATGGAAACAACAACTAACGTGCAGTGCAATACAGTGCAATACACAACTGTGTGTGTGTATATATTTAGGGGTTTCACCGACTTCTCAGTTAGACTTCAGCTGCGTTTGTTCAATAGAGTGCAACAGCCAGACTCCACAAGTAAAAACCCCATTCATTTTCTCCATAGAGACATTGATTTTTTTTTTTCAACATATAAACATTTTAAGCCAGACCTACCAAGCTCTCCATGGATGTTAAGTGATGAAATATGTACCATTGAAAGCAACAAGTCAGTGTGTGTCATTTAAAAACATAATAATACTATTAATAAAATCATGTTTGATAGTCAATTTCCCAACGAAGATCTACATTACTCATAATCCTCTTTGGATCTAACCATCATAAAGTATGGTTACCATGGAAATGAGATCCAAAGCAAGAGATCTGATTAACAACCACCCACTTCCATGAAGAACTGTGAATGACTTTATGAAGTAAACTCTCAAAAAATGTATTTATATATTTATATTCAATAAATATTTATTGATTAAGTTAATAGAATTTTATACTTAAAACTATTGACTATTTAAAGGGGCTATATGTAAGAAATTTAATGCATTAATGGCTTTTTAATCCCTCATGTGTTAACAGCTTGTAATGAATCTTTAAAAACGAGAGCTTCCCCGACTTCCTTGGTTGTCTATGAAAGCCTGTAGACTGATTGTTATGTGAAGGACTCGGGTCATTTCTGCTGAGGTCAATGAGTACTGCAAAGACATTATATTAATTCAAACTATAGTCTCACATAGCCAGTTATATATAGTATCAAATATACTTTCTCATCAAACTATCCTAACAGTGTCATTTTAATGACGACCTCATGACCTGATGCCAGTGAATTGCACAGCTGGTGCAAACATATCCACATCAATGACTGATGTCATTTTATATTCATCTAAATGTCGCTCTCAGAAGCTTGGATTGCGCCTGGATGTTCAGTATATCATTGCAAAGGTATTTCCAACTTATTTTTACCCCTAAGTGAAGAACGAATTTCGTTGTTAGTATATTGGGGCACTGAATCACTTTCAGTCTCTTAAGTTACGTTTGCATGAGCAGTTAGTTGCTGGCTGCAGTTCACTTAACGGCCACCAGTGTCGCTAATAACAAGGGTTTCTACATACAGCCCCTTTATTTAGAAATTCATATCTTAGGATCATTTCTTTATTGATAACTTTCTGAAATCCCTAGGAAGAGAATGACTGGGGTGAACACTTTCGGAACAAAGACCAATTGGCAGTCACAGACTGTGACATCATGTGCAAATTATGAAACATAAAATTATGTTTCAAGCATCGTGTACCATCATTATCCTACACATATTGCGCTGAACACTGTCCAGAAGGTGACAGAAACTATACGCGAGTGTGAGCTGTTTTGTACACCATTCAACACAACACAAGCAGCATGACTCTGGCGTGGAGATATTGCACACATCATCTCACATGGGATATATTCTTGTTACTGAATGTCTACACAGCAAAGACATTGCGTCGTACATAGTGTAGGCAACTTCACTTATTAAAATAAAAGCAATATATTTTGTTTCTACAGTGTATGGTGTTTGCCATGATAGATTTGAACTTGTCAGAAACTGCTGATGGCATGTGGCGAGCCATTTAAATCATGCACAACACAACAGAGTAGTCTATACTTTTCTGGCCAACTAGTCAATTAAAAAGTAGTCATGCAACCCCTAGTATATACATACACACAAACACATGTACAGTTTAGTTTAATTTATTGAAGAATATTTTTTTTTCCACTGTTGGTGGGAACAGATATTTACAGAGCCTCCAAAAGGACATGGTAATGGAAAAAAAATATGAGATAAATAAAATAAAAAAAAGATATATTTTTAATGTTTTAGCATTTGCTCTCAAAGAATTCAAAAGTGAACTCAAAGTTTCTTTGGGGAACGCACAACATTTATAGCTGTCAATGCTATGTCAATGCTGCAAAAGCTATATTTTTTCCTCCCATCACCATGTCCCTTTAGGAGCTCTGTGGATATTTGATTTCTTTCCCTTTTTTGTTTCACGTTTGGTGTGAAAGATCAGAGAGCACCAATATTCAGTCCCAACAAAACAAACGTTATGTCATGGCATTAATATGGGTGTCTATTAAATCCTTCTCTTTGATGGGCCTTTTAGACTGAAGTCTAATTTCCCCTGGATTTAGGGGAGTATGGTAGACTTTCTTTAGGGACAGCTATCCAATTATTCTGCAGCCACAGCTTAGAGTAAATCCTGCACAAGTGTAATTATACTAATGTGAGGTTCTCACAATCAAATTCAATACAATTAATGACTCTCCGGAGAGGACATGGTTACCAATCCCACGCTTTTTTTTTAGGCCAGACAGTGAAGAAAAGTTGGCCAGGACAAGATTTCTATTCTTGGCAGAGAAGAAAGATTAAAGGACAATACAAGGACAAATCAGTAACAACCATCAACAACATATACAGGCGAAGAATGACCCCTTACAAAGTAGGAAAGACCAGAGGCAATTATAACACACTAGATGTCTTCAATCACAAAAAATTTAGAGTGAAATTTATTCACCATATGCTCAACAAAGACTCTCAATGCCACAAAAAATGTGCAATGGTTTGACAGAAAAATGAAAAGATTTTGAGGTTTAAAGGAGAATGTATTTTTCAATGATTATTTTATTGACAGTCTGTAAGTAAACACATGCTAATACTTTGCTCAATTTCACATTTAATCTCGACTCTGCAATCAATTGACCCTTTGCAAAGACCCGCCCCCTTTAGTTACTGTTGCTATGCCCAATAAGTCATGCACTCATCATGTTCATGTTCTCACGAAGTGAAAAATAAATCGCGGAGCAAAGAGGACACTGACAACGTATGAAACAGTTTCATATTTAAAATATTGTAATTTTTTAAAGAAGTTTAAACAATAAATACCGTATAGTGGATCTTTAATGTATCATGACAGATCGCTGTAGCTCCTTCAGTCGGCTCGTGAACCGATCATCTCTTCATACTAGTTCACTTATAGCGTTAAATAAACATGAATGGACATCAGAAGGAATGTTGTTTCATGCGCGGAAACACATGAGTACACACAATTTTTCAAGTTCAAGTTCACCAACATTTAACTACTAACTCTTCTGATTTTTTGGATAAAATGGCGGATTTGGGGTTATGATTGGTCAGATCGCCTGTCAATCAATCAGTCATACTGATTGCGAAGGGTCAATTAACCCTAGTTAAAAAACTGTGACTGAAAAGATTTAATCTTTTAAATATGTAATAAATATTATTTTATTTAGTGAAGATTGTTCTTGAATTAGCTGATAAGAAGCATATTCTAGTAAAAAATATTTCAAATATTGTAGGTCTCACTTTGACTTTTGCTTTAAACATAATATTTAACATAGCTAAAAGAATCAGTACCACATAATATACAAACTATTATAAAACTGTATTATGTATTAAATCAATGGCAAATTTTAGACTTATTGGTTCATCTCAATGTGTGCTGTTATAACTGCAATTTTAAATTTGTTCTTGTCTGAAATTCAATGTGACCTTTTAGTGTATTAATGGCAGTATTACTGTTGACACACTCACAGTTTTTATATCAAAAACATAGTAGTCTAAGAATAAAATGTAAAAAAACCAAAAAAAAAACAAACAACAAAAAAAGTAAATTGACCCCGGTCTCTCCTACTGTGGCAGTGCCATAGTATATTGAGTTGATATATATTATGGTACAGTATGATTTATGTACCATAAACCATTGTGTGTTACCGTGGTTATTATGTCCAGGTAAGACCATGGGACTTTTTTTTTTAAGGGGCAAATGTACATTTAAGGAAAAAATAAAAATTCTGTCATCATTTTACCCTCATGTCATTCCAAACCTGTATGACTTTCTTTCTTCTGTGGAATAACACTGTTTGCTCTTTTCCATGCTACTATAATGAAGAGGGACTGAAGCCTTCAGGCTTCAAAAAGGATGCAAAAGTACCACAAAAGTATCATGGTCCATGTGTTATATTTCAAGTGTTCTGAAGTCAAACAATAGATCCGTGTGAGGAACAGACTGAAACTGAACCAATAATCTTCACCTCCATTGAGCTGTGAAATAATGCAACTAGTTTACTGTTTTGGTGAGTTAATCTTGAGGACCAAATCAGTGCAATTCAGTGCAATTTGAATCATTCAGGCTGAATTTGTGAATCGAAAAATATGACTCATAATTCTTTCGTGATTTGCGCATTACTAATGCTCTTAAACTATGGTTTGACATCAGAAGTTTTGGACTACAGCACTTTTAAGATATTTTCCTGATGTTTTTACATTCTTTTTGAAGCTTGAAAGCTCCAGTCCCTGTTCATTGTAATTGCATGGACAAGAGAATGGTATTTTTTTTTTTTTTCTGTTCAGTGGAACAGAGTATGAGTGCAACTAAATGATGACAATTTTCCTTTAAGTACATTTCTCTTCAACTGAGTAATAATGAAGCACTCATAATTCCACAAACATCAAAAGACATCATATGATGCAAACATGTACTTACAAACAGTGGATGAGAGCATGCATTGACATAATGAAGCCAAGCCATGGTGGAAGAAGGTTAGACAGGAAAGAAAGTGACAGAAGAGAAAGAGAAACATGTTTAGGCTACAGAAAACAGAGACTCATTCATCAACCCACAGTGACTGAAGGCAGAATGAGGCATGTCAGTACCTCGCCAATCCTCCAGCGGCAATTGAGACTGTCACTCTATGTGTTGAATATATTATTGACATTACAAAATGGGATTTTAAGCTAATAACCCCTTAATAGGAATAGCAAGTGGCCAATTTACAATCTGACAATCACATTCTGTCAGACGAGGCACAACAATTATATTATCCAGTTCAAATCAGGGAAAATTTGTGAGTCAACCTCGCCGATAAACTATATTAACAGCTTGGCTTCGTCACATTGTGGTTGATGTGAAAAAATAACCATGTTTGCATCTTCTTTGCATATTAAACGCACTGGAACATGCTTTAGGAGGTGATCAGGATGCCACATTCCCATGCACACTACTAACCTTGCAATAGCGTTGAACTAGTGGGTTCAATTATTTCTACATCAAAATAAAAACAAACATAAAAACATAAAAACATGAATCAAAAGCAAATGAAGGAGAATCCTGAGATTGAAATCTCAAAGGTTAATAGTTGAATGGATCAGAAACTATGAAGAGGAAATTCATAGTGTTTATAAGGAACATTATCAGCTGGAAGTTCTGCTTTCGTTCAGCTTTTTTGAAAGAAAATTTAACCAAAAAATTAGATATAACTATCTTCCCAACCACCATTTGTACATTAAACTTATTGAAGAATTGTGAAGAGGCTCCACGCGGTTTTAAAACTTGATTAACTTGACAACTACTGAAACTTACCGTATAGGACGAAGCTTGTGTTAGCACTCCCAAGTTTGTTGATAGCGACGCAAGTGTAATTGCCATAGTCTGCCTCGGACACGTTGAAGAAAGTCAGCTTTGAAAGTGCTCCGGCATCCTCGATCTCAATGCCATCAAAGCCATTGAAGATCCTGGGAAACAGTCAGCAAATGGGGAGACTTGAATCAGCCCAGCCTTGTTTACGCTACATCAGAGCCTCCTTTGAAGCTTGAGGTTACATTTATGACAGCATCAACGTTTTCGGACGCAGATTGCAGCAGGCCTGGATACATTCAAAGGAGGCAAAACTGCAGGATTGAATTACTGGCAGCGGCACGCAGAGGGACATGCACACTCGCACTTATGCACATTTAATTATGATATAACATTGTGACAACTTATTCTTCACTTGACATCAAAGACAGTTTGAAAGAACATCATGAGACACATCCAGCCAAAGGCACTCAAATGTGAAGTATTTTTCACTGTTGAAAACAGTGAATATGTGACAGCACGTCTAGTCAGACACGTGCAGCTACTGAAATATATTTGTCCTTCACCTCTCAGTGTCACTATCAATATTATAAATCTGACAGACATACTGTACAGGAAATAAACTCTTGTACTTATTGTGTTCATGTTGTATTGCAAAACACTTTGTTGCTACTGAGGTGGGATATGAGTGAAGTTACTGACAGGTTTCATGTATGGTTAGATTTAAGGATGGGAACAGATGGAAGCAAGAGTTAACATTATAATAATTATATATTTTTATATAATTATAGATGTAACTAGTGGTTTCACTTTATTTTACAGTATATGCACTTTCAATGTACTTACCTACAAAAGTATTGAGTAGTGTAAGGTAACTACATGGCACCGAGTTAGTTTCATTACTACAATAAGTGCATAGCATGTTCATGCAAAGGTGGAATGTAAAATAAAGTGCTACCGAAGTAATTATATTCCGGTATTTTTAAGTAAGTACACAATAAGTGCATTGTACCAAATGATTGATGTAAATGGCACAGTAGTTAAACGTCAAATAAAATAGTGGGATCAAAATTCAGTATTGTTATTGAAACTATCTATAATTCCATAAACTTCTAGGTTGCGGTTTTGTCCCAAAGAAAAGAACAGATGAAGCAGAATGTCCCGAAGTGATATGCCATACCTCCTGTCATCTCTGTACCACTCAAAATCTGCCTCAGGTACAGCATCTGCCTCACACTCCAGGACACCTCTCTGACCCAGGGTCACGCCAACATCTCTGCCATCTGAAACACTGGGAGGGTCTAAACACACAAAGCCACAAGAGAGTTAGTGAACTTCAGCATGTTTACTGACCATCATATGGCAAATAAGTAAATGAATAAATACTTTACACAAAGTGAGGTTCAGAAGTCGTAAAACACAAGTAATGATGCTTTTAGGAATGGGCGATATGGCCAAAATCGTATATCACGATATGAATAACTTTATTTCACGATAACGATATACATCACAAAACAGTTATTTTTGTTTCAAATAAGACTTTTATGATATCAAAATTTTTGATACCATTGAAATTTCATAATTCGTAATTCCCTGCATCAACTATATAACAGACTGACAGGGAAGAGAAAAAATTGTTGAATAAAGTCATTATTTTTGTTTTGTTTTTGCGCACAAAAAGTATTCTCGACGCTTCATAAAATTAAGGTTGAACCACTGCAGTCAAATTGACTGTTTTATTAATGTTTTTTAGCACCTTTCTGGACCTTGAAAGTGGTGATTATATTGCTGTCTATGGATGAGTTATATTCCTCTCAGATTTCATCAAAAATATCTTAATTTGTGTTCTGAAGATGAACGAAGGTCTTACAGGTGTGTAACGACATGAGAGTGAGTAATTAATGGAAGAATTTTAATTTTTGGGTGAACTATACCTTTAAAAACACATAAGCTTTTGTGACCATGCAGCACAGCAACGGTTTATCGTGCTCACCCCTAGATTCTTTATTTTGCATATCAAGACATTTCATTTCTTTATTATTTATTATTATTATTTTAAATGTATTTAATAAAATCTTAAAAGTTTATGTTTATTTATAGGTTTAAATAAATAAATACATTTTGTACACAAAAATTAGGGTTAAAAAGTAATAAATTATTTAATTAATTTTGAAAAAACAGTCTTTTGGGCATATGTTGTATGCTGCAAGTATGTTGCATATGTATGTGTAGCATATGTTGCTGTAAATTCATGAGACACTTACAGTTGACTGTGAGCTCAACAGTTTGTGTGTCCACTGCAATGTCATTCGCTGCGGTGCATTCGTACACTCCTGCTCTATATCTGCTGATGAAGGGAATCTCCAGAACCTCGTTGTCTGAACCTAGGCTGTCATCTAGAGAAGAAAAAATTAAAATATGATGTTATTATGATCTATGCTATAATCTGTACAATAAAGCTCAACAATAACAAACAACTGTGATTGGTTGGTAGGGGTGTTAATCCTGGAACAACAAAGTGTTACTTGGCTAAATCCCATCATGCTGCATTTGTCTCATTATCACTGAAGAGCTGGAGTGTTTCTGATTTTTCAGTATTGTCACATCCGTACTTTGCTTGGATACAATAAGCCACACTGTAGAGCATGTTGATGCCCTTCTATGCAAATTCAAACTTTATCTTCCCTGAAATACTGATGCTCTGATGTATTTATAGTCATTTGTGTCCTATTGTGGGAGAAGGCGACACTAGAGATATGAAATTCGATTCAAATATGAGTCTCTGTCTCTGCAGCTTCTTTGAAGTGTTCGCATACACACTGGAGTCAAACTGTTGAAACATACGCCACCTTTTCATGTTCACAAAATCCAGACTGGGGATAAAAAAAAAAAAAACGTTAGTGGAAAGGGATCCGTGTGATGCTTTCTCAACGTCAAGCAGTAATATGTGGTTGGCTTAAATAAATAAATATAGTCCCCAATGTAGTTTCTGACAGCAAAATAACACCGCATTCACGTACGTATGTTCTGAAAGACAATGTCTTACACCTGGGAGAGACTGTTAACGAGAAAGAAAGAGGCACTTCCTTTAACCTGATGAGGAGTGTCAACAGAGCGCTCTGGAGAAAGAAGCTCATTACCGTTCAACACCGTACACACCTCGCTGCACTGAAGAGCAGCTTGGAGTCTTCTCAAAAAGGGTCTTGTACATTTGTATTGTGTTATTGTTTAAAATTATTCAATTTTAAATTCAAACACCGAACTACACCTTCAAAATGAGCCAATTAAATCAAAAGCCTTAAAATAGCACAAGCCACAAGCGAGCCACAAAGGGATAATTTCGTCTTCATTCAAGATGCTCATTTTGATGTTTCCCACTGAAAAGCGCACGTCATTGGAGCTGTGTAGGACTGGGAAAGCTTTATGAAAAGCAAACCATCAGCTTTGATACCCGGTCCAGCAGAAAGTATATGTGGTGCTTTGGCATCAGGTGCATTGTGGACTGTCTTCCATCAAAGAGAAGATTGACAAAATGGGACCGTTTATTTCCATCAGGGGCTCGGGGTTTCACGGCTGCCATGGAGGATTGTATCAACGCGAAGTACTTGAAGACTGACATCTCAGGCTTTTTTCTTCATCAATACACTCCTGAAGCACATTCATTATACATTACTTATATAAAGCGACTGTTTTTTGTATATTCATGGCCCCTGATAGCATTATAAGCGTCAGTCAATAGTACGCACATGGTTTGATTTGTGATATTATCACAAGTTAAGATCAAATGCCTCTTGAGCTGAAATGCTACAGCGATCGTCCTGGGTGTCATAAAAAATAGAACAAGCACCAAGCAACTCTTTATGGAGAATATAAGCCCACAGAAATTAAACAGGATGCCCTTCACAGTCACATCCTCAGATGGAGCTTACTCAACGATGAATACTGCACAAAAATGACAACAGCTGCCTAAAATCACCATTTACAGTAAATTTTGATGTTTATAAGGTACCAAGTTGACACTTTTGAAGCACACTAATCACTTTGTCAAAGTTTCCATGTTAACTTAATCACACCTTATATTTAGAATGTTTTGACTGAGTCGCTTAGTTGCAAATTAAAGTAGATATCCAAAGACAGAATTAGATTTTCAGTTATTAAACGTATAGTTCATCAAAAAAGAAGAAAAGAAAAAGTTCACATAATGAAAGTCAAAGGGATCCAAAACCAAAATCAGACTCTGGTGACTTTTAAGTGAAACTTTTTCCAACTAAAATAAAAAAAACAAAAAAAGAAATATTTTTCAAATGATCTTCTTTTGTGTTCAACGTGTTAAATAATATGAGAGTGGGTAATTGACCCTTCGCAAAACCCGCCCCCTGTTGCTATACCCGACAACCCATGCACTCGCACTCGTTTCACATTTAAAATATTGTAATTTTTTAAAGACGTTTAAACAATAAATACCGTATAGTGGCTCCATAATATGTCGTGATAGAATGAATGGACATCATGAATGGACATCAGAAGGAATGTTGTTTCAACCGCAGAAAGACACATAATGAACAATTTTTCAAGTTCAAGTTCACCAACGTTGATCTACTATACTCCCCTGACTGCTTTGTCGGATAAAATGGCAGATTCGGGGTTATGATAGGTCAGATTGCCTGTCAATCAAACTGTTTGCGAAGGTTCAATTGTACTATGCCTTTGATACTTTTGAGCTGGCAGATTTTCTACCAATAATAGACTAGGCTGCTTAACAAAATTGTTTGTTAAGCAGTAAATTTTATTTATTAATTGTAACAAAAAATATATATTATATTAATATTCATAAGTATGACTATACGAGATAACAAGTAGGCCTGTTGTGATAATCAATATATCGCCTTATCGCATGATATATTGACCATTATATTTACACAACAATTAATGTTACCAGCATTTTGCCGATCGCGCCTCTGCCATCTTATCTGCTCTCCATATCGGAAGCAATAGCGGGGCACATGCTGCTCCTTCATACACATATTTGTTTTGCTCTAATTGACATTTTGCACTTTTTGTTAGCATTAGTTTATATATTTATTTAACATTATTAATATTTCGCGAGTTCATGTGCCCATATAATCTTAACGTAAGTGGTAAACATATTTGGCTTGCTGTCTGCTATAGAGAGGCTCAGAGAGGATATTCTACTCGAGCTCCGATTGCCCCCCTATAACAGGCAAAATTGTAAAAAAAGTAGGAGAATGGGAGGAGGAGGGATGCCGAAAGAACTAACAACAGTAAGAGGTAAGATGCTGGTTTTATACCTTGGTATTAATTGGAAGATTAGATGGGCGTACTCCTCCTGAAATTGCATTTAATACTTCACTTTTTGACACTTCAATTCCAGTGTCTAAATATTCTTAAGAGTTTAGTACATTGTCATTTGAAAGTGCATAGGCCTACTTGCATTATTATTGTAGTGATTTTACCTTCGCCCATCCAAGGACACTGAGTAAAATAAAGATTGGTACTCACGTCCCAGCTGACATTGTGATATTTGGATCCCATGTCACTTAAGATGTGGTTATGAGTACAGATGACCACTTCTCCCTTCTCCTCGTTCAGGGCACCAGTCAAGGTCTGTTACCTTGGCAGTATGAAAACACTCCCAACAGGAAGCTGTTCAATAATTTATAATTAATGTAAAATGCTCAGCTGATTTATTTGAGAGATTGGTGAGATTGCTAACTTGTAGTGCCTTTTCTGTATTATCAGCACAAGAAAGACAATGTAATAAAATGCATTTTATTAACAAAAAATAAACAGGAATAACTAACACAACTATGAATACCATGAATGATAAAGGAATAAAATGCATAAGATACATAAAATACAAGTGATTAAGTTGGGTGTGGATATGGAAGAGTTGCATTATCTTATGGAAAGATAAACTGTTTCTCTGAAAATTATAAAGTGGAGAACCTTTTTATGCACCAAACAAATAAACAAAAGATTACTTGTGATTAACTAACATCAGCTATATTACATCTATTGTGAATTAGAAAATCATACACTGATAATATACAACAATACCAAGGTCTCTGGAAAGAGTGATAAGTGATATTTACATTCCACTGGTTGTGCTGGGTGACAATGCAGTGGGGAGAGGAGCCGGAATGTGTTTCAACAGCCTTGAACACAAAGCTCTGTGGGATGCTGATCTCCTGGAGCACCAAAGGGTCCTAAAATCTGGAACACGCAGATGAGGCCCTGGTGTAGTTGCAGAAGGCCCTTAACAAGACGAAGGTACCTTGAAGTGAAGGTTTGCTATCCTTAATCTTGTTGCAAGTGTCTCTGTGTGTCTTCTGCATCTCTGGGCCAGACACTCAGAACTTGATCAATCACTTTTGTCTCTCTATAGTCATTACAGTCTTGCTGGACGGAAACTCTGAACATAGTGTTTGTTAATGTCTCTTTCCTCACAGACTGGAGGCTCAGAATGTGGTCGTCTCTGTTGCTGCTTCACAATCTGTCGATTCAGATCATGGAATCTGTTGTTGTCTCTCTGGACAAACTAGAGGCTCAGAATGTAATGATGTATCTGTTAATGTCTCTCTCGATGGAAGACTCAGAACGCCATATCTGTTATGTCTCACTGAATGAACTGGAGACTCAGAACGGTGTTGTATCCGTTAGTGTATCAGCTTCGCAAGCTGGGACTCAGAAATTGTTGATCTGTTTGTCTCTCTCAGGGGGAGACTCAGAACAAGGAGTGTCTGCTGAAAGGGTACCTTTATCCCTTTCAGATGAGGAGGAGACTGCAATTTGGTGCTTCTCCATTCAAGTCCTACAATTGGCTGCTGGCAGTCAAGATTGAAGTCTTTAAAGTGTCTTTAAGGTTTACCAATGTATTTCTCACTTTCCAAAACAACCACCAGAATACCTTTGGCAATATTCTAAACAAATAGAGACCAAACACGATGGACAAAGATTGAACTGTCATGCAATACTTATTTCTCTGAATAAGTACGAAATGGATGTGTGTAGTTTACATCAGTTTTATGGTTTCCAAACATAGTCATGACTGGTTTTGGATGGATCATTGTGATCTCTCTTTGTTTCACCCACTGTTGCTGAGGTCCTGAGGAATTTTTATGGCAGTGCAGTCCAACCTTAGGAATTAGTCTCTAGATGAGTGAATGGCAGAAACTGCATGTGGACCAATGAGAAGTCCTGTCTTACCCAGGCTTGGTACAGGAGGCCTTCTTCTTGCTCTCTAAGAGGTGTCTGGATGTTATCCTAGCATCTTTGTCTAGGCAGTTTGTTCGTTTTTGTCCAAGATCCAATCAAAATGTAGCAAACCTTTGTCCACGGTTACGGACAGAGAGGGGCTCGGGCCAAAAACTGGGCCCTGGAATGTGCTGTTCCCTATGCTATTATATTACAAGTATATATTTAGTGGCAAAAAATGGTCTTTAAATGACAACAATATCGCTTATACAATAAGACAATAAATCACCCAAGAAAAAGTAGTTATGACAGACCTAATAACAGGCAAATCTAATCTAAAATTAATGTACATAACACTGTTTTAAAATCACATTCTACAACTATCAGTCTGTTCTAGTCCTCTACCTAAAGTAGCTCTGCCCAGTATGAGTGTAAAGTACTGCAGCAAAGCAGACAGCAAAGCACTAACACTGCAGAGCTGTTGTACACACACATACACACAAAACCCCAGAGAGAAGGAAAGCAGAGTTGGGCAAGGTGCTGAATCAATCCAGGCACAGCTGAATGTGTCATCTTACGAGGGACAGGTTCTCTGTCTGATCCCTCCAGAGCAGCAGGGCAGGGACGCCATTACCGCGCCACCTGATTTCCTCAGCTTCTGTTCTGAATGTGAACCAAACACCAGGTTTGCTTGCATCAGAGGTCATATCTTGTTACTCACTTTTGGTGCACAATATATTAAAAATTGGTTTTTTGATTAGTCCTTGGGATTCACTTTATATTAGGTGGTCTTAACTACTATGTACTAGTGTCAAAAAAAATAAGTACAATGTACTTATTATGTCAATATTGTATTGCAAAACACTTTTTCTGCTATTGAAAGGAAGGTTAGGGACAGGATTGGTGGTATGGGTAGGTTTAAGGGATGGATCAACATTGTAATTTTTAATGTAATTGCAGAAATGTATTACAGATGTAATAATGTATAATGTAAAAACATGTATGTACACAATAAATGTATTGCATCAAATGATTCATTTAAATGTAAGTTCGTATAACGTTAGACCAGTCCTTGCTATGACAATTTATGTCCAGATTTTTTCTCAGTAAAAGAATTACCTGCTATATAATTTAAAAAACAAAATGTCTATTATATAAACTTGACAAGTGCAAAACCTTATCTACTTGAAAAAAACAAACATAGATAGAGTGAGTCACACATATGCCCTGCAGATATTTATTGGCTTTATTCAGCTGAGATTCTTGTCAGCAAAGATAATGCAGTTTGACAGGCTTGCTTTGATTCCCGCCATCAAATATCCTTCAGTCCTTGATTCTTTGTTTGACTTAAAAATGCGAATTGAAAGCCACATCTGTTACTAATGCTGAAATATGTTTTTGTTTGCGCGAGCGAGTGCAAATGTGTTTGCGGTACATTTGTATGTGGTATATGAGTGCAAAAAACGCCCACAATGCAGTTCAATCACCTGCTAAATGTGCTGAAATATCTTAATTAGGTCGTTGTTATTCTTTTCAGCTTAAATGCATGTGCAAAATTGGGTGCTTTGGTAAATTCTGCTCTTGAATGGAGACGAGATGGAACAGTGGGGCTGTATTTGACTTGAGAGAGAGACACAATACAAGCTTGAATAAGAATGAAAAGATAAACACAAAGCAAAGCACATTAGCATGGGGTAGTTTGCGGTTTCACAAAGTAGTTCACAGATCCACATCTTTCTAAACCCCTGAGGCCATTGCTCAAGAGAGAGAAACACCGTAAACCAGACCCGACTAGAGTAATATCAATCTATAACCACACTCCAAATGCATTCATTTCACTCTGTGTTTCTGTCATCCAAAAAAAAAAAAAAAACCCTCTCAAAAATAACTGGAGTCAGCATAGAACTGAGGAGGGGAGGGTGAGAGAAAAATAGAGAGTGAGATCGGCAGAGTAGAACTGTATTAGCAGTTAGGGCTAGCGCTCAGAGGATCATTTGGTTCCTGAAATGAGCTGCCGAACCCAAACACACAGCAGCCTCATTACATAGATGGTTATAAACAGGATTAATGCAATCACAGCTCAATAAAAACCTCAAGCAATGTGCTCCACACAATGTGCTCTTCACTGAGCCAAAACCCTAATTCGCTCTGATGTAATAGGAGTGTTAGCTCCTGGGACACAGATGCTCATTAAAAACAATGTTTATTCAAGTCGATTAAACAGCAGCAATGATAAATTAGCAACATTATTGACCCTGTTCCTCACCCAAAGGTAAAACAACGCAGCAACACAACAACACGTTTACTCTTCCCATACCCACAATGCAGCTCAAAAGCTGCTTGCTCTGATCTTTAGCCCACTGGATTTTACACACAGAGAGAAATATGGATGAATATCCCTTTTTGAAGATTAAAAAATAATAAGTAAACAACCCTCC
The DNA here is from genome assembly GCA_038088235.1 of Zacco platypus. Classification (NCBI taxonomy): domain Eukaryota; kingdom Metazoa; phylum Chordata; class Actinopteri; order Cypriniformes; family Xenocyprididae; genus Zacco; species Zacco platypus. The sequence continues at coordinate 11,044,991 of CM076086.1, read as the reverse complement.
CCACCAAAGGCTTTTGCTCTGATCGCATGAAAGAGGGACCACGCATAGCCCTGCAAATGATTAACTCAAGTGTGTAATTTGTCTATTAAACAGTCTCAGGGGATAATAACATTAATATCATGTCTTTAAAATTTCTTTTAAGCATAAACGAACTGTTTCTTTGCATGTGGAAGGCAGCATGTGGAAACTGTTATCCACACCGTCCACAAATACTGAATAGTAAATAGTTCAAGAAAGGCAACTAGTGCAATGCAATTCAAATATTTTCTTAACCTTACAATGCATTAGCCAAAAAAACAAACAAAAAAACAAACATGAGACCCATATTGGAATTAATGTTTTTCTTTAAATAATAGGTGTGCTAATAATGAAATCATTGAAGTAACTGATCATACAGAAAAAAATTAATATATCAAACATGCATATTTTTTATTGCACTACCATATTTGTTATAAATTATTTGTAAATATCTTAAGCTTATATAGATGTAAATATGTAAAAATGATCATGTTTTAGATGCTGCAAAAACGACCATATTGTACATTTCAGCTTTTATCCAAATGTACAAAAAAAGTAAGTTTGTACTTGTAAATGTCATGTACAAATACCTACATATAAACAATTGAGGCCAAGCTGCATATTTAGACACAGAGTTGATGTCTGAGGCAAATTCTTGGCTCAGAGCAAAAAATTCACAGTTTTATAATTCAGGTTTATTGTTGACAGAAATGAGAATTTGACCCCCTTTATGCAGAGGTCAGAAACAAGTGTTTTGATGAATTAATGGAATATCAAATAATTAAATGTTTTATTGACGAAATATTTTAAAAAGTACAGCATGCCGGGTCAGTTTGACTCATTTAGGCATTGTGGGGTTAATTCGCTTTTTTTTTTTTTTTTTTTTAACATAAATCTATCTTTAAAGGGTTAGTGTACTCCAAAATGTAAATTGTCATTAATTACTCACCCTTGTGTCATTCTACACCCTAAGACCTTCGTTCACCTTCAGAACACAAATTAGGATATGTTTGATAAAATCCGATGGCTCAGTGAGGCCTCCATTGACAGTAAGATAATTAACACTTTCAATGCCCAGAAAGGAGCTAAAGACATATTTAATAAAAACAGTTTTTATATTTTTTATACAATATTTATAAAACAGTTCATATGGCTCGACCTTAATGTTATGGAGTGGCGAGAATACTTCAACGAATAACAACTTTATTCAACAATTTCTAGTGATGGCCGATTTTAAAACACTGCTTCAAGGAGCTTCAAAGCTTTACAAATCTTTTTTTTTTTCGAATCAGTGGTTCCGAGCGTGTATCAAACTTCCAAAGTCACATGATTTCAGTAAACAAGGCTTCCTTACGTCATAAGTGTTTTGAAACGTTTCGAAATTTCAATGGTTCACCACTGGAGGACGATGATCTCTGTGAACCTGATCTCTGATCACCTTTATATATTTGTAGATGTTTTAATTAGACATTAAAAAGAACAATAGTAGTTAATAGTCTCTGCCCTGTTTAGCTGAGCCATCCATGGAACAAACAAAACAAGCCATGAAATGATTCATAAAAAAAGGCATTTTATACATACACTTGATATTCAATCTTATTATATGATTCATATTTTACTTTCAAAAAAATATTTGCAATGGGTTTGTAAAAGGTGTTTATTTGCATGAGTTTTTATAGCAAAACACTGTTCTGACCACGATTTAAACTAAATCTTCCCCACTTCCCTGTTTGGCACAAACAACATGTGCATTATAATTCGTCAAAGCTTGTCTGAATCGTTGTCAAGGTTATTTCAGATGCAAGTGGCCACTAAGTATCACCGTGGAGACGGGTGTCAAGATTGTTTCAAAGCATCAACACAATTCGGCTCATTTGTTTCAAGTGTTTCACTAAGCCTCACTCTGCCCATCACTAGTTCACAGATATCACAGATATCATGAGGGTGAGTAATAAATTACATAATTTTCATTTTTGCATGAACTAACCTTTTAAAGTGAGAAATTTATAAGATAACTCATTTTTTTTTAATTAAGTTTATTTTTCACACCTCATTGGCAACTGAATTATATGTATGCTTAAAACAAGAAAACACAATGTGGTAAGAAAAATAAAAATGAAGGTCTTAATATCTTTAAATTGATCTTATTTTATGGATGTTTAAATATTTATAATGGAAAACGACAAAGAAGCTAACAAAAATGATCATAGCATCATACAAAAAAGTTACAGTTTGCAAATACAAAAACAAAGTAACAAAAGAAAAATAAAGAAAATTCATGAGTCGAAAAATCTTCTGGATCTCTAGAGCTGCAACACAAATAAACTGATTCTGTGAAGCGTAAGGTTTACTTAAAGGTTTCTGGGGAAAGAACATACTCTTCTAGCAAAATAACAGCTCGCTATAATATTCATGATTTCAGCAAAAACAACTAGTCCTATACTAAGTTTCAATTCTTAGCTGTTTTAGACTTTGGGCTTTATCAATAATTCAGATTGCTAATAGCCAGACCCACATTGAATCTTGGAATTTGTGCCTGCAGAACTCTGCACATTTCCCATCTGTCAATCACAAAAAGTTCTTCAAACTCTCTGTCCCTAGTGGGTATATTTTGACTAATCTGATAATGCATAAAAGTGCAGCACTCTCATTATACGTTTTAAGCAAAATTACGGCACTTTTCCGACATAAACACTGCCGCTAATGGCCTTGAAATCACATTTCAGTGCTTTTTATGTAAATGCATTTCGCCACAAATTCCATCTAAACAACATGTTTAATGATCTGTCACCCATTTCTCTATGACATCATCATGATATTTTGCTGTTAGTGTTCACTACAGAGTTCTACACATGAAGGTGAACTCTAGAAAGTCATTAAAGCACAAATAACATTGTTTCTTTAATGAGAATGGATGATAGCAGGCCTAGCTGCTCTCTTTAGATTGAGATCTAGATAAGAAAAGGACTCTGTATGATCGTAATCTAGCAAAGAAAACGTACAAGCGAGTGATGCGAGACTGGAGATACGGCACGGGATCATAAAATCTCTCGGGTTATATAGAGAGTCTGGCGAAAGAGCCATGCGGCTTTGAGCGAAGTGCCATTTAAAGGTCGGAGATGTGTACTTACAGAACTAAGTGTGACTGGCAGACTTATTTCAGCCCTTTATTGAAACAATGTGGAAACGCAGCGGTAAATCTAAATGACTGTAGTACGGTGAATGCTCAAGGGAGCAGGTGGCGTTCACATCAACAGGCTCTCTTGTCTGTCTAATACAAATTTTTATAAGAAACAAATCTCTGACAAGAAACAAATCCTGGTGCTATCTAGATATTAAGATCTTATCGCAGGGGGGTCCGTGTCTTAATTAAGCTTCACACGTCGGTTGGATAGCTTCATACTGATTCCGGCCCCATCAAGATTCCTGGTTGCCAGCTCTTTGAAGATTATGGCATGCCTCTACAAAAGCAAATCAGATCTGAGAGCCAGCAAAGTGTTAAATTGATCTAATGGCACACACACATGGTGTTTGTGGTGTAATGTTTCCAACACGCCCCACTGTTTCACAGACTAATTTGAGCCACGTCTGCATGTTTAAAGTTTTTAAATCAACATGAAATCCACATTGACCCTATTTCCTTAATGGATCTTTTTGGTCTTATCAATGCATGTTCCAAATGTTTGCCTGTCTAATATTTAATTAAAACAATTTGGCCACGTTATTTAGGAAATGTTTTAGTAAATTTGCATATGGTCTAACTCCGTTCTGGCTTGTAATTTTTCATGATCAAATCTTGATTAATAAAATCAAGTCTGCCGTTTTGTTTTTTGTTTTTTTCAGATTAATGTTCTGTTTTTGTTGTTGTTTTTAATATGTCACATTACGAAAGTAAAATTGGGTTGCAAATGCCAATTCATGTTGGTTTTAAAGCAACAGATCATCCAAAAAAGTTTATTCCCCCCTATTGTTCTGGTTTTAAACCAATTGGCATTACTTTCCTCTATGTAACACAAAAGAAGATGTTTTGAAGAATGGTTCAATAGATTTTGGCCATACAATGAAAGTGTATGTTGTTTTGGAGCCATTGATCATTGATCATATTCTAAAGGCCCGTTTACATCAGGCGCGCATGTGCCGCAGCGACATGAAAACATCAACTTTTCAGAATGACGCAAACACACCGCAGGTCATGTGACAAGAACCATCCAATCAACCCTTTCCCTTACTCTAACGGTAGCCTAATCACCGCAGACAAATGCAGAGCCGTTGTGCAGGAGAGATGGTTTCACGGCAGAAGCTCTGTTAGGTGATGCTTGGGACAATTTTTCTTAAAAGATTATCAAACTGGTCCTTGTCAACTCTGAAATAGGCTTTGAATCTCTCATCGTCCAGACGGAGCTCTTGGATAAGATTGTGAAATTCTCCGTGGTGCACACAAACACTGCGGGAGTTTTTTTTTTTCTTCTCCATAAATAAATCTTGTACTAGAGCTACTGCAAGTGTTTTTAGGTGATAGAAATCCATCGAAACTTGCGCGTAGTCGTAGAGAGCGCTGTTCATGGTTGCATAGCAACGACAGACGCCACAGGAACGCAAGCTCCTGAGCACTTGCAAAAGCGCTTGCATTTTTAGGCGCGATATGTGAATGGCCCCTAAATGTAACAAGAAGAGCAAAAAACATGTTGTGCAGTGAAACTGCAGTGCGCAAGCTTAGAATAAACAGACAGTTATCGTTCATTGGTGTGGACGCAAATACAGTTATCGTTATAGTTATCTTTAGTTATCGTTCTTGCTGTGAGGGGGCCTTAAGACATTTCTCAAAATATATTTTATAACGGAAGAAAGAAAGTCATTTAAGTTTGTAAAGACATAAACTTGAGTAAATTATATCAGAATTTATATTTTAGAGTGAACTATCGCCTTAAGATTGAACTCTGCAGACAATGGAAGTATATAAACATAGCGTCCACCTGCTAAATGATGTGGAGAGTAAATAAGTCCATCGTGTGGTCTAACAAGACCCTGCCTTGGCTGAATCCTGACAGCTGATCCTAAAAGCAGTTGAAGCTCTTAGCAGAGACCTGTACTATATCATAATGGAATCCTATCACAAACTCTTTCACTTATCTTTAAAAAAAAGAAAGAAAAAAAAGAGCAGTCACTTCTGTGTCACATTAACATTTCAATTACCTGATCCTTGTAACAACACAAAGGAAGAAAATGGGGGATGTGCTGGGTGCATGAGCAGGTAAGGCAGCCCAATTGCACCCCATGAATCATAGCGCATTAAAATGCAGTTTTTCCCTGATTAAGTGAAATGGTGCACGGCAGAACAGAGCCGCAGACAGGCCCAAATGGAGCTGATTTGTTCATGTGGCCTGAAGATAAGCAAAATGGACCACTCAGCTTGTATCATGCACACACAAACACACACATACACTTGTACACATCCGCACAGTCAAAATACACACACACAGCTCTCAGTGAAAAAGACACCTGATATATTATCTTACTCGTGCTTAATGTGTCAGTGGGATGTAGTATTTTGCTAAATCATCAAGGAAAAAAGTGCACTGTTCTTGTAATGCTAAATACATCAGCAGTACTGGACCAATGTTGAGGATTGTGGTTTCAGTTTGAAGGCAAAAAATATTGACTAAAGATTTGCTTACTTTTCACAGATTATATTAAATATTTTATGCTCATAGAGGCGTGATATGCATCTTACCTGAAGGTGATAACATCCTCCAGACGATGGCAGGTTCTGGTTTTCCGTTAGCCAGGCACATCAAAGTGACGTTGGAGCCTTCGTTCACCACAAGGTCCTTTGATAGGTTCACGATCTTTGGAGGAACTGTAAAACAAAAAGCAAAGTTATGTTAATAGCCCGATAATAATAATAAAAATAATAATCAAAAAGTTACACTTTATTTCGAGTCCACTTCAGACATTCTTCTTACTATACGTAACTTTATTTAGTAGACTGTAACATTCGGGTTAATAGAATAAGTTTACAGGTACTTGGCAAAGTCGCTTACAATCAGTAAAATGTCTGTATAGGGCAAGTATCAAAATAAAGTGTTATTAGACACTTTTAATTTCACTTTTCTATTAATACTCTAATTGGTAGATGACATGTTCATGCAAAGTTACTTATAGTTAGTAGAATGTCTAAAGTGGACATAGTGGTTAAAGTGTTACCAAAAAATCTGTTACAATCACTTAAAAAAATAATGTATTGGCTCACAAACAAAAAAATAACGCAACAGTTTGTATCAATTTTTTAAGTTATGACCTTGAGTGAATTTATGTAAAACCAACAGGCTACATTGAGTTAATTTGTGGCATAAACAATTTTTTTTAGTTGATTTCTCTAAAAAATGAAGTTTGTAGCCCTGAAACCAATTAATCTTGTCTATTTCAATTCAAATCAACACCTATCATAGCACATGCTAACATAACTTATTTAATGTATATTTAATGAACAAGTAAGACATAGAGTTAATAGTGAATACTTTTAAAATATTTGCAACTTCATGTATAACTTCAGCACAATGGTAACCACAAAAACTTCAACATTACAGGGAACATAACAGTATTAAACACTAACAAGTCCTTCACTAAAAACAAATAAACTAACACTTAATTTCAACATGTATTCTCCTGATCCAGTCCTAATGCAAAGCATGCTGGGAGCTATAAATCTACTGCCTAATTTCCAAAGTTACCAATACATTTTCACATTTTTCATTTTTTTTTTTTTTTTTTTAAAAAAAGCCAATTAACGCCAAAATTTGAGTTTAAATTACAGACAATATTAAGTTGATGTAATGATCAACATTATTAAGTTAATTGAACTCTACAAAATAATGTTTGCAACTTAAAAGGTTTAATTAAAACAATAAACTAGAATTTGTAACTTGCAACCTTGCATGTATGTAAGTTGTGCTAACAGGTCCCCTGAATTACTTCTTAGTGAAATGTCCCTTGCCGGTAATGATGTATGATATCTCTTTATCAAAAATATAGACTGCCATAGGCCATAGTTTAGAAATCAATGTTCTTTTTCACATAGCATGCAAACATAAATGAAACATTTAATAAATGTAACACTGACTACTTTTTGTTGTTGTTGTTGGGTTTTTTTTTGGGGGGGGGGGGGTATTGGCATTTAGATTTTTCAAAAATTTCAAATAAATATTACAGAAACTCTCTATAGCATATTTGTTGGGTATCACTTCTTTTTGGGGCTGAAAAATTGCAAACAAGACACATTTCACAAGGTTGATTTATTGATTGCCTTTGCACTTTGAACACAATTTAAACAGACTGCAGAGCAAGCCACAATTCAGGCCTTTATGAGGGCTTGCAGATCTAAAAAAATTCTACAACTCAGCAAAACTAAAGATGTTACAAATACCTTTAGCTACCCTACAGGGAATGGTGATAAAGGGTGTCGACATCCTCCCTTCAGGAGAGCAAATTATGGCCTACTTTTAAAAAGCAGTGTTAAACACTCCTGGGGAATATGTGATTGCAAAATAACAATCAAAAGTTTTTTTGGTGTTAGACTGTTAAAAAAAAGGTGTTGATGAAACTTTAAAAATAGAGATACTTTAAAAGTACTATAAAACTTAAAAGAATGCTAAGCTACAAACTCCTGCAAACATGAAGTAGTTTTTGAATTAGCATCTCAACTATGGTGTTACATTCAATTTGATAAATTTAGATTAAATATTATATGAAACAAAAAAAGAATACACCATAATCCACATCGAAACATAAATCAAAAACTATTACAAACAGCTACATTCACCTGAATACAGTAAACATTTATGTTTTTGCATATTTAACCTATATACATACATATTGTGCCTTTTCTAAGATGTTTATTGCTATTTCCAATCTCTAGCATTGATTACACGTTAGCTAAAGCACTCGGAATAAACATAAGACCTAAATTACTGATTTATATACAATATCATTAAATGGTTTAAGTCACTAAGTTTTTTTTTTTTAAATAAATAAATTATTACTTTTATTCAGAAAAATGCATTAAATTGATCAAAAGTAACAGTAAAAAGACATTTACAATGTAAAAAAAAAAAATTTTTGCATTCAATAAAGAACCCTAAAATATGCATCACGGTTTTCACAAAAAAATATTAAGCAGTTTTATTAAGAAATGTTTCTTGATCACCGAATCAGCAAATTAGAATGCTTTCTGAAGGATTATCAATTCAGCTTCGCCATCACAGAAATAAATTACATTTTTTAATATTTTTTAAAATAGAAACGAGTTATTTAAATTGCATTAAAGTCACAATATTACTGTTTTGCTGTATTTTTGATCAAATAAAAGCAGCCTTGCAGAGCATAACTTTATTCAAAAACATTAATAAATCTTATTGAGCCCAAACTTTTCAACAGCAGTGTGGACAGCCCTTTTTCCTTCTGGATATTATGAAAAACCTTGAAGAAAACATTAATATGGATATTCAAATGAAGTGAAATCCAGTTTGTTGGGGGATCTTAGAGGAATCAAGCTTGTTGAGCTGTTGCTTTTGGCACAGGCCCCCTGTGGATTTCACACACACACACACACACACACACACACACACACACACACTATTTTGAGTACTGAACCATGAACCTTTACAAGTCTTTCCTCACAAAACCATGGCTCATATTATAAAAATTGTCCTGCAACATAAAGGTCAGTTAAGTTAAAGGTCAGTTCAGTATAATGTCTCCAATCTCTGGAGAGCATCTTGCACTTTTGCCTCGATGATGGCCGGCAAAATATGTTTGACTTGACTGCCGTAACGGTAGAATAAAGTCCTTTAGAGGCCATTAACTAATTCCCTCCACTAAAAATGAAGATCCACAACGAGCTGTAGTAGAAATGCTTCTGTTGAAAATTAATTCAATAAATGCCTTCAGGCGGCGAACGCACGATATCTCATTCCGTGAAACCTTAAAAAACAAAACACAGTGTATGAGCATGCTGCTTTAAACAATTAGCATTATCATTAAGCGTTCAAAAGTGATGTTCTCAGTAAATGTAATAATAGGTGGCACTGATGATATGATCGGAAAACTACCAGTGTCGTCTGACACATTATGCTCTGCCGTTGAATGCAGATGTTATTTTGACACGTGTACTCTGTCAAGAGATTTGGTTTTGCATTTCAAAGCTGATACAACTCAAAGGTTGCCGTAACCGTCAGAGATGGTACCAACAAAGCCAGGAAGTACCACTGTTTTATCCTGTTTTAGGATAATAAAGACATGTTACTACAGAGATTTATCCCTATAAATAATTCATTAAATGTCATTCTAAGTGTACGTCCTCTTCAGATGTGACAGAGAGCCATATTCTTTTCTGATCGTTTTTTATCTTTTTTTTAACATATTATTAAGATCAAGTTCACAGTTTTCTCCAGTTTGTAACATACAGTGTAAAAAAATTTGTTTATTTCATGACAAATCGGAGAGAAATAAGCCCTTAAGACCTCATGAGTTTTGTGACTTTTAGTCCATGTCAATTAGTTTTGAAGCTAATCTTCAATCCTAAAAGACAAAATAAAATGTCAACATACACATGTAGTCTGTTTGCAAATGACATATCTGATCAAACACAACCGTATACAAATTTTAGCCTAATGAATAGACAACAAGAGAACATACACCTTCCCACTAGCAACAAGCACATAGCAAATCAAATCAACGTCTAAGCAAAGCGCAGTATCAGTAGACAAAAGAGTCAGACAGTTTCTCTAAATCAAATCCAGACACCATGTTGAGCAAAAGTCATTGTCATACTTTGTATAGTGAAATTTAATCATCAAAGCTCAACAAGTGAGTGAACATTTCATTCATAGAAATACAGCAGAGGACTGCTGAAAGTAATACTTTTATTCAGCAAGGATGCATTCAATTGATCAAAAGTGACATAGAGACATTTATAATGTTATAAAAATTATATCTCAAACAAAAGCTATTCTTTTGATCTTTTGAAGGCACCCTAAGAAAACTTTTTCAAGAACACTTCAATTTAATACAGAACCTAAACTTGTAGTCTATGCAAGATTATGTTGGGAATGTTTATTCATTATTTATTTATTGCTGATTCATATTGAGAAATACAAAATCTAAACCTAATGAAAACAAAAAGGCGGACTTACTTTCCTTTCCTAATAAAAAGAACTGAATATATTAACACAAATTACTACAAAACAATAGGGAGATTAACTATCGTTAAATATTTTAAATGACTGACAGCTTCATTAATGAAGAAATTCTAATTGCTGAATTTGCAGATTTTAAGAAATTCATTACTTTCATAATGAAAGACAAAATAAAATGATAAAAACTAATCTAAATGCTAAATGCTAAATCTTCATCCTCTGCAGCCTAGAATGTTAAATGTATTTAGCTCACTCTTCTAAATATGGCAACCATATAGTCATTCTAAAAAAGAGAAGCATAAAAAGCTCCATGCACTATTTAGAGCCTCCACACTGCTCTTTAACGGCAGTTTCCATCAAAAACCACAGCACACAAGATCTGTTTATCGACAAACTGTAACAGTCACCAAAGGAACCATATGAAAGTTAATAAGAGAACGGTTTACAACGGCACTGTGACCCTCTGTATGACAATGACAGTCAGAGTGAGGAATGATTCTATCACTGCATTTATGACTTGTGTCTTGGAACGATAGCTTGTATCTTTGCGAGCCATATTTCTGATATGGATGGACGGAATGCAACTGAAAGCAATTTTCAAAGCCAATAAAGGGCTTACAATGACTGTTCTGCCTTTATATTGCACAGACTCTAACACAATCACTGAGAAACATGACCGTTTGAGGATGTGTGTGTGTGTGTGTGTGTGTGTGTGTGTGTGTGTCTGTCCCAACAGATTGGATTCTCCAGCCTCCGTATAAGGTAAAGCATGTTAAATTGCATTTTAATAGAGTCGTACCATCCTCTTACTTTTGATGCCGGATTTCTGAGCTTCAAAGAGATCTTCAGTTGACAGGAGGAGCAATTGAATAGAAATAACTTGGCACATCGCAGTCTATTCCCAAGATTTGACCTCAGCTTTCCATAGCTGAGATGTGGGAATCCTCAGTAAGGTGTAATATGGATGATCAAATATGAATATTAACTCACCAGCAAAACAAAACCAAAAACATGAGAAAAAACTAAATAAGTCCAATATGTGTATGATTCAGATATTGGAGTTTTGGTTCGGTTGACCAAAACAACAAAAATCTGGCAGACCAGATCAGCTGGCAGCTTTTCAACAATCCATTAATGAGCACTTTATTATGATGATCAGCAGCAACTGAGAGCCCTATTAATAAGGTTAAAATTATCACAAAATCAGCACCACAAATTGTTTTAGATGAAAAAAGAATTGAATAATAAAAGGACTGACATTTATCCTAAATATAATTATACATTGAACTCAGGGGCTTTTAATTTACTTATAAAAGCATTACAAAACACAAACAAACACACACACACACACACACACATATCACATATATATGTATATGTGTGTATGTATATATATAAACTATGGATATATATATGTATATATATCCATAGTTTTTTTTGTTTGTTTGTTTGTTTTTAGGGCTGTGAAAATAAACACATAAATATTAATTTTAACGTTACTAATTTTATTATCGCACGATTAATGCAGGGCGCATTTTCTGTTTGACCTATGGCACAGCCAAGCACTGCTGTGCCACTTTCTCCATCTTTCCAATGTGTTTGCACTCCCGTGGAGTCTGTCATTGCTATGCAACCATGAAATGCGCTCTCCACAATGGCGAGGAAGTTTCAGCGAAGGATAACCCCTATTGATTTCTAGTCCTTGCATTAGCTCTACTACTAGATATATTTATGGAGATGAGACACAAAAACCTGTACAGGTACGATCAGCTGTTTGGCTGAGCTTTCAATGTTTTTTAACGAAAAAAAAAAGAAAGATTACAGATAAAAAGGTGCGATTACATTGCGATTAATCACGAGTTAACTCATGACAATCATGTTATTAATCACAATTAAATATTTGAATTGATTGACAGCCCTGAATATATATATTGGGGTCATGGTTCGATACGAGTTCGGTACAACAGGAAAAAGCAACAAATCCCCAGTGCTAGGTTTATTTTCATTTGTTTTGAACAGACAGTAGTGCAAATTTACAGTAATAAATTATTTAAACTAATCCGTTTGAGATCAAATTAATGCTATATTTTTTGCTAAAAATTACAGACATGGCATCTGAGGACTAATTCTCATTTTCCTCGGTTATTTTGCTTTATTTCCTGATTCAATCATAGGCGTGTTCTTACATACAAGAGCACATACACTATTTTTATACACAAAATTTTTTCTTTTGTCAAATCAACTTGAATGTGGTCCAGATAACATAATCGGCACAATGCCAAATAATTTTGTTTCATTACAACAGTGGAAACAACTTAAAATACTCATTTATCAATGTAATTTTTGGTCATACAGATAAAAGTAATACATAATTTGAAACTGTCTACTTCGATTTGTGTACACTACATCGAAATACATTAATCGAAACTTGCTCCTGCGTGCCATCTGAACTCACCAATGGCAAGTCGCCATTCTTGGTTTGGGTGCATAGATCGTCTCTTCTTCTTCTGCTCTTTTTCCGCTCTTTTTCCTGTTGTGGCGGTTAGCAAACATTGCAAGGATCACTCAGCATGATTTCAAAAACAACACATTCTAGTGTTTAATGAAATTAAGACCCTTCTAGTCAACTGGAGATGTTTACTTTGTATTAGGTGCATCTGTGCTACAAGATGTTAAAAAAAGGGATGGGGGACAAGATTGAGCCTGGCAAAAAGTGGTTGAAACATGTCCCATCCACAAATTCCGCATATATGTGATTATGTTTCGTCATATTTGACTGGTTTGGCGCCAATAAGTCAGTGATATTTATAAGTCCACGCGGAGTATAACAAATAGCCTCGTTCCAGCCAGATGATCTCTTACTGCAAGTGTCTACTGGTGCGGAAGAAACACGCTCAATACTGCTTTAAATGTTAGTGGTCTGCAGCTTGGGGCTGTGTCTGTAAAATTCACAGCAGCGTGGAAGCCTTCAATATGGTTAATGATTGCTTTCAATATGTGGTCAATAAAGTCATCATATTTATGCACATATGCACTGCAAACTATACCTCTCTGTGCCCAAAGTATAGAGTAAATTTAATAAACTTTTGTTAACCAATCCACAACGATTTTTCAAAATTTGAATTCAATATAGCAACAGTGAGCACTGAATACAAAAGAAACTCCAGCACTATTGGTGGATTTTGAATCTTATGACAGACTAAAGCAACTGGCTATCACCCCGTATTTTTCTTTTCTTATTTGAATGATGTTGGACATTTCTCAAATTTTTGATGCTCTCACTGGTTGCTCCACTGTCAATCCCCCATGTGAGTCCGTCGCTCAACTCTCATGGAGAATGAATTGAAAAACGCCTGCTCAACTCCATGCCAGTGGACATATATGGTTAAGGAACTAAATTTCATGGACCCAGTGATTCTGGAAAGGAAGTTTGCTGATAACACACATACCATCTGAAAAAATATTTCCAGTATGCTACCGCTCCATTCTTGTCATACAGTCATGGAGACATGTGTCATATTACAGTAAAACCATATATCGTTTTTGTCTTCTGTGGCACAATAAACATGTCAGTGTCGCCAGTCTGCTTGATAAGCAGGGCAAGTTTGGGAAAGAGGAAATCAATCTGTGTTTGGTTGCTGTCAGAAGAACCTAAAGACCAGCAGTGACAGAGCTCTGTTCCAAAACCTAGCGAGTTTCCTCGCTGCATACTGCCAAAATAGGCAGGTCCTTCTAAGACTGCACCCTAAGCATAAACTTATTTTATTTCAGTTGATGAACTAGAATAACTAAAACTAAATAAACTAAACTAAAAACTATAAAATAATAAAAAATGATATAGACATTTAAAAAAACAAAAACTAAAAATGACAAAACACTACAAAATTGCTAAAACTTTAAATACAATTAAAAAGAAAACTTAAAATATTAAATAAAATGGACAATGTAAATCTTAAATTTCATTAAAATCATATCAAAAAATTTAGTTTTAAATAATCAATTTTTAATTACATTCAGCTATTTTTATAAATACTTTTTCAACTTTCTCTCACCTCATCTGTCATCTTGGAATTCAGTGCAATGAAATCTTCTTCAGTAAGGGTACATGACATTTCTGGCTTAGAATTTTCTCAATTCGTTTTGGATAAAAGCATCCGCTGAATGCATAAATGTAACGTAAATGTAGAATTTGGGCAAACCGAGGTATCTAACAAATATGTCTGAAAGTTGGTGAAATGTGCTTTAAACAATAAATCTGAGGAGAAACGTCTTGATTTTTGTCTGAACAAGGCATGTTTAGAGTTGCTTCCTGGTAATTCTCATGAAATGACTCGGTTCTATTGATTGGCATTCATTAATATTTCACACACTTATGCACTCTTTTTCTTCAAGGATCAATAGTTGCACGATCAATAGTGAAACCAGTCACAATGCACGTGAATATAAATGAAATAACATGTTGTGATTCTGTTGTGTACAAACAGCGTTTGACTTTGACTTGTTCCTATGTGAAGCTGATGAAATGGCTCTGCTCTGTGACCAAAATAAACATCTACATTATGAATACACAAGGCCGTAATATTTGAAACAGCTGCAGGAACAATGTTTGCATCCAGTGAAAATGTCAGATAATTTGACATGCAAATGATGACCTCTTTCAGGCTCTGATTACTATGCAAAGTCTTTAATCAGGGAATGAATATTTACTTCATCTGCATCTCCTATACAACACATTTGCTGCGTTTTCCTTCCTCAAAAAAAAAAAAAGAAGAAGAAGAAGAAGAAAAAAAGAGATTTTTACGAAAAGCAGCTTTTGACATCTCCCAGCTCTCTGCTTGGCTTGGGGGATATCCCGAGTATCAATGCACTCTCTCCCATCACAGTTTGGATATAATCCTGTCCTCTAGGTATCTGACAGAAACAAATTAAAGACAAAAGCAGATGGGCTACATCATAGTCCCTTAAGAAAGGATTTTAGATATCAGCTTTATGGCTTTTTAGGAAATACAGTGTTCACACGTTGCTCACATTTTTTAATACTTTCTACTTTAAGTGCAGTCATTTGTTTTTCAAAATAAGTTTCTTCCATCACGTGTGCTTAAAGTGTTTCTTCCAGAACTGTGTTTTGCAGTTATCGCCTAATTAAAGGCAAAGTTTGCGATTTCTGTGCTCTAAAACCATATATACATAAACAAGTATCGCATTAGAAACGAGATTTAATTTAGAAAAAAAATCCCATGTGACTAATGGGCTGTTTCCGCCGATTGTGTTGTAACAGACAAGTTATGCACGCATGTTTGATTCTGTTATAATGCATTAATTCTGGATATACTGGAACTCATTGAATATGTGTGTGTGCAATGCATTTTCCCATCGGGGCTTCTCGTAGATAGGAAAGGTTCATGTACTCTTTTGTACTGGAGTGTCATGGGCTTTTCGTGTTGTCCTCTCACATAAGTGTGATATAAGTAAATAAAGTGTTTAGGCAAACCCTTCATGAATGCTCTGTCACAGTGTATTATTTATTGTTGGTTACTAGGTTACCAATACCACCGTCATCCGCTCGAACAACTTGAGGGAAACACACCTAATTCACATTGTTTTTTTTTTATTTTGTTTTTTTTTTATTTGCAAAGTTTGAACAGATTTGCTTGACGTTTGGTTGGGAACCCACTATTGATACCAATACTGATATTGAGCCATTCAACATTATAGAGTATTATTGACAGTCATCACTTTTAACATAATAGTCCTAAACTCCAAAATATCAGATTGTTTTCATTTATCATTTATTAACAATTGCAGAACATTAAAAAAATGTGTAAAACTTGTAATTTCAGTGAACTTAAAACAATATTCACTCATTATAACCCCTAATAATAACTGGCACATTTAGTTGTGTCCTTAATATAGTGTGTTTGGTGATGTCTCTGTCTCTGTCAATACTTTATCAGCTCTCTCTATTTGGTTGAGAGCTGTCAGTTCATTTTCCCCACTTGAAATTTTATTTTGTGCATTCGGTTTCATGACAATTAAGTATTAAAATTAAACGATTAGGTGACGTTTTTATGCAAGGATCGATCCTCTCGATACAACATCAGTATCGCATTCGCAAGTACTCACTTCCGCACTTACACATGTCTTAATTCCTCACTGAGACAAGGACATTACAGGCTATAAAAAAATTAGTCAGATGGAGTTTGCAACACGCAAGTGTTAACATATGGGCCTCGTACGGCTCGCGTGAGGATAAGAGCGACTGATCATAGGACCATACGGACTATCCTCGGACCATTCATGGAGCTGGTGAGCGGCGAACAGATAGCGTAATCATATACTGTAAGCCAAAGCATGTGGGGAAAAGACATTACCAAAGCTACTTAAGGAAGTGAAAAAGAAAGAACACTGTGTTAATTTTCATTAATTATTATTGGAAGATTGGAAGAATCATGATCTCTATCTGAAAAACAAATCGTGATTCTCAATTTATCCAAATGTTACTGGCCCGGCAAAACAGTTAGCCCCGCCCCCAACACCACGATAGGCTGAACCAAAGTTGCTGTTGTCAGGCTAGTCAGAGGGCTTTCTCAAGGAAATCAAAGCCAACACATTACTTATAACTGTCTCTGCATCTTAAGCTGGGATGGGGAAAGCCTTCCAACATGGGAAAAAATTACACATTTCTCATTCAACAGCATAATCTTAGTTAGGAACCACTTCATCCAATAGACATAGGAAACTAACCAATCCATAATGACATGAAGCTGAAGCCAAAAGATTTTTCTAAGAAAGATGCTATGGTGAGTGTGTCTGACATGCTACATCTGCAGGAAGACATTCTGAGAGCGCCATTGAAGCCAACAGCCGGAAGGCAACTGCAGTCTTTCCCCTCATAAATGTGGATGGCAGCGGCTGCTCAGACCAGCTTTATGAAGATTAGGAGGAGTTGGCTTTGTTTCTCCTTGACCTTATTATACATCAACAACTGCATTGAGGGAAATATGATGGTTTGACTGGTATTCTGAGCGAGACCTCTGGAGCACGGCTATTTTGATTAGCATGAATTAGTTTTGGTGTTAACACGGTTCGCCTCTGCAAACATGATCATAGCGCGGTTCCCTCCCACGCTGACACCATGAGCCGGAGAACATAAATTAATGGCTGTGCGGAAAAACAGAGAATGCAGATCATATCCACTATTTTTATGCTGAAATCAAGGTGTTTTCATTAAAATAACATTCAGATGATAATGTGTTATGATATTAGAGAAAGAGAGAGAGACAGAAATATAGAAAGAGAAAGACTGTTCGAAGAAACAAGCATAAAGATGAAAACATCTTAGACGTTTAATGGGACTTCCCACTGAAGCACTGTGGTGCAACGTCATGATTCAATCCGCAGACAGTTACATGATGACAGCACGGTCAAATCTCATTGCCATGGTGATTTCACGTTCAAACTCTGTATAACAGTGGTTCTCAACTGGTTTGGCCATATTTTCTCATGGTCATTAAGCTGCAACCCTAATTTTTTGGAACTTGAACCAAGCTAATTTATTTCTCAAAAATGGTTGACACACACAAGCACTTTATTTAACATGCACATAAATTGTAAGAATTGTAAATTGAAGAGTGTTCACCACGAGCACAGTACAACATCTGACAGGACAGGAAAGGAAAGTTTTCTGAGGTGACTATGAGCTCCACAACCCACTCAAAAAGCTTTTTTGAGGCAAGCGACCCACCAGTTGAAATAAATTAAAATAGGTCTGTCAATTTACCATGTTAATTTACCAGTGATTTTTTATTAAAAAATACAACACAGACTCATTTGGGGAAAAAAAAAAAAAACACTCCACCTGCATTTACACATTTGGATCACATAACCAGCTCACACCAGTATGTGTGGCTTTTCTGACATACTAAACTTGATTGGTAGCTCAACAGGTACTGCATCACACTTGGAATGCGGCACGTCTGCATACAAGTTCCATGAAACACAAATCACGATAAAAGAGAAAAATTGAAGGAAACTAAAATGGCATAGCTGCTTCAACAAATGCTTTTTTATCTGAAGTTTGCTTATAATATAACTATAGGTAGAGTTTAAGTGTAGGTGGTGCATTATTTTCATACATGGTAGACCTTTTAGTGCCACTCACATATAGAAAAAAAACACATGACATTTAATTTCCGAAATGTCACAATTCGTACAACAACATCGCCACATTTACGCTCATTTGTTTCTAATAAAACCAAACGTGCTTTTACCGCCACTCACTGGACATTTTCACATTGAAAGTGTCACAAAATGAGCAACGTAATATAATTTTGAAGAAATGTCGCTACAGGGAAGTAAAAAAAAAAAAAAAAAAAAACGCCAGAGAAAGCACAATGAAATTGAAATACTCAACTTTGCTGAACTACTTTTGAACTTGACAACTTATAAAAGAGCAACAACTGAAGACACTGAAAACATCATGTCACAAAGGCTAAATATGTCAGTTTGCATACATAGAACAACAATTAAAAATAAAAAATGCACTCAAACAATTTATTTATTTCTTAAGCCTTTACATGCTTCATACATCTGCCACAATAATGCAATGTCTTTCAGTTTGTTTGAAGGCTTTTTTAATTAATGATATATGTGATTAATTTGGTAAATTAATCTGCATATACTGTAATTTATTAAATTAACATTTTTAATCTATTCACTGCTTTATATTTATTTAATTTTTTTTTTAAAGACAGCTTGTACTTGGAACATTAACATTAAAATGTTGTTTAGAAAACCAAGTTAAGTTACAAGCTGATCTTGTCTTCTGGTACATGAAGCTCATTAATAAACAGCAACAGCTTGAGGTGTTGTGACTTCTTAATGCTCTGACCTGTCTGGAGGCCCTAGTTACATGCAATTATTCATTTTATCACATTCCACTTTGTTGGAGAACCTATAAATACCGTTTAACCCAGAAGGCTTCAGAAATGGCAGGAGCACATTAAAGCATCCCTACGTGATTTTAATAACTTCAGGTGTTTGTGGTGCGAATGCCGTGACCAAGGCACCCAACTGCCTGTGGTTATTAAGGATAAGGACACTGTAGTCAGGGCACGCCAAAGGCCTTCGTACGCTCACAGACAGATGCATTTGGAGCACAGAGACATTAGACACATGCAGGTATTTGGGGAGTCACAGCCTGGGGGAACTTTGTGGAAGACATGGCAGACACACTGTATTGTGTTTGAAGAACTTAGAATAAAAGCAACAAATGGCACAGCTTTCGTAGAGTTATTTACTTAATTACTTTAAGTCTTGCCTGAGCATAAAAAGTCAAGTTGCCCTAACTTAGAACTTGCAATAATTGGAACAACTGCCAGAAGTTGTTCAGACAGGCAGCAAAAATAGATTTTTGTGATTATCTAAAGTTTTTATAGTCTGGTGGGTTTAAAATTTGATTAAAATGCTATTTTTCTGATTTGATTTGAATCTCATTTGGATCAGACTGGATTTGAACATTTGTTGTGCAGCAAGTTATGTCAGGTGTTACAATGAGAAGACTTCATTAAAGCATTCCATATATGTCTCCTTTTTCCCATTTTACATGCTGTTGTCTGCAAATTAATGAGAATGCTACTGTACAGTCAATGCTTTAGTCAATTACTATGACAACCAATGCAAACATGCAAAAAGCGAGTGCCGTTAAAGGGTTAGTTAATTTTAAAATGAAAATTACCCCAAGATTTACTCACCCTCAAGCCATCCTACAGTAAGTGTATATGACTTTCCTCTTTCTGATGAACACAATCTGAGTTATATTAATACATATCCTGATGTTTCCAAGCTTTAACGAGTATGAAGCTCAAGAAAGTGCATCCATTCATCATAAACGTACTCCACACAGCTCCGGGGGGTTAACAGTTATAAAGTAAAATATCTAGCTTCTGCCAGACCGCCTTCATTATTCAACTTATGAAGAAAGTGGAATGCCTCTCGCAGTTCAAAACGCTTACACTACATCCTACACCTTCCATATTCAAGTTGTGAAAAAAGCGTAGCTCACGCAACGTCGGTTATGCTTTTTTCGTAGGCTGAACATGGAAAGTGGTCTGGCGGAAGCTAGATATTTTACTTTATAACTACTTTTTAACTAGATATTTTACTTTTTTAGAGCACATATTCAGATGATTCCCTTTAATTATTTGGTTTTCTAATACTCTATTTCTTTAAAAAAAAAAATTAGAAACAATTAATACTGTATAATATAATTCTCTAAATAAAGTTATAATGTTTAATAGTATAATGTAATTTTGAAAATGCATTAATCTAATTCGGCTGCAATGCTTGCTGATTTATGAGATTAAAAAAATCTGATTATATCATTTTTTTTTTTTTCAATGAGCTAATTTCTAGTTGATGATGTCTATTTTAACAAGCCAACTCATAGTCAAGGTCAGCAGAGAGTGGTGCGGCTGTAAATATTTCCCCTCTAGTGATAAACACAGGCACTGAGACAGACGAATCCCATCCTTTATTGGTATTCGTGATGGCGGTTAAGTTTGACGCTGTTTGTCACAAGCAGGTGTTCGCAAAACCACTCCCAGTGTTAAGATAATACCTGCTTATTCAGGCTATTACGAAATCATTTCTCACGATAAATTTGAAGTGTGCGGTTGTGACTCTGCATGCGGAGCAGCAAATTGGCTCTCTATTCAAATGTGCAGTTTACACTGTAAAGACAGAGAGCAGCTGAGGGCTTTCTCTGTCTATCTGCCACCAGCTGCGGTTACAGCCCAATCAGGGATGCGTGATTTTGTCCAGCGCTTTATGTGCTGTTTGGTAACTGTGGGTTACGGTTGTATTTCTGTCGGTGTGTGCTGTAATATCCAGGTATTGTGTAGAATCTGACCTCCTTGCAGAAACATCTCTTCACTCTCTCAATCAAGGCAGTATTCTGGAACTACGTTGCCAAGGCAACAGGGCAGATGACTTGGATTTGCTAAACGCTCTGGCTTGAACTGACCAATTGTGCTATACGGAATGGTAAAGCAAAACACGTCTCGATGCTAAGAAAGTGTTTGGCATAGCATTGCACAAGATAGTTACAATACGAAAACTAGGTTTTTACATTGTTGAAGAAATTTGAGTGGCGCTTGTCCATACAAAACCCAGCACCATGATGCCAGGGTGGTTGCCAGGGTGTTGCTATGCAGTTGCTATGGTGTTCTGACTTAATTGGTCCAAGTCAGAATAGCCCAGTCCTACATCTCTATGATATTCTGGTCCCTGCATATCAGGGTTGTGCAAATTCAGAACTTAAGAATTGGATTCCTAAATCTGTAAGGCCTATATACCTATTTTTCAAAACTTTCAAAGGCTTTAAGATGCATTTTTCAAAGCTAAACTATGTTTAAATTTGACTACTTAAAAACGCATCTATTATCCCGTGAGACCTTAAAAAATGTTGTTCAATAAAACCATATGACTTGTGTCTATTTTATTACCACAAAAAATGATCAGATTACCCAATTAATCATCAAAATAATTAACCAATTACTCAATTACCAAAATAATAGTTATTGACAGCCCTAATTCAGATCATCTTGACAAACCTTTGTTTGTCAAAAACTACATTTATTTAAATTTCAGTTGTTACCTCAATTCATAATTCAAATTCAAAAAGTTGCTACTACATATGACTCAATCTGTTTTTTACAGAACTTAGATAATTAATAACACGCCAATCCTCACAAAACCGCATGATATGAGCTATAATTTGTATTTGAAGCACAAACGTCACAGTATTACATGTGTTCAAATCTTAAACTCTAAGTCTGAGCAAGAGTGATGCTTGCCTCAGCAAACACCACTAATACAATTTTCAGAGATGTGAGAGATATTTCTTGCAGCTCTTCCCCAAATTCTGCCCATTCTTTGATCTCACGTTCAGTTTAATTGATGATGTCTTGAGCAGTCTACACCACTGACGAAAGTATGAACTCATCTAACCCAAAGTGCAGTTCTTCCTTTATGGATCAAAGACTCTCTCAGAACCATGTGTCAGTGAGGCTAATTACGACAAACAAAGATTCAACCACAGCTTATAAACTAACACAAATCCAGGTCTGAACTATTAGCCACAAGTTAATAACTAGACCTCCTTGAACCTATTCTGGGTTATTTTCTTCTCATTGGTCTATTGTACTTTTCCTCCACTTTTAAAGGGAAAACTTTAAATAAACCAATAGTATGTTGATAATAAAATATATAATAATATATAATAATATAATAATAAATAATAAATCTGCAAAAATGTCAACAATTCTGTGTTTTTCTGTCAATATGGGGTGCTGCATGTACATTAATGAGGAAAAAAATGAACTTAAAGGTTTTTAGCAAATATCTGCAATATAGCTTAACAAAGACTGAAAAATTTAAGGGGGTCTGAATACTTTCCGTACCCACTTTAAGTTAAATAGATGTTTTTGCCCACAGGTTAACTTTGTGTAACATTATTTTACAGGAAACTATGTTGCAGGGAAATATGTTGCCGTGTGCAGATTCCGTAGCACAATGGAAGAACAGTAATGCATTTCCTCATTGAACTTTTTCATTGATAATGGAATTAATTATAACAGTCATTTAATCATTTATCTGGAAGTGTTTAATGTAATGTATTTGTGCATAAAACAAGTATTGATTTCGGTTTCAAGTGTTAAGAACAATTAACAGAAAGAAGTGTAAAACTGTACTGCTCTTTTTTCGTATTCAAACTGTCAAAGAAATTTTATGGAAAAAGTATTTGATCAAATTAAAACATAATACAGACAGAGGTTTAAGATTTGTGAACAAAGCCTGATGGGTAATCATAGTCAAAAGCTCATTTTGTCATGTAGAGAGCTGAAAATTCACTTTTAACAAATTATTTTTATCATGCTGGTTAGGAGCCATCACTATGAGTTTGCCAAATACAACATCTTTTGTTTTGCCTCAACATTCATTCAATGGAGAAATAGTACAGGAATGAACAATTAACTACCAAAAAAAGAAAGATTAACACAATATATAATTCCCACAATATAATGAGTTTTGCATTGAAAGCTAGAATTCTGCAGTGGTGAGCTGCTGGGCTCTAAATCTCTAGCCAGTGTACAGTACCTCCGGTCGGCACTGTTATGACTTACTGCATCACTGCACAGGAATGACACTGCCATCAATCATATTAATACTGGACCCACAAATCAGGAGCAAAAAATGCACCCCCAAGGTTTTACACAATCAGCATTAATTACATAATTATTCACTTCATTAAAATACCCAATATCGTAACTGGAGTTCAAGGTGTTTCTAGCCGATACTGAAAAATGGCCTCCTAAAATGATATTATACCTGTACAAACACACAGACTATGTGCACACATTTACACACAAGCATAATTCACCTAAAATTCTGTCATCATTTACTCATCCTCATGGTCATTACGAAACTTGTATGACTTTCTTTCCTACATGAAATACAAGACAAATATTGCAGAATATCTGGAGCGTTAAGGTGCTGCCAAATTTCAATAGTGCTATTTCAATAGATATCCACAAGATCTGGAATTTTGTGAGAGAGCGAAAGATTTCCACACACAGATTTTTCAAACGGGTTCAAGTTGGTCACAAATTCGGCATGTTGACCAACAGAAAAGCTGCTTGGTTTGAAAGTGACTTCTTTGTGAGCTGTGCTTATACATATCGCTACACTAATGACAATAGGCAATAGACATTTTTACTTGTGAAAGTTTGCTAATGTCACGTAATGCTTACTTACAATACTTCTTATAATGGGAAATGGGGCTCCAAAAGATTAAATAAGTAAATATTAAAAAAAATGCATAAAAATGGTCCGCACAACTTGTGGGCGATATTGTATGTCTTCTGAAGTCACATGATAGCTTGATGTGACGTAAAGACCAAAACGTAAGTAATTATTTGCAGAAAATCTGTCTCTATAATGTAGTTTTTATATTTTAGAGTTCAGTGCATCAGGTCACAGTGCAGCAGGTTTGACAATTACTATTTGAAGCATTATTGGTTCTTATATGACTTTATAATACATAATATATGACTTTTACTAGAAATACAGCTCACAAGTCAAATGGACTACTTTTATGGTCCTTTTTGTCATTTTAGAGCTTCATGGCTCCAATCACCATTATAGAAAATGGCACTCTCGATATTCTGCCATATTTTTTCATTCAGAAAGATATACGTTTTACAAAGACATGAGCGTGAGTAAATGGTGACAGTATTTCAATTTTTGGATGAAGTACTCCTGTACAAAAGCATATAAAAGCATTCACCCTTAGTGCTCTACACCGTGAAAACTCCAAACTCACCTTGAACGATGATGTGCACGGACGTGGTTCGGGGTCTGCTGCTAGTCTGCACCGCACAGATGTATTGGCCCTCGTCTGTCAAGTCCACATCCTCAATCTTGATGGTGAACTCATCCTGGTTCAGAGTAACCAAACTAACCCGGGGGTCCACAGACCACTTATCCTCTCCGGCGTACAGTATACTTGATCTGTTCAGCCATGCTGTGTGTGTCACAAAGTCCCCTTGTGAGCAACTACAAGAGGAGAGAGAGAACCAAAGAGAATAATTAACTTTTAGCATTAGCATGGGCGCTACGAGCAAAGTTCCCCTCTGAATTATTACCGGTGTATTCCTTTGTTACTAAAGCACTGGGATTCATCAGTTAAAATAAATTCAAATATTCATTAGCATTGATTCAAATAGTCCCCCTGGAACTGTACGCCGGAAGACTGCATCTGTTTCGGAAGCGAGTGCGAATGTATTCCCTAGATATTAAGCAAGGAAGAACAACATGGTTAGACATCGATCAAACCCCCAAACCCACCTGAAGATTGGGTTTATTAAATTCAGTGACCCCGAGATAATATTTAAAGCTAAACTGGCTGGGGGGAACAGCCTCTTAGTGCTTTCGACTTAAAGACAATGCCATCTCTCCTTATTACGGATACAATGGAATTAGATGCTAATTACTTACAGACCTTCCTTAAATGAGGACATGCTGTGTCTAATTACAGCTATGTCTAACAGTTAGCAGCAGAGGCCAAAAAAGGGGCCTCTTCATATACTGTAGAGCTATTAAAATCAAAAGCAATCATGCGCTTAATTGATTACTTGCCTGATTAACCATTCAATAAAACGCAGGGACAATTTTCATGCAATCTTTGTTTTATCTCTGGTAGCATCACAGCCCAAAAAATCGTTGGCACACATTCGAATAATAGGCGCTCAATGCTCATTAAAGCCCATTATGGTCATAATGCTTGTGCGCTCTTTTTAGTCGATTCTGTGAGAGGTGCAGTCGTGAACTACTTTAGCTTCTAGAGGGCAACATCCAAAGCACCAGGGACAGATGAGGTAAATGTGCTTCTTTGTGTCTTTTTTCTCCCTAGACAGGCGGGCAGAAGTACTGGGGTACAAGCAAAGGCGTTAGTTTTCACGGGAGTGGAAACTGCGGCGCTGGCCTCTACCTCGTCTTATAATAGACTAAATGAGAACGCTGGAGATCAGTGGAAAGATCAAGCCTTTTCCCTGTGGACGGGTTCGTAATACACTGCAGGGTAACCTACGCAGAAATATTAAAGTCGCCCTTCTCCAATCTGTCTTCCCCTTGCTCTTCTCTACAAGCCTGCAAAGTAATTTCTGCAGCACCAAAAAAAAAAAAAAAAAAAAAAGTCAAACATGAGAATAATAATTTTTTGGGTTTTATTTATTTTTTAAATATTTGAATATAAATAAAATAAATTAAAACAAAATTTGATTTTACACAGATAAAATGCAAAAAACATTAAAAAGTGTAAACTTAATAGAAAGTAGTCATGTGAAAAAGATAGGACACCCTATTGAATTCCATGGTTTTCTATATCAGAACATAATAAAAAAAAAAAAATCATCTAGTGCTTGACATGTCTTAAATTTTGGAAAATAAAATCTTAGAGGATATATCACACCATGTCATTATTTATTTAACAAAAATTAAGCCAAGATGGAAAAGCCATGGGTGACAAACTAAGGACTCAGCTATGATTCAGCTGCTTGTAGATCCACTTTTCGCAGCAATAACTTGGCATATTCATATTCTGTATGACTTTATTACTCTCTCACATCATTCTGGAAGAATTTGGCCCATTCTTCTTTACAGTGTTGCTCCAGTTTATTGAGGTTTGTGGGCAATTGTATTTGGACAGCTCTCAAAATTTTAGTTGGGTTGAGGCCTGGACTTGACTGGGCCATGGCAACACCTTTATCCTTTTCTTTTTCTGCCACTCTGGTGTAGATTTCCTGGTGATCTTCAGATCATTATCCAGTTGCATGACCCAATTTTGGCCAAGCTTTAGCTGTTGGACGGATGGCCTCACATTTGACTCTAAAATACTTGCATGCATTATTTTTTGACAGCTCTAAAATACATTTCTTTTGTTTTCAAAATGTAAAAGGGTCTATATACAGGAACATTTTTAGATGCATTTTAATAATAATAAAATACAGATATATAATGCATCTGTTTCAGAAGTGAGTGGAAAATAATATTAAGCTGCATTTTTGGGGTGGGGGTGGGGGGTAATATGGGAATCTGTGGCATCAAATTTAAAAAAAAAAAACAAAAAAAAAAACTATGGTTCAAAAAATGTCTCCCTAAGTGCAAGAGAGGAAAGTCAGAGCCACCCATAATAGCATAAGGAGACGCGTCGGCTGGCATGTAAAGCACACGGTTGCCAAACTGGGTAACAAAGCACACTCAAGGGCATTCAAGTTGGCTGGAATAATAGGCAAAAATGCAAAGCAAAAGCATCTGTTGCACCGGTAATTGAACGAAACCCCCGATGAAACACAGTTTAAGGGATCAAAGAGCAAAGCTCTCGCATATTCGTCATGTAGACATGGATGATATTGTAAATAATACAGAAAACAGGAGCGTTGCTGTTCAAACAGCCTTTCGCTGCACACGGCTGGTGTGCTTGCACAGACACACAGATGACTGCACACATGGAAGAATGTATGTTTAAAGGAACTGTTCACCCAAAGATGAAAAATGTGTAAATTAATATTTACTCAAACTCAAACTTTGTTCAGTGGAACACGACAGGTGAATATATTTTGTCTATCCAAATTTTCTTGTCAATATAATGAAAACCAAGTAGAGTAATAAGGCTGTCAAGGTTAATTCAAAGTCCTCTGAAGCCATTTGTGGCAAACAGAAAATTATTTACAGAATTACTATTACCCTATATATTAATTGTTGCGAACGGATTGAGTGAGTTGAGTTCGAGAACTTTATCAGTCCAATTAGTTAACAAATCAATTGACCATAAACTATGCAAATATAGCTACTACGTTAACTGTCTTAAGAATTAGTTTAGCCAACAAGCAGTTAACCAAGGGGTAATAAAGAAAAAAATAAGATGGCAAACTTTTAAGACTAGTCTAAGTGGTTTATGCAACTCACTGAAAAGATTAGAGGAATCAGAACAATCACCAACATACCAAAAAGAGCTAGAAGAATTTCAGTGAACAATGATAACATTTTTTGTAAAAAAAAAAAAAGATTACACTTTAACCTATTCATCACACAAAGCTATTGTATGACTTCGGAAGACACCATGTCTACATCGGACGCTACATCATGCCGCACTGCAACAGTGTAACGCTGTCTACACTAGACTGTTGCAAATCTATTTGTTTCTCATCTCAGAAATAGAACTGGACATCAGATCACTGTCGGGAATTTGTTGTGTCACGCCAAGCCACATCTAAGTGTAGACAGCATCACTGTTTACAATGGGTTCTATTTGCTTTTGTTGAGTCGTGCATCTGGTGTTAGAATATAGTCATTTTACTTTGGGGTGAACTATCCCTTTAAATACATTTGCACTGTAGGTACTGCACATTGCTGTTTCAGTTATCATATTAAATTATTATTTACAGCATCACCATAAAACACTATACATTATAATAACAGCCCCTTGGTAAGGGCTGAATCCAATCCAATCCAATCAGTCTTAACCTTGAGCAGTCAGAACCTTCTGGAAACCTGTAGCGCAGCATCTCCGGCCACTAGAGCATGTCTGAGCTGCATGTTACAGCGCCACACTGAATCAGCACAATGCAACAAATACATAAATTAATAAATAACTCCTCCTTATATTCCCTTATCAGAGAGAGCAGACAGCAAACCATTTTAATCCAAATAAAGTGTCTACCCTTTCAGTGCAATGAAAAGCATCCAAGGGCGGGGAAAATTAAGCATGCGGAATAAACAAGCATGGCCCTCGTCCATTTTCTTGACACCGAAATGCGCTCTGGGAAAGTATCCATTTTTTTTTTCCTTTTTGCATCATCATGGGATGCTCGACTATTCTCATTTTAGCACAGATTACAAGGAGTTAATTTTTAATGCAATGTCATCATGTTGTTGCTTTGTTGCTGCTTTCTTTTTTTTAGTTAGTTTAGAATTACTTTGGTTATTCATTCTCAGTGCACGTTGCATTGGAGTCACAGATCCAACTCTATTTCAGCTAGCAGTGCATCAAGCATATCCCACTGTACTTGTGGAGGGCAACAATATATCGGGTATCAGACCAAGTGAGGTTTTGAAAATAAATCTTTCCGCAGCCCCCTCTGGCTACCTTGTGACATGAACAAGAGAGGGCATTCATTATTAATTTACTTTGGAGAAAGGGATTGATTTGGCATCGAAGGTCTATAGAGGAAAAAAAGCTATAATATATAACACTGGATTACCTCCAAATAACATTACTGTCAGGGAGTCGAGAGTACAGCCAAGACAGAACATTGCTGCTACCTGGACGGTAAGGATGTATTGATTTTTGTCCTAAACACACCTTTTCGTCAGCATAGCATGTGAGGCAGGGGGTTGAATACACCGTCAACACAGACAGACGGAAAAACTTGATTGTTTTCTCAAGTACAATGCTGGATGTACAGAGTAGAAATTTTGCTCCCAAGGGTCTCGAGGGTCTTCACGCTCACTCTCGCTTTAATTTCAGATTTTAAGAGCTGACTCATTCCTCTTTCATTCCTATAAGTGGATACTGAGGGTGATTGAGTTATTTTCACTCATTTTGAAGTCTTCAAGCACACAAAGTGCTAATCAATTATTTCATTAGGAGATTTTAAATGCACTGCAATTAACAACTTCACAGCTCTGAAATATAATGGTGAAGAAACTCTTCAAGGTTTAAAGGAACAAGATGTTTTAACACGTGAGTACTTTGCCATGTTGAACTTATAGCTGAAATAAAGCTTTGGTTCACAGACTGACTTGCGCCATAAGGCATTAGTTTGCTCCCTATAACCACACATCTCGACATCACATGATGAGGGTTTGCGTTACTATGGCAATCTCACAGCCTCTTGGCTGGTTCGTGAGGTGAACGAACTTTATAGACCACTTTCTCACTAGATATGCTTTCATCAAATCCTATATCTAATCCACTGACTAAAATAAAATAATTTTAAGGGAAAGTTTAATACAAAACAAGAGACATTTCAGTGCACTTCAGTGCTTAAAGGGATCATTTTAAGAAAACTAATTTTTCTTTTGGAATTTCATGTTTTGAAATCAAATAGATCAGTGTACTGTGTAAAAATACAACAATTATAGGTTTACATAGAACTCTGAAGGATCCTAATGTTAGGAGAGAGTGTTTAGTATGTTTTTTTTTTTTACAGTTTATATGGCACATTCAGTGCTGTTTATTTTGTGATATATAAAAAAAAATGTGTAAAAGCTGCTATTAAAGTATAGGGCAGAGGTAATTATATTTGACCTGACAGAAAACCACAACCTGTAACAAATTGTTGTCACTCAATTCACAAAGTTTACATGGACGTATTAAAAATACAATATTTGCGTGGTATAAAAATATAAGTGTGGTAAAAAGGCATGTAGAAAACATTGACTAAATGTAAGTGGTCTCTAGGCAAAAAAAATATTACAATTATTTAAAACAATCCTTCTATTTGTCATTTTAATTTATAATAATTTCATTATAAACTGGATATATTAAAGTGTATAAAAATGAAGTTGTCACATTTATTTATATAATAAATTTATATAGGTATATTTGAATAAATTCCAAATTCCATACATATAAATTAAATATCCTGTCTCTTGTTTCAACCTTTCAACTATCTGAAATGAAGAAGCAGTTGAATTATGAGCCAGCATCCTGTTCCAGTTAAAATAATATAGCGGTAATATGTGGCACATATAATAAAAGTGTACTGTGCAAAGTATTCATTTGGGTATGAGTCCCAGTTTTAAAATCCAGCACGTCTCAGAAGGCATGGAGAGATGCACACGATCTGTGTACTTCTGCTCTCTCTGGGCTTTGAAATAGGTATTGGAACAACTGTTAAGGGAACTGGAATCCCTCTTCCATCTCTCTGGGCTGGGTAAAAAAAAAAACAAAAACAAAAAAACAATTGACATTGTCAGGACTCACTGCTGTTTCTTCTTGCTGTGACCATTTGCTGTGCAAACACACACAATTTCTATCTTGTTGTCTGTGCTTTTGTCCTTCTCTGTCTCTCATTCTCACTCACAATGTGATGAAAGAAATATGAGCGGCTACACTATTTGATATGATTTTCTGCATCACTCCATAAGACTGTGCACTCATGATACTCAGATTGCAGTGATGGCAGTCAGGCTGAACCAAGCTGAGCGGAGCAAATTACCTCTCTGCTGGTCTGTCTAACACAAGGCCAAACCACCCGAGGCATCCTACTGGCCTTGCCGTTACTCATGTCCACCCAGACATCCGTAAATAGTTGAAGATGAGGTTGAATTAGTAACACAGATCTAAATACATGGTAGACAAATGGTTGGCATTACAAAATATTTCTATTTTAAATAAATGCAACATGGTATCCACATAAGTATTAAGCAGCAAAACCGGTTTCCAAAAGTTGCGTTAATAATAAAAACCATTATTATTATCTGATGATAATTACTGATCATAATTGCGCACCAAATCAGAATATTAGAATGATTTCTGAAGGATCATAAGACATTGAAGACTGGAGTAATGATGCTGAAAATTCAGCTTTGTACAACAAGAATAAAATATATTGCAAAAGTTCTTTTAAATTGTAATATTTCACAATATTACTGTATGTATGTATGTATGTATGTATGTGTGTATGTATGTGTGTATATATGACAGACAGACAGACAGACAGACAGACAGACAGACAGACAGACAGATAGATAGATAGATAGATAGATAGATAGATAGATAGATAGATAGATAGATAGATAGATAGATAGATAGATAGATAGATAGATAGATAGATAGATAGATAGATAGATAGATAGATAGATAGATAGATAGATAGATAGATAGATAATGTATAATCATCAACTAAGTCCTCTAAGCAATGACATCTGCCAGTGAATAAGAGTGTAATATTGTTGTCCTGGAAAAATTATTATTATTTGCATTCCGCAAATGTTTCTGTGATGAACACTAATTAAGGAAAGAAGTGTTGCAGTTTAATCAACTTTGAGCAACAGGTCTAAACATAAAAAAAACAAACAAAAAAAAACAACAACAATAGCCTGTGGCAGAAGAACAAAATCAATCCAGTCCTCCCTGAACCTCAACAAGCTGCAACACATGTTCATACCACACAAACTAGCAATTGTGCTCTAATTGCATCTTGAAATAGCATGACAGTCACCTTGTTACAGTCCATGGCATGAACCAAAATCAGAAACAAGCGAAACTACAACCACGCAATTAATGAACAATTAAATAATCGTTTGGATTTGCTTTGGTAAAAGCAAAGTGTGACCAGTCCGCTGTGTGTTCACACTGATCTGAAGTCGGCAAACCTTTGTGGCAAACGGCGCAGGAGGATTACAGCTTAGCTGAAAATCACCTTGTCTTTTGGAGTGGTGTCACGCAAATGAAGGTGCCCTTTGCAAATAATACCCATTAGAATTTCAAAGTCATTGAGTCTCGAATGGAAAGGGTGACGGAGCGCTGGATTCGTGCGCTCTCCCTCTCGGTACCAGCCTCGCTCTGCTGAACCAGGCTAGTCATTAGGGAATATCTGACAATTAACATTCAGCTCATTTCATGCTTTACAGAGTTTATTTATTTATTTTTTAAGATTTCCAGGTGACATAACTCTTACTTTTGTTATCAATGTAATGTATGTGTGCAAGTATTTTACACTGAACATTCATTTCATAAACACCATTTTTAAAATGACACATTTTATGGCAGTTCATTATTTGAACAAATCACTTTTAATACTGTTCCTGCAAGCATAAACTTGGCAAGGCAAGTTTATTTATATAGCACATTTCATCAACAATGTTAAAAGTGCTTTACATGAGCATAAATAACTTTAAATATAAAAATACAACTATAAATATAAAAAAATAAATAAATAAAAAAGGTTACTACATAAAATAAAGTGTAATCAGTTGGACAGTGGCTCTAACTGCACGAATCTCTAAGTTTGGGCGCCCCTGTCTGAATGGAAAAGTCAGAGAGCTTCGGTTCGTGAGACACATCAGTAAGCGTATTTCAACACCTTCTGCCTCTGATGACTTCCAGTGTCCCTCCGACCCCTTGATGGGGTGGGAGTTATCACCAACCTTCTGCCTCTGATGGCTTTCGGTGAGACACTAGCCTGCATCCAAGGAAACAAAATAGCTTGGCTTCTGTGTGATGAAACTGCAAAGTACACTCCAGAATGTCCATTTATTGGTCCAATCCAATCAGGGCCACAATTTTATTTCCGGGATCGTTCCTGGTGCATCACTGACCAACAACCCTATTTTTATTTTGTCTTAATCAACAAAAGGCTAAAATTCTATTCCTAACTCCCTGAATCACTAAGCTCTGGGATCCCATCTGGAATGGAGGAGATTGGGAGTCAGGTTTGCAATTTTACACTAGCACTTACCTGTGTCTAGTGCCTATTCACTCTCAGAGGTGGTAAACCTTAAGTGTGACGCACACTTCACGCACACTTCACTACACTGTCACAGTACATCGGACAAAACCAACATTCGTTGGGCTTTTATGTTATATTCTTAAAACAGCTTATTTAAGCACAGTACTTTAGATTAAAATAATGTTTATCAAATTTAAAACACTACTAGAAATCATAGGGCAAACTAAAACTACAAGATTTAAACTTTACAGTGGTAGGTAATCTTATGTGCCATCAGAGTGTGTACTTATACACCACAGGCACTGACATATAACAGCTCTGAGTACACCAGCCTACTCCAGGCCTACTTCTTATACCAAAAGTGGTAAAAGCACAAAAGTGAACATAATTTATTATTCTTTGTTTATGTAACCCCTCCTGTTCGACGCACACGCACAGCTCTTACCGGCATATGTCCGTTACAATTACAGTTTAACAAACAGTTTAACAGTTTAACAAACGAGAAGCAATTCACATTTTACACAATATTGTGGTTACTTAGTGTATTTTTTTTTTCATCAACAAAATATTTCTAAACTAATCCACATCAGAACTGTTGCGTGCCTCTGAGCAGCGCGTTCCTGAATGAAACAGTTTATGAATGAATCAGTTGAGGGAATAAAAGTATCAGTTTTTGAACAAATCGATTGAATGAATGATTCAATGACTTCCTCAAAGGTTCAAACATTCACTTGTCACCAGCTATTGGTATTTCAATGAAACCTGTAGAAAGGAACACTTAAAAATCCCGAACACTTATTAGACAGACTGAAAAACTGTATATGTACTGTTGAAAAATGTGGGATCAGTAAAATTCTTACTTAATATATAGTCTATATATTAGCATGTTTTTCAAAGAAATGCACCACTCATGTTTTCTTCAGAAAACGTAAAAAATATTTTGTGTTTCAAATCACTATTACACACTGTATGTTACAATCTCACCCCAAATGAAGCCTACCCTACCTACACTGTAATGTAGAGCAATCAAACCTAAAACGGTGTGATTCTCCACAGTTCTGCCACTGGTCAGGAACAACAGGCCATAGGGTAAACTGCAGGTCAGGCCAAACAGCCATGTAAAGCCTATAAATAACAGCCACTGCTTCCTCTTCATCGATCTTCATTTACCATACCTTCTTCCTGCACATTTCCAGAGTGACACAGTTTAATTGGCTGCACAGGGAGGTCTAGGCCCAAGCCATTGGTAGGACGATTATCTGAGTCACTCTGAGAAAGGTTAACTAACTTAACTAAAAGGATGTAAGGGAATAGAATAAAAGCACCCTGAATAACTAGTTAGCTTTTTTCCTTTTTTTGTTTTGTTTACAACATAGAAAGAATGGAGCAGAATTCATATAAACCTTCAAATGTGAAATGTGTTAGTCATCAGGTCATTCAAGCTTAATTTTAACCTTCATTAATAGATATTGCAAACCACATAAAATATTATTAATTTTTTACTCGCAAAATTCCATATGGGTGAGGTTCAGTAATGATGCACAAGAGTTTCATATACTGATAAACACTCCAGCTTCTTTCATTAAAACTCTCCCATTTAGTTTGACCTAAACATGACCTCTTGGATTATTTGTCTTGTAGACTGCTCATGATATACCAATTCATTCTCAAGGTTCAGGGTACTATGAAAAGTGCACTCTTCGCAAATCATAAAATTCATCTCATTTTTATAAATGACAATTAGTACTGGGGTTGAGTCTAGGTCAAGGCCGAGAGAGCAAAGGTGACCCATCTCAATAACCATTCACAAAGCCCTCCATCGAGAAGAAAAACAAACAAACAAACACTTCATAAACAGCCATTGATTCCTGTGGAAAGATGGAGGAGGAGTGAGGGGGAGAGAATGCAGAGTTCTGTATGAACTTTATGTAATGCTGGAACATTACATAACCACCTACACTAGTTACTCCTTATTAGCTCTGAAATGGATTCAACCATGAAGCTCATATCAGAAACCCCACACATTTTACTAATTTCCATTTGACTCTTCACTACAAGTCCTATCTGAACACACTGATTCCTAAAAAAAATTGAGGCAGGAAATCAAGAAAATATATTATTTTCTTATGTATAATGAACAACATATTTCAGAAATGTAATGTATTATATATTATTATAATTTATTATATATTTTTTATGTATTTTATAGATTATATATAATTCATAAAATAAAATTATATAAATTATATGATAGAGCTGCATGATAAATCATTAAAAGATAGCGCCCGTCATCTCATTCCTAAATGACGACAATTCGCCTGTGTCTATTATACCTTTGACAAAATCACACCAGAACATTCAAATGAAAACACACTGTCAGTGAATGTTGTCTGTGTGACACACACATGACTTGTGCGCACAGAAAGATGCGTGCCAGTACTGAGTTCTGTTTCGTGGTTGAACAAACAATAACACAGAATGAGTTGCAGAACGCCTTAAATGAACTTAAAGAGTTCAAGGGAAAATGAGATGCGCGTCAGATCTGCGTCATGTTCGGCAGCAGCAGCTTTTAAAGTCAATAGGAATGATGGCCACAAGTAAACATGACATTTATTTTAATGGGTTTACGTGAAGATTGTTTTAAGTTCAATAAAGTTAAAAGTTTTTTTTAAAGCCTAATAAATGTTGAGATTGATAGCTTTTAATTACACTGTAATATTGAATGTAGCAATTAACATTTTGTCAGACCCTAAATTATGTTATTTTGTTTAGTCGTCGGTTCAGAATCACGCAGCTCTAATATATGATAAATTATAATACATTAAATTTCTAAAAGATGTATAAATTTACATTTGTGTCAAGTAAACAGCTCCAGAAAATTCCAAATCAGAAATTCCAATTAAGATTTCAGGTGGGTTTTTTTGCAAATGTGAAAGCTAAAGCTAAAAAAAATAATTTACACTTACATTTAATTTTTTTTTTTTTTTTTTTTACTTTTTTTTTAGATTTAATTTAATTTCAAACGTTGCTTGTTCATTGTTAAGCACAATAAATACATAAATAAAAATAATATTCACACTGGTCATCATGACAATGCCAAAGTTTAATGTTGCTCTGGTGCATACATTCCATATTTTATGCTTATTTTATGCTATTCTGCATTACCGTGAGAAAAATACACTGTTCTAGAATCGTTAGAGGAACCAACTGTCATGAAAATCATTGTGTTCCAATTATTTAAAAATAAATAAGTAAATAAATAAAAATAGAACCAGTTCAGAATGAGAACCATTTCTCGCTTCCCAACCATACTAAGCAGGGCTTAGTTTAAAATTAGAGTGAGAATCTTCTTTTCCGCTTGCTCTTCATAACAAGTAGAGACAGCTGTCAAACAGCAGTGACATGACATGAACATTCCTCCCATTTAGAATATTCATTCAAATTAGCCGTAATGTTGTTCAACTTCAGAATGGTATTGCAACTACATATCTAAGTGCTTAATATGTACACTAAGCATTTGGCAATTTAAAATGTGACTTTAGCTCCTATTAAAGGGCAAAACTTTATTATGGAGCACTCCCCATTTTATGCACACAGTAGAGAATACAGAGCTTGAAAATGAGGTGCATGACTTCACAAATGTGCCTGGTCTGTCTTTGCAGTCTCTGTGGGCTATGACTCCAGAGAGTGCAAAGATAAATGTCAGAAGGGAGATATTTTAAGAGAAAATATTTTTAAACGCCACACTCGCAGTAACATCGACACCTGCCATCACTCCGAAATGGGTCCCCTGGCTTCCATACGTATTTTTGTCTAATAACCTTAATTATCATCAGCTGGGGTCCTTGGTGATTTACCTCTACACAACGACCAAACCTGTATCTTATGTGTCTGGGATCACCTTATCAGGAAAGTCAAGGCAGAAAAAAAAAAAAAAGATATGCTGAGCTGGGAGAGAAGGAAGTGCTTGGCAACATCCACTTTTGGCGGCAGGTGGAGGCAGGCAATCTTGCCGTTAACAGTTTCCTATTTTTCCTTCTCAAGGAGTGTTCTGTGGCGCAGCGGTATCACTGAAACGGACAGCTCTTTGCGAGGGTGGAAACACGGTCTTGAATGATACGGACGGACCGGACGTGGTCTGTGGGCTATTTCTCCAGCTTTAATAAATCATTCCCTCCATCTCTCCCTCTTCCTGTCTGAGTGATTGTCAGCTACCTCTGTGATGAAGAAGATTCGTGCAGAGCTCTCGCTCTCGACAGATGTGCAGGTAGAACTACACAGTGGCCAGATGTTTTAATCAGAGAGGAAGTGCTCAGAGAAAGCCCTTAGAATGCAAATCCGAACCAACCGAATCACACTGGGATGATGAGCAGTCTTTAAGAATGTTTATTTAAACAGGTAGTGACTTATACACTGCTAGTGGAAGATGACTAGGGCTTGACTAAAATATTCTGTGCTCCTCAAATCTGTAGGTTCCATGTGAATTATCAGTGCACTGTATACATGAGAACTAAACAGGGGAAACAGACAATAGAAAAGACAGTGAAATAGATTGCTATACAGCTCTACTACGAAGTGAAAACCCAATCATGAAAATTTTCATGAAAATTGGTTCTGTTAATGATTCTGGAACATCTGCGTTCTTCTTCCGATGACGCAGAATGGCACAACATATGAATAAAATATGGAATGTATGAATCAGAGCCACACTGAAATTTGGCACAGCCATCATGATCAGTGTTAACGGGAGTTATGTTGATTAACTACAAGCTAAAGCTAGGGTTAGGGTTTAGGGTTAGTTACTTGTAATTATGCTTAACTGACATTATTACTATAGTAAGTATGTGTAGTAACGTGTAACTACCTCACCTTAAAATAAAGTGTTACCAATAATCAAATTTTTTTTTCTTTAAGTTTTGGGGTGAGATTTGACAATCCACCAGCCCCATAAAACCAAAACCAAAATATTGTTAAGCAATATTTCTGACTCTTTGTGAAGGAGTTTATAGAGATTCATTATTTTCAAATGTAAAATTCCTTGCTAAATACAGGCATTAGCTGCACCAGGTGTGCCTTTATTTCAAGGTAAAGTCTGCAATTTATGTGTAATTTCTGCTTGATTATAGGTCACTGCCTGCTTTGCAATATACTTCCACACACAATAAAAGTTTGATAATTTGAAGAGTGTTTTAGAAGGAAAAGTTTTGCTATTAAAGACAAGCTAATGTGACGCTGTCATTCAAAACTGCAGACAAAACAGCACTTTAGCACAATTACTTTCTCTGCTCTCACGCCGGCTCAGACAGTTATGATATACGACCCCCTCGTCATTGGCTCCCTCGCCTGTCTGATATAAGTGATGGTTATATTCAACCCCCGCACAGGGAAATTCATTTAAAGGTCATACATACACAAGAGAGCAAAATCAAACGTGCCACAGCCATTATGCAATAATCTGAGTATAAAGAGTGATCTGTGTGATTCGTGTGCTCCTCTATTCAAGCTAATGTCGAGAGCACGACCTCCAGTAATACAGCCCTGCACTGAGGGATGTCCTATTGGAAGTCAAGACAAGAGGTCAGGGCCCTTCACAGAACAATACCAAAGACCAATGACAACATACACATTTCACACAAAGGCCTAAAAGTCAAGGTATTTAGAAAATGTTGACCTTGCCTTTTTAATTTATTTTAATTTTTCATTTTACATGACGTTTGCAATTTTTCTTTCAATTTTTCATTTGTGTGATTGGTAACACTTTATAATAAGGTTCCATTTGTTAACTTAATTACCTACATTATTTAACGTGAACTAACAATTTAAAAATACTTATAAAGCATTCATTATTATCTTAGTTAATGTTATTTTCAACATTTACTAATGCATTACTAAAACTAAAAGTTGTATCTGTTAATATTATTTGATCTGAGCTAACACGAACTAGCATAGTTAATGTTAACTAGTTAATGTTCACTTCATGGCCATATTGACAAAGCCAAGATTCATCAGACTCAAATTCATATATATATATATATATATATATATATATATATCCTTGTTTGATGATTTTTTCTTAATTAGTAACAGCTGTTGAAAGCTGTCAGCATATTACCAATAAAGCAAAGACTGAAAATATGTAATGCGATGATTTACTTGTTTCAAAATGATGTTACTTTTTGAGTGATACAATTTTAAGTAACATTATATTTGGGCAATATTATCAACAGCTGTGTTTAACAACAATGAATTGAACATCAAATCAATAGATTAAAATGAAAGGTTGCAAGATTTTATATGTTGCCTAATGCATAGAGGTGGTGACAGACAAAACTTCCATTTTAACATGGAGGTACGGACGATTTATGTGCTTAAAACTTGTTACTCTTCATTCTAACATCTAACAGTTCTCAGAACAAAAACATAAGATTTGTGTGTCTAATATCATGAACACCAAAGTGAAGCTTATTTGTGTAAAGTGCTGTTAACAAAAAACCACACTCACAAACCATGATCAACCAAGCGCAACCACACACAATTACACCACCTCTTTTTACCCTAAAATATCAGTACTTTACTTCTTTCAGGGCAACTTCATTGGTTCAGCAACCTATTCATTATTTGCTTCACCCCTCCATCTTTTAATCAGGCAAAAATGATGGAAAAGTTGGTACGGGCAGATGAAAGAGGCATTAAAGGCGAACCAGTGGGCTATGGCGTAATTGCTTGTGCAGAGTTTAAGCAGGATTATAAGGGTGGTGGGGGGTGTAGGCAATGGATATAAAAATTGCAGCCTCATTCACAAAAGTAATTGCTGTTCCTGTTAAAATATGAATAGCGGAACTCCTATTTTACCACTGCTTTAAACTTCTGACTGCATTTTCAGGCATAACTTTTAAAGTACAATCCAAACACGGGAGAGATTACTTCCTAATAGATAGGGGTCTGGGACGTAAGGAGGGTAAGGCACTGGATCCATCATAATTAGTATTTAATGGAAAATGAATCTCGTAGAAGATAAACATCAGACCCGA
The DNA here is from genome assembly GCA_038088235.1 of Zacco platypus. Classification (NCBI taxonomy): domain Eukaryota; kingdom Metazoa; phylum Chordata; class Actinopteri; order Cypriniformes; family Xenocyprididae; genus Zacco; species Zacco platypus. The sequence continues at coordinate 11,004,731 of CM076086.1, read as the reverse complement.
AATTTCCTGTCTCATTTTACCATAAGCCTCTTAGATTCATGCAGGTCACCTGATAACACTGCTGGTTAATGGTAATATTGGAACCCGAGCAGAGAAATCTTTGATATTCAGTATAATGAAGTGGAAAAATTCTGTGGCCCCTCTGAAGACTGTTTGTCAAGTTTTGACCTAAAATAAAAAAAATAAATAAAAAATTGCACTGCTTGCATCAACAAACAGAATAGGTCTATTCAGTATAAAGTTTAAATACGCAGAAGAAAATTAGCTTCAACATAAATTTCACACATATAGTAAATGTGACTTTTGAAGCACTATATTTATTTATTTTTTTGGAATTTAAGTTGCTGACGACTTACAAAATAAAGGTGAGTTTATATGGTTGACATATCAGAAAACTGTAAATCGTAAGGCCCGCTCACACCAAGAATAATAACTATAAATATAACTATAACAATAACTATATTAGTGTCCAAGCTTAGTTTAAGCTGCAGTTAACCATATGTGTTAAGGTTAAGTTTAAAGGTAGGTTTAGGGTTAGTACCTAGTTATTACCCAGTTATTGCAATTACTGTAATAAGTACATAGTAAAATGGGACTGTAAAATGATGTGCTACCGTTATCTTGGTGTGTCTTGGTGTGAATAGGCCTATATTTAGCATCAAGTAAGAAACTTATCCTTTTAACTCTTTCTCCGCTATTGACAGAATTTTCCGGCAATCCATGTCCGATCAATAAACAGCACATAAATCAAAACTGCCTAAAGTTACCAAATGAAATGTCGAACACATGAAGAGGTATAGAACTGTGCAAACTTTGGGGGTGTTGATGGACACCATCTACTTGATCTCCATTTTGGTTATCATTCTGAATCTGATCCGGACATAGTTTTTGACAAAAACTAGATTCTCTCTTTCTTTTCCTTTTTCAGCTTTTATTTCAAAATGTTGCTTTTTTAATTAAATTATTCTGTGAAATTGTTATAAACTATTATTCAAGGAGGTGTTTTTTTTTTTTTTTTAAATGCTGGTGCTGGTTGGCAACTTTAACAACAACAACAACAACAAAACTGTGAGGGAAAGAGTGAAAAAACATAACAGCTTTAAAATTAACTTTTGAGGTATGAAAAAAAATGTGAAAATGTTAACGACTCTTTATTCATCCATATTAAAATCCATAGCAAATTAGCATTCTATGTAAACAAATTGCAACTGAAATGAAAAATAATTGCACAAAAAATGACTGTTTTGCAACAGGTTTCCCGAACACTTCCCTCGGTCAGACAAACACTAATGCTATTATCAGGCAGCTCAAACAAAGAAATGTGTAATAGTTCACAGAGTGATTGTGTACAGTTTTTGTTTTTTTTTGAAGTAGAAGAAGAAATCAACATACGAATGTCTTACTTATAGTTGTCTCTGCTGATTAAACTGGGATAAAAGTAAGTATTTAACATCGAAAAAATTACACTCTTCAAGTTGCAATTAAAGCCCTTGAGAGTAAAACAAGAAAATAGATTTGTTTCATCTCTTGTCACATGCATGGTTTATTCATTAAATCCTTTAATTTGACAGTTTTCCTTTTTTTCCCCACTCGAAACCAAACACAAAAAAACAGTATGTGCTAACGGAAAGGAGGAGGGTGTCTCTATCAAAGTAATGTTAGTTGCTTCAATTTGCCATATGGTCCAATTAAAGTGTATAAAACAATGGTGAGATCATGATTTTGTGTATCTGGCTGCCTGTTCCAGCCCAGTCACCTTCTGTTCAGTCTAAAACGGTGGAGGAGGCCCAATGGAAACAGCACAACCCCCAAACAGTGCTTTGAATGACGCTCTTGTTGTTGTCCATACCAGCTTTCAACTGCCTACTCCTTTTCTTTCTCACTTCTATGCTTCTCTTTTCCCCCACAACCTCAATCTGGCTCACCCCCTCTCTCTCTCCTTCTTACCCTTGTGAAGAAATAAGCCATCACCTGTTACTGCAAGCACACCATAACCGGCTTAAATTATTCACAGAGGATCGATGAAGCAGGATTCGCAAGTCACACTTTGACCTCTGGCCTCTTCTGATGAACATTGATTTTGACTAGGGCAAGGCAAAGCCATGCCGGCGGTAAACAGACACTTTCAAAAACGTGAAGATGACAGATATGGAAGGAAGTCGATGTTTACAATTCAAATGCCAAGAGTCCATGGGGCAACTTCAGATAGCGGCGTGAAGCGAATGGAAGCTAGGAAGTGCCGATACTCCCACGTACAGCATCTGTTATGTGAGGTTATCAGAGAACGAGGCTACACAAGTATATCCATTGCGGTTCGCTACACCTTAAATAACAGAGGAACAGGCAGTGGACATTTCAACCACAGTGCTCTTGTGTTCAGGTTCTTTTTGTGATCCTGCCACTGATTGTTGAAGTGCAAATCCTCGAATCAAAGGACACCAGCCATGCGTACCTGTAAAACACCACACTGCCTGCAAGATCTAAGTCTGAACATTGTGTTGCATCTTCCAGTAATTTTCTATCTTAAAAACAGGAATCAGTTAGATTAGAGGGCTTCAATAAGACACTTAATATTCAGTAATATTATCAATTTGACTGAACTGACACTATCAGATGAGAACAACACTTGAACTGAATTGCCCACTGTAGAGCTGCTTTATAGCTGAATCAAATTTGGCTCATAATTATTGAATTTAGCAACATCGACACTGTTAATGAACTGAATTGAATCAAAATTGAGCCGACATGAGCTGAATTAAGTTGTTACATAATTGATGAACTTTACACAGTAATTGAACTGAACCAACACTAAACTGACTTGAGCTGAATAATGACACTATTGTCTTTATAGAACTGCTTTACAGCAGAATTCGACTTTGTTCCATATTCATAGTTCACATCTGATCATGGATCATTGATCCTGTTATTTTCCTGTTTATTACTGCGAAGCTGCTTTGAAACTTTAGCCGCTTTTCTACCGTCGGGCCGAACGGTTCTTAAGGAATAGTTCACCCAAAAATTATAATTCTGTTATCATTTACTTTCCCTCAAGTTGTTCCAAACCTAGTATTTATTTATTTTTTTTCTATTATGGAAGTCAATGGGGAGCAAGATCTGCTTGGTTACAAACATTCTTTCAAATATCTTTTTTTGTGTTCAGCAGAACAAAGAAATGTATACAGGTTTGGAAAAACTTGAGGGTGAGTAAATGATGACAGAATTTTCATTTTTGGGTGAACTATGCCTTTAGAATGGTAAGGAACGGTTCCAGTTGTGTTTCCACTTGTGCCTGATACGGCACGGCATGATTACAAAACATTCTCGGCCCGAAATTCTCGACAAGGTTGTCTAAAGTCATGAGTATACTTTGTTTTTTTTGGGGTTTTTTTATGTGTATGCTAGTTTACAGTCACAGTCGAATACACAGCCTTTCAAAGTATACTTCACTTGACTTGTATGCATACACAGGCTTTCGACGTGTGCTCAGTTTTGAGCAATCTCTCTCCCGAGTAACAACACATATAAACATCTTTATATTGTTCATGCTAGAGTTGTACAAATGTGGGTATTTCAAACCTCTTCGCACAAACTGTTGTCTATATAGGTCGCAATCGTCGCTGTATCTTGCATGTGTTCCGGTCTGTTCTGTTTATACAGTTTTTTTTTGACTACCTTGTGAATCGACGCCCCCAGGGCATGGTTGCCACCATGTGGATAAATTACTGCAAAAAAAAATTCAATGTGTACGTGCTACCTCGTTACAAAAATCCATCAGATTCTGGTGGTCAACTGTACGATGAAAAAGTTAAGTATACTTTAGGCTTAACCGTGCTGAATCATGCTGGTAGAATCTGTTATGTGACCTCAAGATTGGTCACTTGGATCTGATCATCATCCAGAATGCGGCTGTTATTTAAATCTCATATCATCAGTAATCTATTACGTTACCAAGGCAACAACTGATGCTTTTGCATTACATTCCAAAGAGTGACCGTTATCAGCCCCACAGTGGAAAATGTAAGTGCAACAATCTGGCCCGGATCGGCACGGAACGGTTAGCAATGAGAACCATTTGGCCCAACAGCGGAAAGCGGCTATTATGCATTGTATAAAGCACTACATAAATAAGGATGACTTGATTTGACATGGTGAAAGCCCTTCCAGAAAAGATCAGCTGATATTGAGAGGGGTATATTGTGCCAAAAAGACTTGGATATACTGTAGATTTTTTCATCTTCGGATGTAGAATCAAGTCAATGAGAATTCAGTCAATATGGCTTTTCTTAGACGTATAATGTTGACCTGGTACACAATGTTCCAAACACAAATGTGTGAGCTATCAATTACACAATTCAATATGTTTTCTGACCCTTAAGATGAGGGGCAGTAGAATGATCGTGTCTGAAGGCATGTTAAAGCCCTAAGGGCTCCCATATGCTCTCTGGGGAGCTGAATGATAGAATCCTCCTACAACTGAGCTCTAGTTAAGCTGGAACCGAGGGAGAGCGTGGTGGGGGGTAATGTGAAGCCTGCAGGGTTATGAGAGAGCGTGTACATCTGTACTGTACGTTATTGGCAGAATCTCATTGTTATCTACTTCTCCAATTCAGACTTCTTTTTCATATGCAGGTTATTATATTTAGCTCTTCTGTTAGGGTATATCTATATATTCTTAAGCTTGTTATAGATGCACAAAGATACACTAGATGCTATTCAAAACTTCAAATGAGCTTTCAAAATGAGCTTCCTGTGGATAATAATCAGAGGATGTCTCAGTGAAGTTTTACATCAGAGGATACAGTTGGACAACAAAGGATGGGATGCCCTCTGTTGGTAGTTTAATGAAATTTTAATTCAAAATCATTAATACATTTTTTTTGGGGGGAGAAAGTAATAAATAAATGAATAAAAATTAGGGTAGTCGAGAATGGGGCAAGATGTGTCTGTGGGTAAGTTGTGTTGCCCCCTACAGGAAACTGTGCCTTATATATACTACAGCTGCCTATGTCTCAGATGCAGTTTTTTGTTTATTTTTGAAAGTGCTTTTCTACATTTGCTTTGTGAAAACAAATTGATCCAGATTTACTGTAATATATAAGCCTATACATATTAGAACTAATACATTATATTAGTGTCTACACTGATAGTGATAGCAAGCAGTGAATCCAAATGCATGAAATACCATTTTATTGATCTGGGTGAATCTGAAGTCGAGGTTAGATTTAGGTTTAAAGGATAAAGGTTTTATAAACAGATACACTTTAAAGGATCAATGAAGTGTCTTGGAACACACAGCATTATTCAATGTTTTGATATAATTTCCACTGAAACAGGAACACAGGGCCGTACATTTAGTTTCCTTTCTAATCTCTAACCGTTTATCCTCCTAATCTCCTCCATATCATTTTAAAATATAGCATTCTGTGCAGAATTCAAATGTGTCCGATACGTTTTGTGATCCGCTCTGTGCTATTGTGTCTCTGGGCCGGAGCAGACAGTGCTCGCTATGGCGGTTCGCGTGACACCAGACTTCATTTGCCCCAATGGAAAGCATATTTGCACTGTCTTAATTGTTCCCTATCCCCTATGTAGTGCACTATGTGTCATTCACCATTTAGAAAATAGTAAATGTGTTAAAGGTAAAATATGTACGATTTTTGTATTAAAATATCCAAAAACCACTTGCACAGTGTTAAATATTTCGTTCAGCTAGGTGCTTACATTATCATAAATGTTTCCAAGAATTTGTAAATTCAGAGAAATACACAATTTTAAATTGTACTGCATAGTAACCATGGCAACAGACACGGACAGCTGCGTAACGTCTAGCGGCACACTGCTGTTGTTTAGTTCAAACATTATGGACCATGGCAAGCAAACTTTGGGACAAAAGGAGAAATAAGATGATTATCAATATCGGCGTGGCGTTTCCGAGATGGCATGAGCTTTGCGACAAACTTTGACTTGATAGTGATGGCGCTCTTGCACGTTATTAGAAAAGGTAAGCAAATCTAGGCTACATAAGACTAATCAATGTTATATAGTTCAACACGACGAAGTGTTAGAATATCATCAGTATGAGTATGATCTAGCTTACTATTAAATCTCATACAGTCAACAAACTAATATACAATATAACATTACAACTTTCAACACACTCAAATGCAGTTTCACGAGTTCATATGTACATATAATAGAATGAAATGTCCTCGTTTCTTTATATCCCCTGGGACTCGCGTGTGCCACTGATATCTGTCTCTCATTAGTAATCGCGTCCACAATTCTCGGTCACACCCTACTTCATACCACAGTCATGTTAAAAAAACATGCATTCACTCAGCCATACACATTATTTCCCCATAAAAATGATTAGATCCATCTGCATGACGACAAGTTCCATCATTCCACGCTCATTCACTGCGTCATCAATCTACGTCTTTGTTATTGTGAAGAGTTTAGCGACCCCTAGCAGCGGAAAAAAATAAATATTCTGGCTTTAACAAGTGATCAATTTGAGCTGCAGCTTCAGCGTCTTTTCATAATGTAGGGGGCGGGACATTTTAGATTGTAGAAAGCATTTGATTGGTCAGAAAATCTGATGACAAGCTGAAGTGCAGGATGATGTCATCAACACCGTTGATCCATATTGGAAGAAGTGACGAGACTGTAAGTTTTGAAAGCCCATACTAAACCCATTTTAAATGTGCATTTTGTCATTGTTTTGGAACGGTTATTATCTTAAGGCTAATAATATATCCATACTAAAACAGGTGTTTCATCCGTATTTAATTGTGAATTACACATTTCATCACGTTATGTTTTAGGGTTGAAGAAAATGACTAAAAATGCCATAATGTCCGGGCAGAAAATTACAGTGAATGTTGAGAGTGACTCTTGAATGACCAGCACCAGTTAAAGAGTCAGAAAACCTCAAACCTTTCTGGAAGACACATTCTTCAAACAGTGGAATATATGGACAATAGGAAGTTGTGCATATATTATATTATATTATATTATATTATATTATATTATATTATATTACACGTCATCATGTGATTTCTATTAGGAGGAGGTTGTGTTTCAGCCTTCATTTTCTTATCAGGAGTCAGAAGTCTCTGAGAACCTGACACCTTGGTACAGTACTTCTGTTGACTTTGTTCTGGAAAATAATGGCACTGGAGACAAGTATTCCTGTTTGTTTCACACTTAACTCTTTGCCTTTACTCTTTTGCAGTTAATGTGTATTTTCTTCTCAACCTGTTGACCCTGCTGACTTGTCGAGCATTTCATTGTCATGACTTAAAATGAAAATTTCTATAGTTTTGCATTCTTCTCATGGGCATTATCATAATTTTGGACTCAATTAGTCCTTTTTTACCCACTTTAGCTGTAGAAATTATTGGAGTTTTGCCCCTCTCTCTCTCTCTCTCTCTCTCTCTCTCTCTCTCTCGCTCGCTATATATATATATATATATATATATATATATATAATTTACTATTAATTTCTAGGTGAAAAATGATTCTACACCAGTTTTTTTTTTTTTCAGAATGTATGTGGTGTTTTTTACTTTAAGCCACACCTTCCCTCATCAATAATTACATATTCACCTATAAATGTTACATACAATTTAAGTTATTATGACTGGCATGGTTTGGAATTAGAAAAATGTGCTTAGAAAAATTTATGATCAGAATATCAACTTGCCTAATAATTATGCATGTACTGTAAATGATGTACAAATGTTTTAATTTAGATTTTACATACTGTGATTGAAATATTTCCTTTTTGTTTATAACATTAAAAAATCTGAATCATGAGAGAATCACAAAAAAATCTCTACCCACTTTGATTTAAGAAGTACTTTAAAATAACAAGCATGTTTTCAGACATCCAAACAATGACCACTGAGACGAAACTGTATCACTTTAACATCACGCATCACTGCCTGAATTTACAGAAAACAAGCAGTCAACCAGAAACACAACATCTCTGAAAAGTACATGATAAAAAACAGTCACTGAAACCACACAGATCTATAGGATGGAGATTAACACAACAAAATCAGACATAAAAACATGGTATAGTAATCTGAAACATAAGTGTTTTTAGGTCATATAAGGATTATGATTACTTGCCAATTGTTCACATATACGATGAACAAAAGATGCATGGCTAACCGCTGTCCTCAGCCTACTCCACCAAAAATGAGGTCAGCTCTAACATCAGCATCTTTTGAGTTTGTTTGCTTAAATAGATCAGAATGATGAATAAATCTGAATGCTAAATTTGCATAACTGAGTGATCCTCTAATAGATTTTTCTTTTATTGCACTGGTAAAGTTCTACAAATACAGACATTGGCTTGAAACTCTGATCTTTATCATTTGCATAACATTCCATCAGGGAAATCTAGGACGAGAGGCTTTCTTTTTTTCAGTGCGAGTGTGATTATTCAAACACCCGAAGAGAGTTAGAGGGAGAACATTGATCAAGCCGCCTGCGTCAACTCCCAAAACATCTGTGCAAAAATGTGTTAAGTGAGAGAAAGTGCTTAAAAGATCAGATCCCATGCGTCAACAGGACTATGTGTCATGCTAAAGGATGCATTGTCTTTTCTGCATCACAGGGGTTCAAGTATGTTTTAACTCCGTAGCAAATGACTGTCGTGGTGTGAGAGCCTGAAAGAAGAAAAAGATGTTTTTGGGGGGCCTTTTTGCAGCCAGTAGAGAGGAAACAGGAAATAATCATTATGATTTAAACCAACATTTCCCACGTATGCACTATATAAGGATGCCATTTAAAAAAAGAGATCTGATTCTGATACCCAAAACTACTGAATATCAACCGATCCCGAGCCAATACCAGAACTGTTTTTTTTCTTGATCATAGTACAATATCTATACTGTACCTCTGTGTGTGGAGCTGATGATCAATCTTTTATGTGTTACACACAATCCACTAAATACCAGAGCCATCTCTAGACCTATTTTAAAGAGGCTTTATCCCACCTAAAATATTTATTTGCCCCCAAATAAATCAAAATATCAGTTAATATATTTTCTCTGTGAATTTGTTTGTCAACCGTTTCATTGTAAAAATGCACTGGCCATAAAGTGTGGTAAAATATCGAGGCTATTGAATGCACTACACCAGATGCATCATTCTGTACACACATGTTCAAGTTCAAGGCAGTACAAGAATGAATGAATACAAGAATGAATACAGTGACGTCTTTACTGAAGCTTGTTGTTTGGAAAAACAGCACAATGAGAAAGTGAAATGATGACTTATATGATTACGTTTCTCATTATAAAGCATAGACTTTATTCATGCTGTAACAACAATTTGGGACAAATATAATGTAATTTAATGGGAAATTATGTGAGGTATACATGTAGCCAAACTTTTTCTAAAAATAAATGTATTTCTATACATCACTTATGCGCATCCTGGGTGTAGAATGATGTCCTTAAAGCAACATGACTCACAGCGTGAAGTGATCCACACACAAAAGTTCAGAACACAAAGAGAAGAGATATTGTGTGCACAACTCCTAGTGCGTATGCACTGTATATCTATACACATTTTATTGAGTCTTCTTTCTCCATAGTTTTGTGTTGTGATCAAAAGTAGAATTTACATTACATGGTTCAAGAGATCCATTTTTGTCCTCCCATGTGGCACAGGGCATCGCTTTTTCAATGACATATGACTCGCATTGACAGGAAACTATCCGATCTCACATGGCAGAGGCTAATGCACTTATCTGATTCATATCAGATTTATTTCCAAAAATGAATGAGGCCTGGAACCAACCTGAGAATATTGGAATCCATGTGCTTATGTCCTGCTTACATTTGTGGGTCATGTCGATATGTGCATTTGTGTCTGACATGTAAGGTGACAGATCAGATATTTTTGACAATGCAATTTGTACGTCATTTAAATAGCATCAGTTGTGGATGACGTCAACTCAGGTGGACACCAGCAGGGATCACATGGCCCTTTTCAATGGCGCAATGGAAGGTGAAGGCTCAACTCAGTGTTTTGCTGACCTTTAAAGATGGTGCGGAAAGAAAAAGCTTGTATTATCATTTTGTCTGCATGCATTGATTGCAAATCGTGCCTTTTTTATTTAATTTTGGGCCTAAGCTTTTCTGGATCAGTATATGTCTACCTTGTTTTGCCAGGTGTGTAGTGTAAATGCAGATATCGGATATGGGTCACTTTTAAAAGATGTAAGTTGGTCGTCAAAAAAAATCAGATATAGTCAACAAATTGTAACTGGGCATTAAAAACTACAGTGTAAATGCAGCCTAACAGACACTAAGGGTAGCGGATATCACACAATTTAGAAAGAGAAATAAACTCTGGCAAGATAAAGCCTTTTTATGCAAATCCACAGACCTTTGTCTACAGATCAAGTATTAAAATGAGAACATTAGGTCTTTTCACTCTTGAAAAAGTTAATCGTAGGTCATTCAAAACCCCAGGTAAACATAATCCTGGGTTATCTTTATTCACGTTTAACACTGCTCATAATATATCCAGGGTTAACAGTTAATCCTGTGTATTCATATACTAACGTTTCACACTGCACATTCCTAAACCCTGGGTTAAAATCCTTATTTGCATATTTGAGGTGAAAATATGCTTCAATGTTACTGACTAGACAAACGCAATATGTGACCAGTTTACACAAAGGCTCTAGTATTGCTAGCATTGCACATTCTCATTTTACAAATTGCTGACTGGAATATTTTATAATATAAAAAACTATAAAAAATATATAAAAATATAAATTTTTTCTGAGTGAACTTTTTGTCATTTGCTTAGCATCTAGTTGTAACATTCCAACACCACATCGTTTCACACTGTACAAGTTTGTCACTGCAACGCGGAGTTCGCACCACAAAAGCAGTGCAAGCCCTGCTCCATAGTCTGCTCCATAGTAGGGTTTCATAACCCCGGGTAAAAAGTGGTGCTAACCCCCTTCTAAATTACAAGTGTGAAATGCTCCTTTACTCTAGGGTTAAAAGCAGTGTGAAAAGCCCTATTGAGTCATCTTGTAGTAGAGTTTTATCATGCTGAATCCCCTAACCAAAAATGAAGCGTTTGAATGCTGAATGTCGAATTACCGAAGGTCGCAGCGGAGGAAGATGTTTCTGTGTCGGGAACTTTAATGTAATGACTTAATATTACATAAATATTTATCTGTCCCTCACATTAAGCTATCGAACGGCTTCAGAAGACTTGGAATATAGTGCACAAAAAACTTTTGTGATGCTTTATAATGTCTTTTTGCCTTTTATGAAGTTTAACGGTCAGTATGCACAGTTTAGGATTTGAATCGATCCTTTTTGACCGATATCCAATCAGGAAAATAAAATCGCAGTATTGAAGCCAATACGGATACTGAATATCGGATTGGTGTATCCCTTGTACTATAGCCGTGTCCAAATTGTCAGAGATTACATAATTCGAAAGCCTACACAGCGGCATGACGAAGGCTGTCTAAATTTGAAGGCTCCTTCGAATGCGGCTCACAAATGCGTATTTCATTCCCTGGGCCACAAAGGATAGAATGAGTGGATCCTTTGCAGCCAAGCCTTTTAAATGTAAGTAGTGGGTTTCAACCTACTCAAATATCAAACGACACAAATGTAAAAAACAAAACAAAAAATCAAACAAGTTTCAAATGTTAGCTTATATCTTAGTAAGGTGTGATTTTATAGTTTACTACAGATGTGAACCTGGTTTTGTTTTCAAAAGTCCAGTACAAATGCTAATGCCACCTGTCAACATCAGCTGTCACAGTTGCTAGGTAACAAGAATTGAGACGCAGCTTATGTCTCAATGTGTCTGGAGAATTTTTACTAACCGTTGGGTCACGGATCAAACAAGATTTGTTTTTCATTTAAATTTGAATTTAAAAAAATAATTTTTACTTATTTACTCAAGTAAAAAAAAAAAATCTGGAGACCGAAATATAGTCACATGAAGGTGAGTTTCACACAAGTATCTCATGAGTATCACATGCTTTATTCACTGTATAATGTCTTTGGGTTTATAACCACATTTGTTCCTGAACACAGATGTCTTGGAACATGAAAAGCAAGCGGAAAATGTTCAAGAATGCCATAGAAATGCAGCAATCATGAAAGAAAGAGCGTTTTGTGAATTGTCCCTGAAGCATCATCAGCATGTTGAATGCTGTGTTGATTCATCCCTCATTCTCACAATGTAGTGCCACACTTTAAAGCCGCCACAATCCTTTGACAAATCACAGCTGTTTAACTACAAAAGACTCACTTGCTGTTCCTACACGGGGAAGAGAAAAGAAAAAAAACACATGTATGTTTGGCACCTTAAGATCTCTCTAGCCTCTAGTGTCATCAGGCCCTGATTTGCGATTAAACAGATTTCAAATAGCAACACACACAAATTCGTAAACAAAACATAAGTGAGTTGCATGCAAATGCGGAAACCGAGGTGCTGTTTACTATGGCTATTTCTCACAGGATCATGTCTGAGGACGCTAAATGTACCCTTTCATTTTCACTCTGCATATCAACCTCTGCTAATAAGCTTGAAATTAAAAAAGACAGACACAATTGGTCTGTTTATATGATAAAGTCCTGCTGACCATACAAAGCAAAGACGAGATAAGAGTCCACAGCAGGCGTTTTACATCACAGATGAGCCACTGTTAAGGGCGTGAACTCCTTTTTCATGGGTTTGTTTAGAGAAAATATGATAATAATGAATGACGGCTATGACTGTTAGAAGCGTTACAGAGTGACCAAGAAAACCATTTATAAAAAGAATGTTTATTAGTATTCACAGCAATCAATAAAAAATGTATTTTGCTTTTTTAGAGATATTGATTGCTCAAATATTATCTTTTGATAACTGTGAAATAATATATGTGTAAATAATAACAACAACAATAATAATAATAATTATTTTAGTATTGATTGCTGATATTTGTTGATAACAGAAATTAAGTAAGGAATAATTGACGACAGGCTGAGATAATGCATTAGGTTAAATGTAACACCTCGGGTGTGCATTATTTTTTAATAATTTAATGGCCCGGAGTCAATTATTCCTCTACAGTTACCACACCTCAAGACACTGTTCAGATGTTGCATTTCAAGACTCTTGTGTGTGGGACTAATTTCTTACGCATCTCATCCCAAGCCTCCATTGCTATTCCAAAACATCATTTCAGAACTAGTAGGCTTGAGCCATTGATAGCAGACTAATACAGTTATTAACGCATTTAATAGAGAGAGAGAGAGAGAGAGAGAGAGAAAGAGAGAGAGAGAGAGAGAGAGAGAGAGAGAGAGAGAATAAGCATATGAATTAGTCTACCTGAGTCTGTGTGTCTCTCAACAGTGTTCGGCAGCAGTGTCTCTACTAATAGCGAAATTGTAAGTTTATCTAGCTCAAGAACCGCACCGTTATAACCTCGCTAGTAAGAAATATCATGTAGCTTTTAAGTTGCTGAACTATTTTACTGATTAATTAATCAGAGCAGCGAGGACAACACGTTTATGTGTGAGTGTGTGCCCATTTTGAGTGAGAGTGCAAGAAAGGATGTTTGACATTTCAGGGCATAATAAAACATATTTTGTGGCAAAAACCATGACAATAATTAACCTCCTGTTTACTACATTTATTTGCTTGGTCAGTGTCTTTGTGAGTTTTGTCTCGTTTGCTGTTGTAGGCTGTAAGGACCTTTTGAAATAACTGAAATCATTTGGCAAAGTGACGTGGAACTGTAATGCGGTCAAGACCTGCCTAGAACTACTTTAGCCGTGTGTTTCCCTGAAAATACTTGCACACCGTAGAACGTCCATCAATCAATCAATCAGATTCATAGTATAAATAATAACAATAATATTTATTTATTTTTATATTATTTGGAAGATATTTTTGGTCCATTTCATAGAAGTGAAAGACTCATTTTAAATAAATAACTACATAAACAGAAAAACCCTCACATTATGGGGTCTTTAAATGACATTTTGTAAAGTGAATTTTTAAATAAAAAATAAAATTTTCACTTTTGTTATCAGCTTAGAAATGCACATTACTTTTTTGTACTATGGCAATAGCAAAATGTTTAACTGCATCTACTTTGTAAGCCCTCTCACAAAAACATCAGAAGTGGATTTAAATTGAGGTATAGTGTGAGTGAAGAAGCATTATGTGAGTGAAGATTGCATTATGAGTGAAGAAGCATTATGATTGTAAAGCAAAGCTTTAGAGTAAAGATCCCATTGATCCAGCGATATCACAGAAGCGTCAGCCTATGAACACGCTTTTGTTGGGCATCATGCGACAGCGTGGGAGAGCTTTTCAGACAGCAACATCAGATGTAAGAGCACATGTATCACAAATCATACAGAGGGAAATAAACAATCAACACCAGCGGGAGCCTTTTTTTGCCTTAGATGATTTCTTTCCTGGCACAGACGCATATGCCGACATACACGATGAGATTATACTGTGTCATGTAGGGTAAATATAGAACATCTTATGTGTTTCCAGCTCTCAAGTGAGGGCTGAGATGGTGCACATAACAGGGTTTGATCTTAGACCCACACTTAAAGCTCCAGTTGAACTGGCACTAAGTGCCTCCAGTCACGGACAAAAGCAAACCTCCCTGATGAAGAGAGGGAACCGCTGGAGCCAGCAGAAAAGCAAAATGAAATGTACAGCCATTTATTCCCAGTGGTTAAGCGACTGTAATAGAAGCCAATGCCATTTAAGTGCTTCTTATTTGTCTTACAATGACAGGCCGAACAGCTGATGAACCAATCCACAAACTGGCCAACGTTACAGCACGGATTTCCCCCATTAACCAGCGTACAATCAACAGTGACAGAAAGGGCACCAGGGACTTGGCTAAATCCTATGCCTGCCATTGTGATGCTCTGTTTGAACTGATGCCCTTAGCACTTCCAATTAAGCACATGAAAAAAACCTAACAGATGTACAAACAAAAACGTCTATTTGTTAATCAGCTGTGGAGCTGTTTGAACACAGTGTTATGGTGGAGAAAAGCTAGCAGGAAAGCCACAAGGGTGAAATACTGTTGTGTGGTTCTACATTAAGAGGTATACCACTGTTTAAATTAATATAAAGAGTCATTTCTGCACTGAACTCATTATGCTAATGAATTATAATATATTATTTTTTATACAACAGTTCTTACTGGTTCTTGAATCATATTCTTCCAGAATCATCCGTTAATCGTTTCACCGTTTGAACCAACTCCACTGTCAGCATTCTCACAGCGAGTGTAATGGCGGACGAGCAAGCCCGCCATATTTTTATAGATACTACTGTTATTTCGTAATAGAATGCTGTTTTAAGAGTTTTTTTTATAGTCGAGAATATAGTTGTTTAGACCCCAGATATGCGCTTTATATGTAAACATAGCGTCTATTTGAAAATTTGTTAAGGCGCTTTCGGAGATGTGAGCTCCAGGCCGTCAGCGGCTGTTCAGCGCTCATGTACGCGCAGAGAACAGCCTCATCTCGGACAGTCCTTCGAGAATTTGTCGAAATTTGAAACTGTTTGCTTGTGTCTATTTCCTATTTTATTTCTTATACTGTAATAATGGCTATTGTTGTTAATTTAAATATTATTGTTAAATAACTATTTTTTGGTATTGAGAAAGAGTACGTTAGTGATTTCAACTTCAGTGAAAGTTACATTAATACGCTACGAGATGGGGGCGAAGACTGACTTTATGAGTGAGTGAGTCTGTCACGAAGACTTTTATATTGAAATGGACTGAAACAAGGAAGTTGTCTTTACTTTAAACAACTTCCGACGTAACAGACAAATGCATTGACTAGCGCTGTCATGGGAATGTTTAAATGTTAAAAAGGACTAAAGAGCTTTCCTCAGCGGACATTCAAACTGATTTTGTCATTTTGAATTTTTCTGATTTTGCTGCGCATACATGGTGGTGGCAGAAAAATACATGTTTTGTTGTGTCTTTGGATGTCAGAATCGGAATGCAAAATATTTTTTTATAAAATACTGTCGTTGAAAATGCCCTTTGAAGCTAAACGAAGGCGTTTATGTTGCAAGTCACAGACTGGACTGATGAAACCTGCCACGATTAAACTACTATTAAAGCATGAATTTGATGTAAACAGTAAGTACATAATATTCACATATGCGGTTCATAGGGGACATACATACATAGCCGTTACAGCATGAAATAATATTTAAATGAATGAGTTTACATAAATGACTTTTAAACATAGCCTATAACATTTTTATTTTACAATTCTGACTTTTTTTGTCTTTATATCTCTCAATTCGGACTTTATCATTCATTTTTATAATGATCACGAATACATTACAAATAAAATATATCATACATATAACATCATAAAATAAAAATGTAGAAGTGCAATAAAAAAACAAATAAATAAACAAAGTAGGTCAGTAAGTGAGAATGAATATATGCCCACAATATATTAACTAATTTAGTAGCTGTTATTATGGGCTATATGTCAGATATCATTACAAAGTTATGCATGCTCTTCCTCAGCTAAATTAATGTCATTCTTTATGTCTATTTTAGCTTTATGAATGTGTCATGATGTCTTATGGGTCAAGAGGCAGCTCACCCGTGTGCAATATTTAAAACTGATGGGTAATTTACCCGTCCCTTTCATCATGTTTTGACTTTAATTAAATCAGGCAGAGTTCTCGTTTCCATCACAGTCCTGGACTTTGAATTTGCTCAGCCAGCCTGACACGTCTTACTCTGCAGATCTGTGGTGTCCACACAGGACTTAGTCTAGATTAGTAGTGAGGGCTAATTGGATTTCAACACTATAAGTAGGTCATCCATATAACACTGGACCCAGTGATCTAGTGTCCCATATGTGTTAGCAGACATGTTCAAATTTAAATGTGCACACTACAAAACAATCTCTGACGATGTTGTCGGGGCATGTGATGTCTTCGCAGACAACAATAATGATATTTCAAAGTTATTTCAGCACCTTTTGATATCTGAATTATTACATCCCCTGGCTCAAAGGGAAGCTACAAAAAGGGACACACACAACCATAGCTGAGCTCAAAAGCGAAAAAACTGTATTAATCGAAAATTAATTCTAAATACATGGAAATAATAAAATGAAATCAATGTTTCTGTAAACATCAGTTTCGTCAGAGCGTAAGGCAAGGCGTCTGAATGAATGCATAATGTGCTGTTGCGGTGTTGAAAAATGTAAAAACAAAACTCAAAGCACAAACAATATGGGGAACCAAAACAAGACCAAACCAAAAATAGACCAAAAGCCTCAGCAAAAGGAAAACAAACCAAAAGCAAAGGAGAACTCAAACAAAACCTCAAACCCAAGTTCCCAAACACTTTTAAAAGAAGCGCTGCAGAAACAAGTGCAGCCAATGAACCGCCCATCAAGTTGAGTCGTAGGCGGGGCAGCCAATCGCCACATTCCCAAAACGAAAATCCCGGGATCATCACAAAATATACATCACTACTGAGGCCAAGAGGTCTAACAGCAAAACTTCAAAAGGGTTTGAGTACTACAAATCACACTCGGTTGAGCTGAAATTGCCTTTGAATTTTGAAAAGGCCTGAGAACTCAAGAATCCTCACCTACACTCAATGAATACAGAAACCATACCATAATACTCACTATAAAATCTCAACGAACCCTTCAATCTTCTTCTAAATCATATTCAACACGATAAATAATATATAAAATGACTAGACCACTTCAAAACGAAATCTTGACCACTAATGCTAGTCAGATAGCACGTCTCAACCCTGTAAGCTATTACATTTTACACTAGTGGAACCTTGACTGACAAAGCCAATCTTTACTGACAAAACCAATAAAACATGATATTAGTAAGCCAACATGTTTGAGGTAAAGGAGAGATTTATTGTGATGTTTATGAAGTGCCGCTGTCGAAGCTCCGAATTACATTCATTATTATGAATCCTGCGGAGGAGGCTGTGCTAGCATTTCCTCTGCTATGTACACACGATTTCTGAAATCATCATTTGTCATAACACTATTAGACAGGTGTAAGTGGCACAAATTAATGAACAGACTGTATTTAACCAGCAAAACCTGCTAATGATGCTTTGCTGAGACTGAAAACGTTAAATCTAAATTTTATATGAAATGTTTCTAATTATTAAGAAAAAAAATGCATATCATATTAATTTAGATTTGCATACTTTTTTTTCCAAAGGTTTGGGGTTGGTATGGTTTTTTAAATGTTTTTAAAAGAAGTCTCTTATATGTCCACAAATTCTTCATTTATTTGCTCAAAAATGTATTTGATATTTAAAATAGCGGTTAGCACTTTCATTTCAAAATGTAACTTATTTTGTGATGGCAAAGCTGAATTTTTAGAATCATTTCTCCAGTCTTTAGTGTCACATGACTCTTCAGAAATCATTCTAATGTGCTAATTTGGTGCTCTTAAACTTTTTTTTATTATTATCAATGTTGAAAACAGCTGTGCTGCTTAGTGTTTTTATGGAAACCGATATGTTAATTTTTTCAGGATTCTTTGATGGATAGAAAGTTCAAAGGAAAAGTATTTATTCAAAATAGAAATTTTATGTAACATTATAAATGTCTTTACTGTCACTTGATCAATAAAAGTGTTTTTTTTTTTTAAATAAGAAAAAAAGATATTACTGACCCCAAACACTGAATGCTACTGTATTGTAAATTACTTTTATTTGGTGCGCAATTATTGTAGATTACCTACTGTATTGTGTCTAGCTCTCCACACATACTATTATTCGTGCATTTTTAGCTACACCGCAAAAACCTTCACTGGCCAGTCAGTACGCACTACCTAGTGTACACTTTATAATGTATATTTGATTGTTGTGCATACTGCACTAGTCTTTTAGTGTACACTACATTTTGTGTATTAGTGCACACTCAATTTCCATTGCACATCACACAAATATGCACCACTCTAAATCCAAAAACAGCCTTGTTTTATATTAAAATTCAATTACAAAACATGAAAAGAGAAATCAACAGCATGTGATATGCAGCTTTGTATAAACTCTCTGATTGGCTAGGATCATTATAATGTTAATGTTAGGTTATATTACTCAGAGACGCATTCAGGAACGAATGGCTGCATGCGCGAGTTCCTTCGTTTTTTTGATTACTGCATTATTAGTGCATGATGAAAATGCAGGGGGGAGGAATGTGAGGTCTCTCTCCTGGAGTCCTTGCTGATTAAAAGAGCACAGAGAGCTTCACCTCAGCATTGCGGCGTAGACGGAGAGTTTTGTCTCACAAACCCTGAGGGCTTCTATGATGTGGAAATTCAAGATTGATTCTAAGTCGTGTGAACTCCCACTCTTCTGTTTCCAGGAGACTTGAAAGTGTGAAGCTCCAATTTGTTGAGAAAAGCTATGGGGTTCTGTTTAAATACAGCGTGGAGTTCTACTCTAAGGTGTAAGAAAGTCATGTGTGGCGTCAAAAAATAGTCCTTTAAAACAGTCTTTGGAACAATCTTGATTCAGTAGGCTTTGTGATTTTTGGATCTGCAGCAGCAAAAAGAAAACCCTTTTTTTCTCTCAGCCGTCTCTCTTGTCAAAAGACAGAAGTGGCTTGAAAGTTAAAGAAGGTCACAGCAGCCTGTCATAACTCTCGTTTAAAGTGCTGGATGGGTGAACAGAGCAGAATTGCAGCTACTGCGAGGGGTAAAGAGACTGACTGAAGGGACACGGAAGATCAGTCCTTCTCGGGGCTGATGTACAATCTCGCCATTAACACAAAATCGATAGTCTATCATTCTACATGTTCAGTGACTCAGAATTAATTATAGCAGCTCAGAAGCTCATGCCAAGAAACTAAATTCAGGTGTTCCTTAACAGATCTATTTTCGTTGCTTTTCTTTATTTTTGGACGTGTGCCACTCCATATTGAGAGAGGGGTAGTGAGAAGGTAGGACATGATAAGGAGAGAGAACGGGAACAGATAATACGAGGAGGATTCAAACTTGCACTGCCCCTTTAAGCACTAAAGCTCAGTGCGCTAACTTCTATGAGCTCTGTTTTCAATATACAATGTATATGATGTAACTATTTCTAAGCATTTTTGGGTACATAAAAAGAGCTGATGCAGATAAAACATCACATTTGCATTATAACTAGATAGCTGACTAGACATTTCAAGAACTGACAGCTTTCCTCTGCAGTGTGACATAATATATTTCATATTTCAAAACTATTTTAAACAGCAATTTTATCTTTTTTATAATTACTACACATGCAATTTTATGACATCATATTAATTGACAAACTACACTGATTAGAAGTACTTGAAAAAATCCATTTATCACACAGGGCTATTTCACTGAACAGAAATGCTAAAAATGCAATTAAAATGGTTTTTAAAAATGATCAGAAAGCAGTTATGTGATTTTAATCTACACACTTTTCACTCATACATTCATATTAATACTAACCCGAAATGATTTTAAAATCATTTAAGAAACAAACAAGTAAACAAATAATACTTAATTGATCTACATTTAATATTGTGAAATAAATTATATTTCATATAGCCTTAATATATATTAGGGCTATATTAAAAAAGCTTGAAGAAAATACAAAGTTTTGTATGAATCACTCCTCAATCGTTCTTTGCTGGATATAACAAATGTTGAAAAAATAACACGTTAAACAAGATACAGTTGAGCTCGAAAAGTTTACATACCCCTTGTGTTATTTTTTATTTAGTTCTGTCCTGAAGAGGCTATTTCAAATAACAAATATTTACATATAGTACACAAGAAAAAAAATAGCTGAATTTATAAAAATTTAAAAGTTCAAAAGTTTACGTTGATTCTTAGTAACTGTGTGTCATTACCTAGATGATCCGTGGTTGTTTGTTTTGTGATAGTTGTTCATGTTCCAGCATATTTTGCATATTTGAACCCTTTCCAACAATGACTATGATTTTGAGATCCATCTTTTCACTCTGAGGACAAATGAGGGACACATGAGGGACACAAACACAACTATTAAGTAAAAAGCTGCAAACATTCAGTGATGAACCAGAAGGAAACATGACGGGGGGTGAAAACCTCTGAACAAGAAGGTAATGTGCAAGTTTTTCTTATTTTGTTTATAGATCATATTTTTTCATTTAGTACTGCCCTTCGGAAGGTACAGAAGATGCGTATATGTTTCCCAGAAGACAAAAAAAAGTGCTACTTATCCTGTTGATCTAATTCAAAAAGTTTACATCCGTGGCTCTTAATGCATCATGTTTCCTTCTGGAGCATCAGTGAATGTTTGAACCTTTTTAATAGTTGTGTTTGAGTCCCTCAATTGTCCTCAGTGTGAAGAGATGGACCCCAAAATCATACAGTCACTGCTGGAAAAGGTTCAATTATTTAAAGATGCTGGAAAATCAAAGTATCTGCAGGACCTGAAGGATTTTTCTGCAGAACAGAACGCCGTTTAACTGTTCAGGATAAACAAGGGACTCATAAACAACCATCACAAACAAAACAACCAGTCATGGGTCATCCAGGTAATGACACACAGTATTATGAATGAAGGGTGTAAACTTTAGAACTGGGTCATTTTTATAAATCCAGCTATTTTATTTATTTATTTATTTATTTTTGTCTGGTGGACTAAATGTAAACATCTGTTATATGAAATATCTTATTTAGGACAGTACTAAATAAAAACCATAATGAAGGAGCACCAGGCAGGAGAGAAAGAAATTCAGCTTTAGTTACAGGATTCAATAAAAGTCAGAATGATTGTGTCATCACTGACAGTCCTCTCTGGACAGGACTAGATTTTTCAGTGGATCCCCAGAGTAGGTGATTTCTCAGTCATTTTTACAGAATAGGGCTTTTGCATGACCTTAAGGAGAAAAAAAAAACGATGTCCCTCAATAATTTTGGTGTAAAGCAAAGTGAAAGTCAGGGTGACATAATACGCATTAAATACCCTCTTCCTCGCTTATAAGACAGATTGTGAACATCTTGCTGCTTTAATGACAGGCCCTCCCGGGAGAAATAAACAAGAGATGGAAATTCTTCTTGCAAATTGCTTCACTTTGCGCCGCAGACCCAGTCCCGTCACCGGACTAAAAATACCCGGGCCTCAGGAGGCTTTTTATTCAACCAAATGAAGGGAAGCAAACGATGATGGTCTATATCTATACATAACATTGATTATGCATGTAATGGTTGAGTACAAGGGAGTGAATGATTGGCCGTTCAATCAGAAACCTGAATAGAAAAAAACATATGCTTTCTCTTTAATGGCTAATGAACTCTGTCACGAGCTGTAAAAAAAAAAAAATCAGAGGCAATTTACTCCCCTTCTACTTCCTCTCAGTTTTTATATACAATGCAGAGTGCGATCAAATGCTCTGTGAGAGAAATTCCTTTAGACCTTGTTACTGGGGACAATATATTTCCTTTCCTTCATTTGCATGTTTACGTGATCATACTGCATGTGTTTAGATGCGTTTTGTGTGTGTTTGAGCACATGCACTCTTGATTTTGTTAACCTTGCTCTGCAGAGGTGGAGTTTAAACCTTTAAGCACCTAATTCAGTGAAACCGGTCTCGCACCTCTAAAGTCTTTGGCTGCGGTCCAGGCGCTCAGAGCTACGCCTCGCACCTGCTCTAGCCAGCCCTGAACCACTCGCCACGCTGACGCAATCTGCCAGGAAAAAAGTGACATGCTGAAAAGCTGAGTCCTACATCTCTCTCCCACTAGCATGAGCTCTGGGGATGCAGGTATCAACCGCTTAGTTCTGGGCCCAGGTGATAAAAAAAAAAACTGCAAACAGCGTTCAGGAATTTCTAATAGGTGTGTGTGGGCAAAAGTCTAAGGAGTGTGTTTTGTTGCTGAGATGCATTTTAAGAATGAAGTGAAGTGCTGGCAACCTGTGCCGAGTAATGCTGTCTGATGACAGTCAAGGATTTGAACTATTACATTAAAGTTCATGATTTGAAATGCTCCTTAAAAGAGCTGGTGCAAGTTTTATTATTTGTTGAATAAAATAAGAGGATGTTTAAACTCCTCTAGAATCCAGTCTTGATTAATTTATTACTAGTGCTTAGCAAGAACTGGGAGGAAGCTTATGTGTCAGGGGTTTTCCCTCAAAAGACCCCCAAATATCTTGACCCCCTTACTAAAAAATATACGCAGATATATATTTTGAAACTACACAAACCCATTTAAACTACGTGAGAAAAATATGAAGTGTGATGTTATAAAGATTAAATGTAGACACTATAACTTTTTCTTGTTCAAAATTAACAAAATTGAAATGAATCAATACTTCTTCCAAAATGTGTTTTTGCTTTACCCTGATTCATTATTTTAATCCTGTTATAATTGTTTATATTTAAGACGTAGATATTTTAGGCTTTCGTGGGAAATTGCGTTCATTTATATATGTTACTCGCCAATGCATGTCTCGTCATATCCATAAATAGAGAAAAGTTGCTCCGGTTACTTTGAAGCATGCATGGTGTGGCAGTGGCGTAGGTTAGTTGTCACAACGAGCGAGAAAAGTTTATATGGAGCGAGCTAAAATGTTGAACCTTCAGGGAATCACATAACAGAGGAGAGTCTGTTGGAAAAAAAGAGAATGCGACAGAGCTCGTAATAAAACAAGAATCAATATTGGCTTGGCATTACAGACCTTAAGTTATTTTATTGAACAATTAAATTGGCATATGTAGCTCTCTAACAGAGTACATTCTAAAACATTATCTATTGCGAAGTGTTCTTCCATGTCATTATGGTTGTTGTAACGCTGTGCTGGAATTTATGTTCAAGGAAGTACTGTCTATTACAGTAACGTCTTCAGCTAGTCAGCTTGAGATCCTTTCCATCTAAACTGCTTATATCTCTTAAGCCTAGTAGTGAATGTTTTATAAGAAGTACGATAATCTCTCTCTCTCTTTGGCCAGAATATCAGTTATAAATTGCAACGTTTGACCATATCAGACTGGCAATAGTGATGATAACACCTTTTATAATGTCATTAATTTAAAAAAAATCAGTGTTTCCAATTCTTAGTGCTAATTCCAACAGCATAAAATATTGCATGTACATGCTCAGATGACATCAGTTTTGGATTTCTCTGTGTTCACAGGTGCCATAAAACCATATTTATCCACAGTCACACAGAGCTGAATCAAAACAAAAACAGTGTTCTTCCGCAAAATAAGTGATTAAAATGTTATCTGGACAATATAATCTTAATGTAGCATTTCCTTTTTCTGCCCACTATTAGAGTAATTGTATAAATGAAACACTAAACCTAAAGAGAATCATAAAACTATTGATAAAAAATATATATATATAATCATTCAAAAAATAATAATATAAAATTCAGTACATTTTAACTTTGTATTTTATTGTTACATATAAACCTAAGTTGACAGCATATCTTTTTCTTTATTATACCCACATATAAAGTAGTTTTAGATGTATGAACCTGTAGAGAAATATACTATATCAAAAAAAAATTAAAGAATCTTACTGAATGTCAAATGTCAGTAAATGTTAAGTTATCTTTTTCATTATGTACAATATATATATATATATATACATATATACACATATATACATATACACACACACACACACACACACACACATATATATATATATATATATATATATATATATATATATATATATATATAGTTTTTTTTTTGTTTGTTTGTTTTTTTCTTCTTCTCTCTGAACTTTTCCACAGACCCTGTACCACCACCTGGAGGGCCCAGGACCCTATTTTAAAAAACCCTGATATCATGAAGTGACCTCAACAGCATATATTTGTTATACTTCTAAGTAGCGGTAAGTCAATAGTGGTTTGTCAGTGACCAAGCATAATGGCCAACAGTCAATATAATGCCAATATATACAAGTTATTAACATGATCACTTGCTGAATGCCCTCACACTTGTGGGGTCAATAAACTAAGGAAAATGCAATTAGCAATTCTAGTTCTATAAAATGAGTTAAACAACTGTGAACTTATGGCCTAGGGATTTAAGCAGATAAAAAAAAAAAAAGGTTTGTACTCAAAAGCATAAATTGTAGCATTTCTATTCAGCGGGTGTTTTCTGGACTGAAAACTCATGCATGCTTTTCAACAATTACTATTAGCTGAAAAACAACAACAAAAAAAGCTTTACGAAAAAGTAGGACAAGCTCAAACCTGAACAAACGCGAATGGACTGTCTCATTTCTCTGTCAGTGTTTGTAATTTTGAGGTTGCGTAATTTGGCACATTTTGACTGCACAAGCGGCCCATCTCTACACTCAAAGGGAAGTAATGGATATCGAAAACATGCAATTTTTCCAAAATCACTATACACTTTCGTGGTCAGGAAATGAATCATCGGGGCCACATATATTGAGAGAAACCAGAGCAAAAAAAAAAAAAGATGGAGATGTTCGAGGGGAGAATTTTTGTAATTTTAGGTTCCAGATAAAAACAGGAAAAACCGAGGCCAAGTCTGATTACATCCACAGTGTTTTTCACTTTGTTTTTGTTTCTCCTTCTCTCGCTCTCTGTCCTCTCTAAGGTTAATGATTCTGGTGAAAGGAAATGGTCTGAGAGACAGCAAGGTGTTGGACCATTTGGTGTGTAGCCAGGCCAAAGAGCTGCCACAATGTCATTATGCCCTGATGGCGGCTCAAACCAGAATAAGTGACAAACAGCTGTCGCTAATGCACTCGCTAACAGATGCGTCTAGTCTTTCATCCCCTTACCGGGAATGGACGCAAGCTCCTTTCAACCAAAAAAAAAAAAAAAATTCAAACTACAGTACAGGTCCATTTTGGCATTGCAAATTAATTCTGAAATATCAAAACACTGATTAATCCCGGGTCTCTGAATCGTCTGGATGGTCATTCATTATGACAGCACCCCGTGCTCCTGTCTGGCCCTGTGACGGTGGCTCAAATGATTAGGCTTTAATGAGAGACAAGAGAATGTTGATGTAAGGTAAAGGAAAGTGGAATTAGACAGATAATGTTGAGCAGCTCGCTGTGAAATCAAATTAGCGCTCTCTCAATCTTATCAGCAAGAAGCTTCTTTTTTTTCCAAAGCCGCAGTCCATTCAAACCTCTCTCGTTTATTCTCTTCTCTGTCTCTGCTGCAGATATTCGAAATATATCTGATTGTTCAATACGGTTCAGTTAATACAAGAGAACTTTGAGCTTTCTGCAAGAATCAGGATATGTGATAGCTAGATATCACAGCTGAGATTTGTGGGGAAAAGTAGAGGCAGGAAGTTATGCTGTTGAACAAACTTCAAAAGATTTTTTTTGTGATGGATGATATGTTACATTTAAGTCCATACAAAACTGTATTAAAGCCTTTATTTAAAATCTGAAAAGTTCCTAATAACATTGTGAAGAAGTAATTATAGTATATATTACAAGTACAACATTATCTCTGCATTGGAAAAGTGATGCAATAAAAGTGTTAATTGAAACGTGAACTAAAAGAAAAACATGAACTAGATATTTACATTACATGATGAAAATATAAGTTGCTGTGCAGTGGTGATGGGAAATTTATTTAAGGTGGTGGTGACAAGTGACTGAGTCAGAGTCATTCATTCAAATGATTCATTCAAGAATGAAACCATTAACTGTCTTTATGAATGAGTCACTGAATAATTCACTGAACTGATTTGTTCTAGAACACTGATTTATTCATTATGCACCACTGCTGTGTTTTTTCTCTAATACACGTAATTCTTCATCCTGTTGTGGCTTTCTATTTGTAAAAACTGTCAATATTGTATTTGTCACATTCATTTTTTAAACTTTTTACTTGGATAGCTATCCAAATGAATAACCACATTCCATTTACATACATGTGACATCACCATTGCCGCAAGCTAGTTTGAAATATGGAAAAGCTTACATTCAGCAGCTGTAAATACCCATCTATTACCAAAGGTCTTTCTAGAAAACAAAACAAAAGATTTTCTTAAATCCTTACATGAATTCTTTTGACAACATACATCATGAACTATAATTGTATTTGGCTAACAAGTGAATTATAGCTACAATTACCACCAATATTTTACTTAAAACTCATTGAAAACTGCCATCGAGTGTTTGTAATAACTTCAGATTGCGATCTAATGTGGATTATCTGGGACAACTAGTAGTGTAACAAATGTTGCTAGCACGTAATAAGCAATATTTTTGAAAGGAGAAACAAGTAATAAATAAATTACATTTTTTGAGTAACAAGCCGAACACAGCTTACAGAGTTATACTGCACTTCAAAAACGCTTCATGAAGTGAATTTATACTTTTCATGGTTTGATTGTTTTCCAATTAGTAAAAAAACAAAGCAATCAAGTATAAATACCCTCAAACGATAGCAAAATGGGGTTATAAAGGTTTATCATATTCCAGTTCAAATCGCATTTACATTATTTGTCAAAATAATCAGAATATGATTGTTTGACCAAATAATGCAGCCCTAATACTCTTCCACACACACACACATACACAGAGAGAGAGAGAGAGAGAGAGAGAGAGAAAATTGGATTGATATGCAGGTTAAACCTGGTGGGCTCTTCGGAAATTGCAGGGATTTGCTTCTATCCACAAGCATTTGGGAGGCTGGTGATAACGACAGCAGATATATCAGGTGTCAACAACAACAGACAGACAAGTGGCTGGAAGATTTTATCACAGAAAACTCAGTCAGGAGCACTCCTGTAAACACAAGAGCAGTGTTCTCTGGGAACCACCATGAGATGGTGGTACGAATGTTTTCATGCTATTTAACCACCTTCTAAAATGCAGAGGTAAATCTCAGAGAAGTTTTTTGTTGCATGTTGAGAGGGAAAATGCTGGGAGAGAGGAAATTGGCTGTTCTGAGCTTCAACAAGTAGCACAAGGCCAGCGTACCAACTCTCTGTGGTATTAACAAGCTATACAAGCGGCACGCCAATAAATCACAAGCCTTTCAGCCACCGCAAGTGAAAAAGTGAATGCTGCCTCCGTCCAATACACTCTAAAACGACAGACTCAGGTGATTACATTAAAGCACCAGTGGCCAGGATTAATTAACCCTTTCACATGTACGTTTAAATTATTCTAGCTGAGCCCCCAGCATGAGTTTTTTTAAAGGCGACAATTATTTTTAATATCTCACCTTATTATTTTCAATGCTGAAATGTAAAGCTTGTCACGTGACACATCAAAGCCACACGGCTGTATGACTGATGTATGGTTTTCTTTCATTTTTCCTTTTATTTCAAAATATTCATCAATATAGTGAACAATCTGATATTCTGATTCTCAAATACGAGTATTTTGTCAGTTAAACACCTTTATAATGATCATGTTAGAGATGATCATGTTACAAACTTATTTTCCTAGTACTTTGGTGTATTTAAATGCTAAAGTATAGAATAAACATTGAATGTGTTTACATATATGTTCTGAACTCAATTATGTTAAATTATGCATATGGTCATGAAAACATGTTAACACGTTTTCTTTCATCAGAGTAAAGCATAAACCAAACGACACAGCTAGATTTTTTGCCCTTTACCCTGATTCATGCATGTAAACATATCAACCTGAGTTCTGTCAGCTTACTTGAAGTGGACGTGTGTGATATGTAATAGGAAAGCATCCTTACTGCGGATTTAAGCACATTCAAACAGAGTGAGAATTTCACGGTAGAGGAGATAGAAATATATATCGCAAACTCAGACTCTTTCTTGAACCAAGAAATTATAAAAATGTGTTCTCATCTCGTGCAGCTGAAGTAGATGTGGCGCAGTCAAAATATAGCTTGTTTATTCAATATATCAAAGGAATGGAATGCTCAGAGTTTTTAAGTTTTTTGAGTTGCCAGGTTATTGGTTTGCATGTAAACTGAGAAAACAGGTTGCATCCTTGAGCTAATTTTTGAGATTTATCAGCATATTGGTGTGTAAATAAACATGCTCATTATCTTGAAAAGATTGAACAATTGTGATATATGACAAGCGCAGGGTGAGGCCATCTCTGGCTCAGTGCCAGCAAAAACACAGAATTAGATTTGAATATAGTTGAATACAGTTGATCATGTGATGTACTTAATGGTCTAATCATATGTGTGATTCTGTGTCAAAGGGTTAAAGGATTAGTTCACTTTCAAATGAAAAGTACCCCAAGCTTTACTCACCCTCAAGCCATCCTAGGTGTATATGACTTTCTTGTTTCTGACAAAGACAATCAGAGACTTATTAATAAATAACCTGACGCATCTGAGCTTTATAATGGCAGTACTGCGCAACCAAACAAGTATGAGCTTGTTCATAAAGTGTCTCCATCCACATCCATCCATCATAAACATATTCCACGTGGCTCTGGAGGGTTAATAAAGGCCTTCTGAAACGAAGTTCTTGATGTTGGCTAAACGTATCTACAGTACTTATTTTTAAAATAGTAAGAAATGGTTGGCAACTGCGACCAGAGAGATAGTGCTAGGAAGTGGCATGTGGAAATTCATTAAGTTCGACATGTTTGGCTTGTGTTTTGATTGTTGGTTTATACCCTAGGTAGTTGTTTTCATATGATACAGTTCATTTGTTTTTTGCAACAAAAAAAACAGGCATTTGTCAGGAAATATATTGTCTTCCTAGTCTGTTTCCTAACAGATTTTCAAACATGGCAATCACAAATCTCAAGGGAAAACTGGCTTTACTCACTCCAAATCTAAAGCTAGCATTGCAAGACTTACATCGCTAGTGAGCTCCATGGCTTCTTCTGTTGTATTCCTCATTAACTTGTCTTATTTTAATTGCCTAAACCATCCTGAAACCTAATTGACCTGTCATTTCTGAACAGTACTTTCTTCTTGAGACCACTTTTTCTTGTTTATATATTTGTTAATGAGCATGTGCTTCTTCTTTTTGTATTTCTGTAGCTCGTCAATTTCACCTTTTAAACCATAACCATTCTCCTCTTCATCTTCCAGCAAACAAATTGCAATATTCCATAATCCTCTCCAGACAGTGCAGCACTTTAACACCCACTCACTGCCCTCAAACTCCCTCAATTTTTGTCACATATTTCCATAAGAGGGCTTTAATTTAGCCTACGCAATTGAGGACTTACGCAATGAATCTTATTTTTAATGTAATAACCTTGTTATGTCTTAGGCCTAAGATTAATTTGGAACTGCCAGAGTTAGTTTTCAGCTATAATGTTCACCTGAGGGGGAGATATGACTGAAAACATCACCTTGGGCGGCCGGGTATTATGATGGCAATAACTGTAAACTGTGTAGCTGTCACAATGACTGGCAACGTATCAGTGAATCTGCTGCACCCTTCGCACAAGGTCTATAACATTAGATTCAACACTCAAATACAGGAAGCTGGATGTGTCAACTGTAATATTTTTTATCAAATATTACTTTAAATACCCAGGATTAGTTTCAGCTCACTGAAAATGAAGTGCCATAAAACACTAAAAGCAATACCGTAACATTTGGAACACTTAGAAAACATTAAATTCATTGAAAATTACTGTAGTGTCAGATGTGTTAATGCTTTGTTGTCAAATAAATATAATTCATTCATGCAGTCCATGCCTTGACCAATCACAACATCAGATCTGGGGCATAGCAAACATAACAAATAGGGCTTTTTGAAGTTTCTACTTTCTTTCTAGAGCAGCAGGCTCAAAATACCAGACCTCATACCCCTCGAGTTTGTCATGTCCTGCAAATTTATTTAAATTCTCCATAAAATGGAAGTTTCGATAGAGTTTTCTTCGTTATTGTCATGTACTGACAGGGGCGCATTTAGTTAACCAAAGGCCCCTGGGCTACAGCATTACAGTTCCTACCCCAGTTAAAAAGTTTTTTTAGCTTCCTGCCAACTATTTATGTAGAAATGAATATTGTTGATAACATTTAACATTCACAACACTGTATGTATGCTGTGTAAAAATATGGGTCAAATAAAGGTTTATATTCAAATTCCCTCATTGCACGGCGCGTGTGAAACAGCAGAATTATAGCAGTTAACATTGCATAAACAAAGCAGCGATGCGCTTATATTTTTCATATATTATATTTTGTTTCTTCAAAAACAAAAAAACGTTAGGTTTAATGGACATAGTGATTCTTGAGTAAAAAAAACGCTGTACATCATTTGATTTAACCTTGCATGCAAACAAACTGTGCAAGTGTTGCGCTGCACATTGTAAATGGATGGAGGCGGGGTGGAGTTATGAGGTTTGACTGATAGTTTGAGGAGCCAATGAACGTACGAGGTTTAGTCAAAACCTCTTAAATGCTTTTTCTTGGTTAAATACTTGTAAAAACCCACATACAGATGTAAAGGATGACCAATGGCATTAATTTTATAACACAAAAGAGACGAAACAAGATTTTGGCCCGACAGTGATGATATATTCTTATTTGTAACATTTATTTTTTACACATTTTTCTGGAATTTGATCATTTTCCACGGCACACACACACACACACACAAAAAAAGGCCATCAAAATGTTTCTGGCCAAAATACAGGTACCACTCCATGATATAAATAACCTAAATCATACAAAACATATTCATCAGCTGTAGATTTGGCATAGATATGGGCTATTTGATTGCAAACCAATTGATTTGATTGCGAACTGCTCTAAAAGCACGAGCATGTAAAACGCAGAACAACACCCCCGCATCTTTTCTTTGAAACATGCGGTGCTGGTGTTTTTATTAATCAAATCATAGCCTTTTAAAGTTTAATTATCACATTTAAGCAATATTGCTGTTTTTTTCCGTCCCCAGTGTTAAAACCTTCTGAAATTATAGAGGCTTTAAATCAGTACCGATGGAACAGTGATTGGATCCTTCGGATGACATGCAGATTATATCCGTACAAAAGTTACTGAACCCACGTTCAGCGCAGAGTGGCCCTCTCGCACAATGACATTACAGAACACTAGTTGTCCAGTCTGGTTCTATTCGCACAGCAGGGCTTTGCCGAAAATGCAGTTAAGAGTCCAGTTAAGGGTGGGATTTGATTTTGTCTATTGGGAATTGTACTTATACAGGCCTAAAACACTGTAAAAATGCTACTGTATAGCCAAGATGACAACAACAGACAAACATTCTTGTCTTCACTGCGTGCAACAGAGATTATTACTGTTGCCTCAAATGCATCTCTCCAATTGTATACACTGCTGACTACATAGATAAATGTTTAGACACTTTGTATATAAATAGTCAGTCAGTGATCTCCACTTGTTTTCTTCTTTTTTTTTATATCTGCACAGAGGTTAAGCTTTATTAAAGTGGGTGTAATACAGTAGTCATGAGAATATCCTAAAGGTTAAACTGTGCATATTTAGATCCTAAATATTAGTGACCAAAATAACTAGCAACTAGCTTAGCTATATTTGTGTGTAACTTTGCCACACAAGCACCCAAACTCATACAGCACACATTTGTTTTTCTGACGTTGTGGGGACCTTCCTTTGTTTTTATTCTAAACTATTGATAATAGTGCGAGACCAGGGATGGTAGAATAGTAACATTTTTTGTTCGAGCATTAGTAACTCAGTGGTTGTTTGTGGTAGGATCTCTCAAACTTTGATACACAGTAGCTACATTTGTCCAATATACTAAATAAAACTTGGATGTGTACTACACAGTCACAGATTGTTAATTTCAAACACAAAGAGTTCCTTTGTTACAACCTAGTGTTACAACCTGTGTTGCAACATTAGCTGGGAACAGATGTAACAATGTTCCACACTAGAGCCCTGCACGGGACTGTTTTCTTAAACCCACACTCGCCCGCTCCCGCTGAATGTATGACCAGGACCGCCCGCGCCCGCAATGTTTGTGCCCACTCCCGCCCGCTCCTGCGGACTTTATCTCACAGCTTGTGAAAAATGTAGCTAGACATATACTCAGGCTAAAGTTCAAGTTATTCGTTCAAGTTAACAACATTCATGTCCACTGTAAATGAACACTTTTGCACATTTATCGCAACTTACGAAGCTTAACTCTTTCCCGTTTTCATAAACTAAACAATTTAAAGTGACAAAAAAACTTCATTGGACTTTAAATTTAGCATAAAAATAACTGCCGTGTGTGTTTCTGTGGGTGTTTGAGTGTGTACTCTATTCCTGTCACATTCAGTCATGTCTATAGCTATGTTGCCATCCACCTATTTTTATATGAATTTTATGATTATCACATAAAAAACCCTGGATGGTAATGCCAAGATGTGAATAAATTCTAAAAATGTGCATAAAAAAAACGTACGCACCCTATTAAGTCAGACAAGGTTTTTATCTGATAAGATGACGTGCATAAACTACGATAAAGACAATCTCTAGATGCGCAACATTTTTCATTTTTCATCATTTAGCAGACGCTTTTATCCAAAGCGACTTACAAGGGGAGCAATTAGGGGTTAGGTGCCTTGCTCAAGAGCACTTTTAGTCATGGTATCGAAGGTGGAGAGAGTGCCGTTTATTCACAATCCCCACTTTCAATTCCTGCCGGCGTGGGAATCGAACCAGCAACCTTCAGATTACAAGCCCGACTCCCTCACCACTAGGCCACGACTACCTACAACAAAAAACTCACATGACTTTGCCTTAAAGGGTTAGTTCAGAATGAAAATGCTGTCATTTATTACTCACCCTTGTGTTGTTTCACATCCGTAAGACCTTCGTTCATCTTCGGAACACAAATTAAGATCTTTTTGATGAAGTCTGAGAGGTTTCTGTATATCCATAGAGATCCAACGCGACTACCTCTCCAAGATCCAGAAAGGTAGGAAAGGAAGGACCTTGGAGTGGAAGTTGCGTTGGATCTCTGTAGAGAGCCAGTTTTTGGATGAACTAACCCTTTAACAAAGGATATGATTGATAACTGGACTAATTGGAATTATTATAAAGGGTTGGTTGCAAACTGGCCATAACAAAGCTAACTGTTTTAGCATGTGGTTTTGAATTTAGCATGAATGCAAAGGATCAAATTAAATTAGAGAAAATAATTCTATAATACAAAAAATGCTAGGCAAAAAATAATCTTGATAAAAGTACTTTCCTTCCTGGAAATCAGTTTTTTGGTCATAAAATCTGCAATGTTGCTCACAGTCACATGCCACTTCTCCTGTGAGCTCAGAAAGGTGATGGGAGTGGATATTGATGTCATCACCATAGCTCTTTTCTGACGGCAGTGTTACAACACTGAGGTAAATGTGACAGGAATAGAGCATACTCTAAACCAAACCCTCACAAAAAATGTTCTGAATTTTTACATTTTCATTAAGACAATGTTTACTGCGTTCATTAAGTTGTTTTCCTCACTGAAAGTGTTATCTAGTCTCCACAATGCAGCTGAATTCAGGTTTTACTGTCCCTGTGGGGACATTTGTTCCCCCCAATATAGGCAAAACCTGACACACACACACACACATTTTCTTAGCTATGTATATTTTTTTCCAATTGAGGACATACCCAAAGGGAGGCTTTGTCACATTTACCTCAGTTTGGGGGACAATTTTATCCAGAAACTATGGCTAAGTACACAGACAACACAATGAGTTGGTTAATAAAAGCACACAACTGCTCAAAATAATTAGTTGCTGTGCATAATAAATAATGGCTTTAGAAGTTTTAATAGACTAACAAAGTACAAGTGCAAAGTACTTGGGAACTACTGGGCCTCAAATTAAAAACGGTATAAAATGGCTAATATCCAATTTTCCCACACCAATGACGTCTCGAACTTTGGGGCATACTTCTAACTCACGGCTGCTTCAGAAGATAATTTATAATATTTTTCTGATATTGCAATGTGAACTGTAAAAAAAAAAATGTTCACCTTTTTTTTTTTCCATCCATTTAATTTGCCACAAATGTATCTTATAATTTTCTGAGATTGCCACGTTTGAACTTAATTTTCTTCATCAGTAATTAAATTCAAAGTGGCTGAAACAGTGCAATGAACTGCAGGTACTGAATTTAATTAAAGATTTAGAGCAGCTCTTAAACTTAAGTTTTCAAGTAACTTAATGGGTAGACATAAGGAGTTTGCACACCAAAACTTCAAGCACAATAACATTATAAGTACTTTTGAAGCCAAATGAGCCATATTTCTTTCTTTTAAAAAAACATATAAATCGATTTTTAAAAAAATGAGGTGACAAACGTCCTGAACTGACATGCAAAACATCTGACAGTGCTGACACAAACATGACAGCATGATAAATGCATAACCGTCACCGCCTACCTGAGGAAGAGCGTCTCTCCTTGTCTGATGGTGATATTGTCCATCTGTTTGTTATCGGATTGGGATTCTCCTTGACTGCGGACAGGCAGACCTGCGGGGAGAAGGAACAGCAGTCTGAGACTCATCACCACAACCCTCCTCCAGGACGCCGCGCAGCCTCCACACGCAACCATCTTCATCTGCGGAGTTTTCTAAGTGTAAATCCGTTCACAGTAGTCCGAAAGAGAAACGCGTTAGTTAGCCATTACAGTTCATCTGTTAATCCAGATTTCCTCCCCAGGTAGACAACAAAATCCCTCGCGTACTTAGTACAGAGTGCTTATCGATGACCGCGCCGTGCCGTCGCCATGGAAATGGGGGTAAAATAAAATAACGTATGAATGAAATGTACACTTTAGTGGTGACCTCAATCGTTCTGGTTTCTTAAATCCTCTTGCCTTTAATATCCGCACTGAAAATCCATCTTTTTTTCCCTCACTGACACGCTGCCTCAAACTTTAAGAAGTGAAAGCTGGAGAGCTGAGAGCGAGTGAACGTACCAAAATGTCACTCCAGCTGTGCCTGAATAGATATGGAGGGTGTTTGTGGTTCCTCAGTGCAGTACAGTATGAGTATACACAGTCTTCTTAAAAAAAAAAAAAAAAAAAAAAAAGTCTTCCTCTAGTGGGGCCGTTGCTCGGTTCTTTCAGAGCCTACAGGATAAGCGCGAATGGGGGCTGTGAAAGCGCGCGCTGTTGTCATAGCAGCAGCGGCAAACGAGTCCTCGCGCCGGGCAGGAGCCATTAAGTACAGCGCAAAAAAGAGCGCGCAAATCAGAGGCTGTTGTACGCAGTAATGCAATGCATGAGCGACACTGATTGATTGCCTTGTGGTTGCAGCCTATGCCATTCAGTACAAGCGTTGAAGGAACAATCGAGAGAGAAAATTGAGCTTTCTCCTACAATTCGTAAACCAAATAACCCATATTTTGAGAACTGAAGGAAATGATGTCTAGACAGAGAAAATGACAGGAAAATTGAAGTACACACACATTATATTTTAAGATAGATTTTGAAAATCCAAACTTTTCATGACGACATACCCACATAATATGTGTGTGTGTGTGTGTGTGTACTTGTATTCCTTACATTGTGATGACCAAATGTCCCCACAACGTAAGTAAAACCAGTAAATCTTGACATTGTGGGGACCTTTTGTTGGTCCCCACAAGGAAACAAGCTTATAAATCATACAGAATTATCTTTTTTGAAAATCTAAAATAGCAGAATGTTTTCAGTGATGGGTAGGTTTAGGGGTAGGGGGGACAGAATATACAGTTTGTACAGTATAAAAACCATTACGCCTATGGAAAGTCCCCACAAAACACAACTGTGTGTGTGTGTATAGTATATATTAGAGTTGTAAATCGCTTTAAAAAAAAAACAAAAAAAAACCCAGAATTAATAGCACATTTTCTTTAATTAATTACAATGAATCAATCACATTAGAGTTTTTAATGTATTTTTTTATATGTTGTAATACTTTCACATTGAATCTCAAATAGAAACAACATAAAGAAGGTATATTTTAAATATTTGTTCAATGGCATCTTTTTACTAAGACTATGAAGGAAGGCCACTAATACCAGTACTTATACTGATGTCTCTGTTATATGCATTTCTCAATTTTAGCTATTAATTATAGCCAATCAGCATTACAATATAATTGAAAGCTATCAATTTTAACATTTTAATAAGGCTAAAAACTTAGTAAACTTAAAACAATCTTCATATAAACCCATTGTAAAAATAAACACATCTAAATGTCACATTTAACAGTGTCTTTAATATATCAGGGCTCAGCTCTAAGGATTTTTTACTGGCCATAAAAGTTATTCAGTCAAGATTAGTGAGTGATTTTGACTTTTTCATTTGTTCTTTGATTAACGTTAATGAAACAGACAGCAGCAAGTTTATTAGGCTACTGCCACTTTAAGACATCACGCGCATGATACAGATCTGACACATTGTTTTCACACGACTCTTTACGTTCATTTGACACTTTTTAACTAATTTAGGCTTATGAGGATACTCGACAAAATAGGCATTTTGACATCCGTTTGTGTGTTTTGGCCCGTTCACGCGCGAATGAGAACTCAGTGCAGCACTGGCATGTTGTCTGAAGTGGTATTCTGTGTGTGCGTTTTGGATGTTGGTTCACAGAGCCACTGCACAGACAGACCGCCAGTACAAGTTTGAGTGTTGAAACTTTTAAATGAACATATTACTTCTGCACAAAATGAAATATTCAGTATGTATTTCATAAATGTTCTCATTCACCAGCTTCTACCATCAGCCTTGCTATCACAAGTAATCAATTCCCAGAAAGGTGCTTATTTGATAACAAGCCTTTCCTCCTGTAGGAATAAAATGCCCAGAGCATTTTTAGAGGAGCAATTCAAGAAACACAACATTTTACACTCTCTGCCAAATATCTGCCAAATGTGGCAATGTGTCCCCACAGATCACTCTCAGTGTCAGTCTCACTCTCAGATCACTCAGGAGACAGTGGCCTAACTGCATGCAGAGTAGAACTAGTGTCTTTCTGAGCAGAGATGAAGGCATTCATGCAGATGACTCTTCTTTCATAAAATATATTTTGATCTCATACAAGTAGTGAGTGAAGCAGACGATACAGGGAAGCCCTTATATACGGCATTTGTGGATGACTTTTTTTCTCCAGTGCTCAATTCATTCAGTGCCTTTCACCAAATTATGCTCTATACGCAACTCACCTAAAGTTTATTTATTTTGTTTATTATTTATCAATTGGCTGATTGAACGAATTAGTCGATGGATGGATGGATTTTATGTTCCAAACAGGCAGACTCCATCACAAATTACATTATTGGCACAACGGGTAAATAATTGTGCCCATTTTTTCTCTCGTGTTTAAATCAGATATTCCAGATTTTACATTTGTCTCAAACTTTTGAACTCCACAATATCTTTAAATTAAACCATAGCTTATTAGGACTACAATTTTCATCAAAGCATTTTAAATGTTGCATCTGTTTCTGACCAACAGAAATCTATTTCAAACAGAAAAACTTTAGATCTATTTTTGCATCAGTGCTACATTTGGAAAAATGAAATGTTTGAACTTCTAACTTTGACAGCTGCAGTTTCTGCTAGTCTCTTCATAAAAGCAACTATTTGTGGCTGCTGTCGTGAAGTGAATCCCCCACAAAGGTGATTTTTTTTTTAAAGGTACAGCCCTCGTGTTTTTGATAATTAGATGATGATGTATTTAAATGTTACAACTTTGTTACAACTGTCAAGATTTTGCTTTTTGTCCCCAAACGTTTCCATAGGTATTCTCTAGATGAATAGATGAATCCTAGATGAATTCTCATGATTCTTCCGAAATCATTCTAAAATGATGATTTGGTGCTCCGAAATATTTCTGATTATTATAAATGTTGGAAAAAGTTGTACTAATTAATATTTTTTGGAAACCATAATACCTTTTTTCAGGATTCTTTGATAAATAGAAAGATTTTTTTTTTTTTAAATGTGTTTCTGTCTGTCATTTTTTTTATCAATTTAATGTCCTTGCTGAGTAAAAGGTTTTAGTTTCTTAAAGAAAACTTGACTTCAAACTTTTGAACAATATACTCAAATTCACCATTACATATTTCCATATTTCATGTATATAAAATATGAAATATTCTTTATTAAATATGATTATTTACTGATTTTGGTAGTGTAGAATGTGTGTCATTCCAATAATGACCTGAAGACATTTCATAATGTATGTTGGATTGAATTAACATATAATCATAGAATTACTTTCTGTTACTAATATGATTCGAGTCATACACTTAAAAATAATTTTTGACGCATCATGTTAAATTGACTTGAAACAGTTATTCTTTGGCTTAACTCAATATTTTCATTTTGAAATAACGTGTCAATTATGTAGCCAGATCAAAAATAAGCTAGTCTAACTTTGGCCAGTCTTGAAAGTCTTTTATTTTCACCAAGGCTCCATTTATTTAGTCAAAAATACAGTAAAACGGTAATGTTGTGAAATATTATTATAATTTAAAAGAACTGTTTTCTGTTTGAATATCTTTTAAAAAGTAATTTATTTCAGCGATGCAAAGCTGAATTTTCAGTATCATTACTTCAGTGTCACATGATCCTTCAGAAATCAGTCTAACATGCTGATTTGCGCAGAAACATTTCTTGCTTTTATCAATGTTAAAATAATTGTGCTGCTTAATATTTTTGCAGAAACCATGATACATATATCTGTACAGATTATATATATATATATATATATATATATATATATCATAAGACATCATAAGCTCTGCTAAACTCTGCCCTGCTATCATTTATATAAAATGATAATATATATTTATATAAAATTCCCACCCGAAGGTTTTTGCAACAGGGAAATTTTGCCACTATAAGTTAGGACGTCTGTATGAACTGAATTTGTGAAACCTCACTCACTAAGACATCATAAGCTCTGCTAAACTCTGCCCTGCTGGCAATGTTGACTTTAGTGCATTGGCACGGCACTTCAATAACATTTGTGGGACGACAGCTCAATTCCCAGTTTGTGGACTCCCAGCTGATTTGGTGCAACGCTGCTGGCTATGTAATATCGTGTCACTATGAAAGCTCGGTTATATATCATAGAGGGCCTTTTGTGATTTTCTGTGTTTTGCTTTAGCCTGCTAAACGCGAACCACTTCAGCATTCAAAACACCGAGCCATGATTGCCTGGGTTAAGAGTACTGCTGAAAAACAATAATCAAGTTGAAATGCTGCTTTGAGAGAGATAATATGTGTCCTCACATATCTGTGAAAACAGTGTTTATGGCTTAAGTGAGAGCTCCAAGTGGCTTGCGACTGGAATGTAATGGTACACCTCTGCGCAAGTGTGTGTTTGCACATGTACACATTCAGGGGCACTAAATCAGTATCTTTCTTCATCTAACACACAGTGACACGTTGGGATGAGTGATCGGTCAGATCTCTACACACCGGAACTGAAGAATCTGAGCTGAGAGAGAGAGGAGAAAATGCTGGTAGCCGAGAGCAATTCGACTCTTTGGGGTGGAAGTGACCATTATTTTCCAGTACAGAGATTGATGTCGCTTGAGCTCCTCTTTGTCTTACACTAGTAATGGTTTTCTGTCTCTGCTTTGCTGTTTAACAGCGTTTTCTTCTTACTTGTTCTATATTGGAGTGTCATTGTGAAGCTCCCAACTCTCCGAAGGAAGAGGAAGTAGGGGTTTTATTTTTATTGTTGTTGCGGTTTATTTCTATATTAGGAATGCCAAACGAATTTAAAAAAAGAAAAATGAATGAATGTCATCATATGCTGATTAAAAATAAATAAATAAATGCAAGTATAATGATGATAATTGAGATGAATCAACTTCTATTTAGGGCTACATTACTGATTTAAAAATTATATATTATTATATTACATTATATTATAAAACATTAAGAATTTTTTTAATGTGTTTGAAAGAAGTGATAAAAAGATTCATTTTAGATTCATTAATAAAAACAATTCATGCTTATATATATATATATATATATATATATATATATGTGCATGGATTATGTTTTTATAGTAGTAATATGATTTGTATGAATGTGTGTCATTCCAAGTGTGCCACTTTAATTTAATTTTAGATGAAGTTATTTCATTACATATGTGGGACTGAATTGACACAATTATAGAAATACTTTCAGTTCCTTTCATTAAGATCAGGTCCCTTGATAAAATATTGTATCAACAGCATTGGTCCTCATCCAGCCAACTCAATCTAGATGTATGATAAAATCAGGTTACAATAACTAAACTCCATCCATTCTTTTATATCTGATTTTCAACATCCCACCAGAAGATAAGGCATGCAAGATTTTGACAGAAACAGATGCACTTTGCCAGACAAACTGTTTGCAATGCATAGTAATTACAGTATAAGGTCATGTGCATATATAATACTCTGGGCAAAAAAAAAAATAATAATAAGGACACAATACCCTGACATGTGTCATACATCTCTGGGGTTTTAATTCACAGCAGTCGAACAAGTACGCTGTCATAGTATAAAATCACATCAATGCAACACTGTCAGTAAGACTTTATGATGGTGCAGTAACAACAAACTGCCATTAAGGAGGTGCTTTCAAGGACAAGTACGATTATTGTATGGATTGGAGAGTAAGACATAGGTGTTTACCTCACCGAATATGTTGGCATATTTATTTTAACAGCCTAAAAAAAGGACAGGACTGCAGTTCAGGTAAGCAGTGATGGAGATAATTAGTGTAATAAGAGTATTCGAAGAAACTACAGGCAGTTCTCTGAATCTCTCGTTCAAGAACAGAGGTTGGGTTCATTAAAACAAATCCGCCTGAAATGTTTTGAACTGGTTCATGCTCCAGTCAAATCCTGTTGTGAAACACTGATAAGGGAATTGTGTGTATCACAAGATCTTTAATAAAGTCTAAGAGGCATGGGGGAAGTTTACTAGCGGCTATTATGAAAAAGAAAATCAGATTAATGGGAATTATAGGCGTAGAGAAGCATTTGTATGGTAATTTACCTACAATCTAAAGAGACGCAGACTTGCAGAAAATGACTCAGGTGTAATAGAAAATAAAAGTGCATCCGTTTTCCTTCTGAAAATTAATAAAATAAAATAATAGAATAAATAAATAATAAAAAAAATAATAAAGTATAAAATAAAATGGCTATTATGAAAAATAAACTCAGATTATTGGGAATTATACGTGTATAGAAGCATTTGTTTGATAATTTACCTACACTTTGAAGAGGTGCAGACTTGCAGAAAAAAGTACTCTTTCCATGGAATTCCAAAATAAAATAAAATAATAAAAGTAAAAAAAAATCATTTTGATAAATGCATTAATAATTTACCAAAAATTATTTAAAAAATATTTTTAAATACTTTTACTTCAAAATCGTAGTGCTCATCAAAGTGTAATATCAGATCAGGTCTGCAACCAACGCATAAATGTTTGCCTTGTACGATGATACAGGATGTGCTGCTATTGTACACCTGTGAAACCTTCAAAAGTAATTCATGTTTTATACATCAAACTGGCTTTTGGCCGCTTTCATCTGTGGTGGTCTTATGAAACACAGCGTTCCATTTGCATAACATTCCAAAAAGGTGTATTGCAAACCGGTTGGCAGGGATGGATTCCAAAATATTTCAAAGCATCGGTTCTGCTTGAAACAGAGGCTGGGAAAGAGTATTTATTCTTGAAAGTCGTCTCTCAAGTATTGACGTTTAAGAGAGATAGCGCTCATTACACACAGCACAGACATTTTGCAGCAATTACTCTTATCTTGTGTCAACACCTCTCTCACAAACAGAAACCCCTTGAAGAATTTCGGGAATCAAGACACTTCTCATTTTCCGTTGACTGGTTTAAATTCAGAGACTAAATTACCACGAATAACTCGACACTACAGAGCCATCTGGCTTTCCGTGGAACCATATTTAATTTACGAGCACAGATTAGCCAATCGCTCTTCATACATGTTTAACTGACAGGTTAAAATTGGTTACCTGGTTACTGTGGAGTCTTGTCATTTAAAGTCTGCAGAGGTGAGAGCGTTTTGGGGAGTCTCTACCGCATTTGACTAAATGTTATGTCACTCAATACGTGTGAGATATTATACAATCAGGAACGGAAATGCATATGAAAATGAATGTTACAGGAGTTTTCCCATGAAATGAAAATCAAGATGTCATTATTTACTGTAATTGCTGTTATTTTTTTCTATGCAACTCTTGTCTATACAACAACATATCACGCTTCAAAAAGAACAAAATAATTTTAAAATTCCTAAAATGTTCCACATGACACCATATGATGTTACTTAGTTACTTTTTTGGAAAGTAATGCGTTGCATTAGTTTTGTGCTAATTGCATTACTCACCTGGGCTTGCTTGTTTGTTTTTTTATTTTTATTTATTTATTTATTTTTTGGCAAATGTAAAGGCTCTTCCACAGCAAAAGCGAAATGAATAAGCGTCAAGCTGAAGTAAATCCAAATTCTCACCTGAATCTTGTTGCTCAAACTGTGTATAGAACAATTTTAATAATATGTTCTGCTCCTTTTGTATTTTACATTTACTTATACTTTTACTTTCAATGCTTAAGTGTTTAATATCAAAAAAATACTTTTCATACTTAAGTACAAAAAATATCACATACTTTAAAACTTTTACTCAAGTAGTATTCTAAACAGTGACTTTTAGTCATTTTCTGTTAAGATATCTATACTTTTACTCAAGTATGGCTTTCAAGTACTTTACACACCACAGTGTGTATGTGTGTGTAATATAGTTATTCAAAATGATACAAAATTAAAAAAATTTAAAAAGTTATGCTACACATTATAAAGCAGCACATTTGATTTGAGCTGACCTTGTTATAGGCTCTGTTTGTTGACTCAACTCAATCTGAGAAATGTTTTAAAATGCC
The DNA here is from genome assembly GCA_038088235.1 of Zacco platypus. Lineage (NCBI taxonomy): Eukaryota > Metazoa > Chordata > Actinopteri > Cypriniformes > Xenocyprididae > Zacco > Zacco platypus. The sequence continues at coordinate 10,960,846 of CM076086.1, read as the reverse complement.
AATAAAAGTCATTTAAAGGCTTGAAAGAGATCTCAAGTACATTAAATTGCTGTGTAGACAATGTCTCTCACTAATGCAAAACATGATGTGCTTGCTCGCTCTCCCTACCTAATCGCCATGGTGATCCTCCTCGGTGGGGAAGAGTATGCTAGACTGTAATGAGATGTTCCTATTGAATTCACAGCAGCTACTTAAATAGACTTGTCATATTAGATATGCCTCCAGACAAATTAGCAACCAAACACATTTGTGCTTTCTTCACAAATAACAACTGTAATTATGCCTTTTCTTTTCAATACACTATTGTTTGAGGTAAAGACTTTAAAATGAACAGAACGGTTTTGCTGTGTGATGACAGTGAAACAAAGTGACACTTGGTAATAAATTTTAGAATATTACCTGTAGAGACATTCAACTTTTCCTAAAGCTGCATTTGAATGTACGGCTATAAATTGAAGCCCAAGGATCCAATTATGCTATTTCTAACAATCCCCTGAATCTCTCAAAATGTCAACTGTTCCTTTGAAGAAATAAATAAAATGAATTTCTCATGAAGATGTCTATGTTTAAGCCCTTTATTTGGCCGAAAGGACTGCTGCACATGACAGCCAGGATTTGAAAAGACCTATTAAAAGGACAGTTCATCCAAAAATGAGTGTTGTTCCAAACTTGTACAATTTTCTTCTGTGAAACATAAAAGAAGATATTTTGGAAAAGAGAAAAAAAAATCCATATAATGAAAGTTATAAATGTGTATGGATTAAGTTTTAGTTAACGCTAACAACTCTGATACAGTGAAAGTCAATGGGGTCCAAAACAACACTGGGGTTATTATTGTTAACTAAAACTATAAAAAATATGTTCATGAAATAAACTTATTTTATTTCTGCTAGTTTCCAAAACAACATTTCTCATTTACACTTACTTTAGGTTGAAGTACTAAAATAACTAAATAAACTTAAACTTATAAATTAATAACAACTATACAGACAAATTCAAAACAAAACAAAACTACAAAAACAAAAAAATTAATAAAACTTTAACTTAAACATAATTCATAAAATATAACTCAAAATATCAACAAAAACTATAATAGTATATCAATTATACTAAAATAACACTACTTTGTATAGACACAAAGTGTTAAAAATTATTCTTAAAAATAATTTCATTTGTTTTTTTTCAGTGTACTGTCCCTTTAAAGCAATTCTAAAGGCAGCTACATGAACAAAAAGTCACATTTTTTTTCACCAAAGCCATGGATATGTAAATACATTAACCGATTAGTCGAGAAACCTCCAGAGCAGCATGTAATTACCCACATTTTATATTTATTTATTTTTGCAAATTCAGAGCAAAATAAAGATAAGGACTCCATTAGGCCCTTAAAACACTCCTAGATAACACATTTAAAAAAAAAAAAAACATTAGCAGATAATGGATTTCTGGAATGGATAATGGGATTTTTTTGTGGCTATATCAGCAGCTGATGTGTGGTCGGTGGGTTTGGCTGCCAGGATCGACTTCTCCGCTGCCAAACCGCCGGCGTCATGTGATGCACCGCTGTCATCAAAGGCAAATGAGATTACAGGAGGGAATGGAGTTTACTTGCTCTCTGACAGATTTACCGATCCCCACAGGATCGAATACAGGTCCGGAGCTATGAAAGTCATCATCTGTGGGGTGAATTACTTGTGGCTGGAAACTACTTGTTTCGATAACCCACAATTCCCCTCTCCCTCTTTGATTTACCAGCATACAACCTTACTTTCTCTCACCCTTCTCCGTTGGCTTTCTATATCTGCCTCCCTCCCTTCAAGGGCGGACATTAGAAACAGAGATATGTCACTGCAGCGCCACCAGGTTCTCTTTCATCATCCTATTTTTGCTTTATTTTTTTCCTACGCAGGGGTCTGTGCAGCAGACTACTTCTAACACTGCCACTCTCTCCCAGACACGGCCCAGAAAGTATATTATGGCTCAGTTTCTGGGGCTACATCAAAAAAAAAAAAAAAAAAATCTAAATATTGCAGGTGGCTTTATCAGCTACACTTCTCGTATTCCCTGAGCAACAGCACATCGAGGTCAGGCGTAAATGCACAGAGTCTGCGGCACTAAAGCTGTCATCAGTGTTTATATCACTCGGTCAATTCAGGGAGGACCAATAATAAGAAAGGGGAAAATCTAATATCAACCGCGGATCAAACAGCGTATGATTCATTTAGATATATTGCATATCGCCTCCCCTTCAGCCTCTGCTCGTCCCTTATGAGGACATTTCTGATTGCCAATGTACTATCGAAATTAAATGACCTTTCTTATTATAATTTAGCACATAATAAGCAGCTAATTTGAAATATTCTTATCTCTTATCTTCAGTAAAGGTTTCTATTTCCATAACCGGAATTGCGACTTTCTAGATAATAAAGCACCTCATGGCCTGTTGTGTGTATTTGCTCGACTAAGGTTATTGTTTTTTTGTTTTTTGTTTTTTCAACAAATACAGTGCTTCATTTTTAATCTAATCGAACAGAATAGCAGATTATGTTAATTAATACATAATTAGTCTTATAATATAGGCTACTGGGTGACCTCATTCAAAAGAGTGTACAGGAAGAAATCATGAGTTACAACTAGAACCAGTTTTGTTGTTTGAAGACAATTCGACATTTGTATTATTATAAGTGACTTATTAATCAATGAAACATCTGAAGAAAATTTGGAAAAATGTAAATCATTTTAACAAAATTCATATTTTAAATATCATGGTTATTGTTAATACTGGAATACTGCGACATCCCGTACAAAATAAGCAGACTAGGTATTGTGTGCACTGCAAAAACTATCAGGCGGAAACCTTGTATCTATATATTACGTCTTTTTTTCCACATAAATCACTACTATCGGTCACCCTTTACATCTGCATGTGTTTATTTAACCAATGAAAAGTATTAAAACAGAACTTGTAATTAAACCTCGTAATTCCATTGGAACCTCAAATTGTCACTAAAACCTCATAACTCCACCACATCTCAATCTTGAATGAAGTGCCGCACACATTTTGGAGTGTCTCCTTTTGTTTGCAGTGCAAACAAGTGTAAAAAAAAGTTTTGAATGTTTGATGTTTTTGAGGAATGAAGAAGTGTGTCATTGAGCCAATACTGTCTTACTGTACTGTAAATAGCACTTTATCTTTTGTAACATGAGATTTTGGCCAAATCATAGAAAAAAAACAGAGTGCCCACATAGCTATAATAAACTTTATAACCTGTAAATTGATGAAAACATAATGCAATGCACTTACTGCCTAAGATGTGCCCATTCTAATTTTCTAAGCAACGATATGCTTGAATGTATTTGTTTAATTTTGGCTTCCTGTGCTTGGTTCGTCCAACCAATCAACCAACCAACCAAACAACTAACCAACTGACTATCTAACTGTCCAACCAACCAACCAGCCGTCTAACCAACCAACCATCCAACCAACCGTCCATCCAACTGTCCAAACAACCAACCATCCAACTATCCAACCAACCAACCATCCATCCAATCAACCGTCCAACCAACCATCCAACTGTCCAACCAAACATCCAACTGTCCAACCAACCAACCAACCAACCAATCAACCGTCCAACCAACCATCCAACTGTCCAACCGTCCAACCAAACATCCAACAGTCCAACCAACCAACCATCCATCCAACCAACCAACCATCTAACTGTCTAATCAAACATCCAACTGTCCAACCAACCATCCAACCAACCAACCATCCATCCAACCACCCAACTGTCCATCCAACCAACCAACCGTCCAACAATCCAACCAACCAACCATCCATCCAACCAACCATCCAATTGTCCAACCAACCAACCAACCAACCATCCAACAGTCCAAACAACAGTCCAACTAACTAGTAGTTGACCACTGTGCTATACAAACCATTCTAAAATAAACACCACAAATAAAGAAAATTGTATTTACAATATATAGACCATAACGTGACAGAGAGAGAGATATGTTTTTAGCTTAGATCTCAATTTTAGATTCTGCTGAAACTACTCTAAGGGAATCCAGGAGACAGGATTCCAGTTTTCCACAGTTTCTCTCAAGGTGTCTTACTCTTCATTCTGTCTAACCATCTCAGAGAGATATTCCTAATATCACCCTTGGCTTGTTCACTGGCCTCTATTCACTGTTTAAGTCTGATTCGGAACATTAGGTATTATGAAAAGTGCAACACGAATGAATTGAAATTCAAATAATAGTTGCTATGGAGTGTCACTAGAATAGACCAGAGTCAAGTACCCGAGTTGGGGCAGATTTAAACCCTGTCCAAAATTCCTGTAATACTTTCAACACCAAGCAAATACATCAACTCGTACTGCAATAATGTTTGTATTAAAAATGAATCATTAAATCAACTAAAAGGAGCAAAACACACATTACTATAATGACCATAATCCTCAATATAAGGAATTTCGGCAATCAGTGTCTCATTTATCAGCAACTACAGTAAATTAAGTTGATTTTTATTCAGATATCCTTAGCAGATACAATTTCCTCTATTGCACATGATTAATAAATTCATATTACAATCTATATTTATACGATCTTTCTGTGATGCAATTAGTTTTTAATTCATTGCATTTGTAAATGCAGCCACAAAATAATTGAGCAGAAATTCATTCCAGTGTGTTTCTCTATCAGCCCCATAATGGCACAATTTCCTTGCTTTATCTAATTAGTGCGATACACATAACACAATGTTTAGATATACTCTAGCGTTCTGCTTAGTTATTGAACTCACTGACATCTTGCCATGCTTTTACATCCATTCCTGTTATTGAGAGCTTCACTGGCTTCATTGCTGCTGTAATTTCCTGCTGTGGCATGATTGGTGGTGCAGTTTCCTATTATTATTCTCAGTGTTTGGGTATAACTAACTAAAACTGGATAATTTGTTCAGTAGCTCTGCTACCATGAAGCTTTTCCAGTAATTAGATACTTTTTCCAGCGAGTTATGTGTCATTTAACACCACAGCTTTAGAGCCAAATGAGCTGAAACAATATTCAATATCCTCTTTCATATGCATCACTAGCATGTCTGATTAATTTTAGAGCATCAGTTCATGCATGTAAATAAACTATTTGCAGATTAAATAACCAATTCACCAATCAAATAAAAATCCTCAATTTTCTGTAAATACATTTTTTTTATTATACTTCAATATTACTTTAAAAAAAAATGAATTAATGAGATTCCTCCATTAGAACACAATAGAAGATATTTGAAATGGCTGTTTTTTTATTAGTATTTTTTTAAAATGGTTAATGGTCAAACTATGGAGCCCCTAAAGGGACGTGGTGGTGGAAAAATATATGAGATTGGAAGAAAAATTATGTCAATGCGTTATTTTTTGCCTTTTCCTGAGAAACTTTGCGTTTACTCACAAAACTTGAGTTCTTTGCGAACGGATGCAAAGTTTCTCGGGGAAACGCAAAGGTTTTGCAAGCAAATGCAAAGATTCTTGGGGGAATGTAAAACTTTTGAGAGAGAGAATGCAAAAGCATTGAAATATATTTTTCCTCCAATCTCACATTTTTTTCCATCACCATGTCCCTTTAGGGGCTCCATACCAAACTGTTTGCCAACCAACATTTTTCAAAATTTCCTCTTTTGAGTTCTGCAGAAAAAAGAAAGTCATACATGTTTGGAATGACATGAGTAAATGATGACAGAAATGTAATTTTTGGGTGAACCAGTATGTCATCCCCATTCAACCCTTATTGTTTTGTGCCTGATAAATAAATCTCTGATTGGTACAGTGTGCAAGGGGTAACCTGACAATAGTTTAACTCTATTATTATATGGCATTATTCTAACTGAATCGAATCACTTAAAACGTTAAAAGGAAAACACTCAAAATGAGTAATTTACAATATTCTGTAAGCTCTAGACTGCATTGTGGGTTATTCCTGCCAAAGCATAATACAGCAGACATACACACCAATATGTATGGTCACAAAAATGTAATTAATCTTTCTGAAAAGCTATTCCAATCACACCCTCTTCAGAGATTATGATTAAATCTTCCCAAAATCATTTTTCATTGTCTCATGTTGGGTTTTCATGTTTTATTCCATAGACATAAGGATTTTAGGTTACACTTTATTTTAAGGTGTCAGTATTACAGTGTAATTATACATTTAAGTACTGAGTAATGACAATTAACTACATGTACTTACAATAGGGTTCGGGTTAGGATGAGGGTTTGGTTTAGGGTTAATTGCATGTAATTAAGCGTAATGTTTAGTTATTACTATAGTGAATACATGTAACATATGTAACAATGACACTGTAAAATAAAGTGTTACCAGATTTTATTCTGTACAAACTATAAATTCTATCCCCTAAATTTACCCATCACCGAAAACTTTCTTTACATTTTCAAAAAACATCACTTAGTATGATTTATAGGCTGTTTTCCTAACAGGGACCAAAAAAAGTCCCCACAAGGACAAGGATTTCGGATATTTTCATCTGTGTGGGGACATTTTGTCCCCGTAACACAGCATAACAGAGCTTCCTAGGACCACACACAAAAGGTGTTAAAAAAATAAATGACTTTTTAGCTTGATATTCTTTTACTTGAATGTGTTTTTATTTGTTTAGCATATTTCCATTAAAAAAAGAGGCATGATAATTAAACCTAATTCCTCCTTCAGGGACGGCAAAGTCAGAAGCCCATCCCTGCACAGAATCACTGATGCTCATATTATCTGTCCAAGGACGTTGTGGAGGCACAGAGGTTAACCTTGGACTGGTGGCACATCTGGTGGCTGAACATGCTGCAAGAAAAGACTTTTTAGAGTCAGAAATTGAAAAAGGTCTGAAATTGTCAGCGCTACCAATTAACCATGCCAACATGAAGTATTTTCTTCAGGAAGAAAAGAGTGTTTTTTCTAGGCAGATGGATAAAGGAGACTTGTATTCACAAAGTTGACTATTACTGTGAGTGAAACTTCTTTCATCTTGTCTGTTTTTCCTGGGCGACACAAAAAGCACAAAAACATGGATATTTATCTTTGTTCTGTTTTTTTTGTTTTGTTTTGGGTGAATATGGTCAGATTTAAGGCACCATTTGGGCAGAACAATTGCTCAGCAGCTTATCATTAGGGAGTGGAATGGTAAGGAATGAAAGGAATAGTTCACCCAAAATGCTTGTGATCATTTTCTCTGATATAAACATTCTGGCAGATAAGCTGATTATTTTCATGTTATGGCAGAAAACTGATAAATGACAGATACTATTTAAAAAAAACAAAACATAAAACAGCAAAAAATAAAATCAATCATTTCAAATGCTAAATGTGAATGAATCACAGCATTAAAGTGTACAGGAAAAAAAATGAAAAAAATGGATATCGATTGTCAAATCTGCTAAAGATGATATAAAGTATTAGTATTTTTAAAAATACTTTTAAGTGAGCATTATGTAAGGACCACCCGTCAGTCCAAGGGCGGAATCTGACGGCCTGGGCGAAGGTATAATGCGTGTATGTCTTTTCAGCGCCAACGTGAAGTTCACATAAATTTTAGGATTTAGTTTAAGTTTTACTTTAGCTTTTCACTTAATCTGACTCCAATTGTAAATGACCTCTAATTGGTTCTGTTTCCGATGGAACATTAATAGCTGATCGTGCGATTAAATATGAATTCATTTAGATCTTTAATTATTTAAGTTCTCTTAGTTTCACTTATCCTTTCATCAGGGCACTGAAACTGCTTAAAAAGCTATATATACGCGTAATATACCTTTACGTCACAATCTCATCAGTTTAGATCTTAGTCAGAGGATGCAGCATTTGCTAATAACGCAAATTGTGGAATCGCCACCTGCTTATTCGCACAAAAGCGCCGTTTGTATAACCATGATACTACAACATGCTAAGTCATGATAGACAGAAATCTAAAATCTCAATACCTGTGCCACCTGCTCCATTTATTGGGAGTTTAGTATGATCATATAATAATATTTATTGCCCTGACACCTGGTTTCGGGGGAGAGGAGAAGGTTTTCTTGAAGAGACACAACCCATACAGGAGAACAGAATTCTCCTAAGCTTTCAATCTTTTTCATAATACTAGTGACTGCTGTGAAAATGAGACCATTTTACCAATCGCACTGAGACATTTAAAATGATACTAAACATGGAATTGGAAAAACAATAGATTCACAAGATACAAGATACGTAGTACATATGCATTCTTAGAGAACTTTAGTAACTTGAATCAGGAGGAAGGAAGGGAGTGGAGGGAGGGGGGTTGGTTGCATAGATGAGTGAGGACAGTTTGGGCAAGACTTTGTCCTATTCCTTTGAAATCTTCTCTCCAGATGAGTTTTATTGCTTTATTGCAGGATGCTTGATCTCAGCTTTTGATCTCAGTTTACAATTAGATGATCTAAAAATCTAAATATAAAAACGGAGAAAAATATAGCATGCACAATTAAAAATACAGTAATGGCCAATACTGACAAATGATCATTTAAAAACATTGGCTGATAACTAAATTTTTACCAATATATCGTGCAACCCTACTTTAAAGTACCATAAAACTACTTGCAAATTTTGCACTATATCACAAATGATCATTGCAATCAGTCACATGATGACCATAGGTTAACTCATCAGTTTTTTGGCAAATTATTCCCTTAATTTGTAATTAAAATGAACCACTTGCTTTTGTTGTGTTGCATACTTAAGAAAAAATACAAAATATATTCAATGTGCAAATTAAGAGGCAAATGAGCTCTGGAACTAATCGATAAATCTAAATCAGCAATTAGTGAAACTCATCAAGGCAGCTTTATTTACAGCCAATGTGCTGACTATTGAAACTCACCGGCCATGAAGATCTAATATGTGTAACGACAAAATTACACCTTCAATAATGGGAAAAGGGCTCAAAATTTCATGCTCCAGCCGCACCTTTATCTGCCAGAAAATAAAGAGTATTTGGGCTCGGTATTGAACCAAGGGGTTGGACTGTGCGGTCGTGCTCCAGTGCGTTTGGCTGATAAGAGCAGGTTCAGTCCCACAGAACATCGGACCCGCCTGTGGATTGATCGAACTGGAGACGCTGTGATGATCTACAGCCTCATTAGGCTTTGAAGGTATTCGGGCTTCTAGTGACACACACACACACTCACACACACACAGTCACTGATACAAGCCTTGTCACACATAATGTCTCTCTGTTTCACACACACACAGTATCACAAAAAGCTGTCAGACAAGCTGCTCCCTCTGTCTGTTTTCTTGTTTACCTCTCTCTAGGTAAAAATGGCTATGTACAATGGAGATTATATGAATGGTTAGAATTTCAAGATTGAATACGTCTTAACATAAGTACTATATAACAAATAAGACACAGGAGTTTAGCAACTATGACAAGTCATACCAAAACACTATCATAACATGTTTCATTCCTGGTTTAATCTAGCATATAATGCTTATTCACAGAAAATATGCAATTAAAAGTGAATGTTTTCGTCATTTTGTGCAATTCCTCAAAGCATGTAACTTTAAAGGGGAAAAACACATGCCTGCTTCTTTTGTATAATCTTTTATTTTTATTTTTTTTGGCTGACATAATCAAAAATCAAGTCCTGCCCAATAATATTAATACATAATTATCCATAAAATGTTTTTCACATGTATTTAACTAACCTAAAATGCTTTCAAACTTTATCCATGTGAAATTAAAGACCAGTTGAGATATGGAAAAAGTGCTGTTAATTTTTATATGACAAACAAATATGAACCAATAAACTGCTTAAAACAATGAAACAAAAATATTAGAGTTGTGCAATTATTATTATAAACATCTGAGATTACAGTTTCCATGATTAACAAATCATGAACATGCAGCTGAGCATTGTAACCAATCACAGACATAGTCTTTGGGCCAATCAGTAATGACAACCGGTCATAATGACAACCAGTTTGAACCACAGATGCGTGTTTTATGCATCACTTCTGTTCGTGGTGGAAATTGAGAGCTGAAGAAACATCACTTGACAGACACTCAAAAGCATTGACATTAATTTGGAGTATTTTGTAAGACCTAGATGGTGCAACACTCAAAATAACACTGCAAGCAAGTGATCTGACAAACTAAAATGCTCCCTTTATAATCAACAAAGCATAGAGGAGATAAATCAGATTTATTGTGCAGTCTAGAGTTGTTGATTATAATGGGAGTGCAGAACTCGACGCGGACAGTCGGTGAGCTCCTGCTGAGATGTACAAGCAGTGGTGTGAACTTGTGTAAATGTGCAGTGACTGACAGCATCTGTGATTATAATGGCAGCGTTTTAGCATTGTCGCATTGCGCGCTTTCCGCGTATGATTTATTCAAGATCTGAATAACAGTTTTTCAAGCTGCAAAGCGCAACTCCACACGAGAGACGTTTTCTTCACTGCACGAGCCTGTGACTGTCTCTTTTCACCCACTTCTGACTGACATGACATACAGCAATCGGCTGTCAATAACTGCATCAACACAATTATATTTCCCACTGAATACTGTCTTTTACTCAGACTGTCATATATGTCATATTATGGAAGTTACATGCTTGTGAGGGAAAAAGTGGAATTACTTGACTTGACCTGACAAAACATGTCACAAATCCCATGTACAAGTGTCTCACAGATGCCTTTGGACACTATGCCTCTCTCACAGTACTCCAAACCTACTCAAATCAGTGTGTTATTCTTCACCTGACCCTTTCGCCCGCTTTCAGCTGGACACAGTAAAGATGTGTGGGAGGCATTTGAAGCCTTTCACTGCTCAAGTGGAAAAAGGGGCAAAAGGACAATCTCTCAAAGGTGAGATGAACTGAAGCCAGTGAAAGCTCCCCACTTTACCAGCTCACCTCTGGACCTCCATTTGGACTCCCCTCTCTCTCTCCCCTTCGGGATAAACTGATGTTTAATGGCGACTAAAATTTCATTGTGTTTGTCGCACAAAGCCATCGTACCAAATACTGTACTGTTCACCCCAAGGACGCACCCCAACTATAAAATACAGTTTTAATTCAATGTTTGTAGGGACGTCTGCACCACAGCTATAATGATAATGATAGAGGAATTATACACTCTAAAATGCTGGGTTAAAAACACTCCAAGTTGGGTTGAAAATAGACAAACCCAGTAGTTGGGTTAAATGTTTGCCCAATGTGCTGGGCAGTTTTATTTAACCCAACTATTGTTTAAAAATTACTTCATGGCTGGCTTAAAATGAACCCAAAATTAAAAATCAGACTAGAGGCAATAGTAATAAGCAATTTAATAAATATTTATTGTTTAATTATTTTTCATTAAACTTCTTAATAAATGATAATTTATTAAACATATTAATACAAATGTTAATTTCCAACATATTTTGGCCTCATTTTAAGTAAGCATTATAGTCATTTTTAATCAACAGTTGAGTTAAATAAAATAACCCAGCAGGTTGAGCAAACATTTAACCAATTTGCTGAGTTAAAACAACCCGATTGCTGTGTTTGTCCATTTTCAACCCAACTTGGGTTGCTTTTAACTCGGCATTTTTTAGAGTGTACAGCTGCAATCACTTTCAGAAAGTTTTTTTCAGCTGATGAATGATAAAAACATTGACAGCCAATCAGAATCTGACTTAATTATAATATTATGTGGAACATTTGGTTTATGACATCCACCATTTAAATGATTATATCTTGACAGTGGTTTGGAGTATAAACATAATAATTAACAAATGCAGCTTATCATAATAGGAACATCATAATTATACCATTAGAAAACAGACAAAGCAGACTTTCCTTTTTCATCTAGTCAAATTGTGTTACATGCTTAAAATGATGGAGCAGGTTGAACACAAAGTACGAGGTGTATAAACACTTAAATGTAGATGGAGGAATTTTTATTTTTGGTTGAATTATAAGGAAACCATATTTAAAAAAAAAAGTGCATAAAAAATTAATTAATTTTAAAAGGCAACCTCTAAAAGGTAAATCTTGTGAATGCTACGAATTATGCATAGCTGGTTGCGAGTTATTTTACATGCTTTGCTTAATTGGTAATTTTTACATGTTTTGGTTAATTGGTTATTTTCATCAACATCAAGCCAGCATGTGGATGTGTAATTAGTTCTCTATAAAAAGGGTCGTTGCTACAGTGCATCAATTAACCTTCTCTATCATCTCACAGAATAGATAACATTTCTCACATTCACTCCTACTGAATAGGCCGTAGCGCACAATTAATCTGTACTTGCTGCATTCGTTAGCACCGAAATCCACCATTGTGCACATCTGCCAGACACGTTTGATGTCATATCAATTCTGTCAGAGATTCTGTGGATCATCCGCGCGGTCGCCAGCTGCCCTGCGGCGTGTGTCCTTCTGTGAAGTCCGACCAGAAGGAAGAGAGGCGAGCGGTGGCTTTACATGGAGAATCCATACAGCACAGAGCTCAAGCTGCTAGGATGAGATAGAGAGACTGAGAGAGAGATAGAGAGCGAGCGAGCGATCTGATGCTGTGGAGAGAGACCCGCTTTGCACTGCATGTCCAATTGCAGCTGAGTGCTGTCAACTCTACTATTCAGCGAGAGCGGCAGCCATTCTCTCCCAAACACACATTACTGTCTCAACTCACATCAAAGAACAGAGCCCGACGGGAGGAAAATGTGTGACGACAGATGACAACATTACAATACACTCTGCCATTAGCATGGCCTCCTCAGACCAGCCGCTACAGAGTTTTGCATTTGCATTGAAAAGCACAGCATTTGTAAGGCTGTCATAAACTGCACACTGGAAAAATGTTCTTTTTCACCCGGCTCCCTGGAAAATAAATAGAACAGGTTTTGTGTACATATGTTACATAGTACAAAAGGCCTGCAAGGCTCTGCTTCCATGCAAAAACCTAACCCACAGCAGAAACTGACATACAGAAATAAACAGTACAAAAACTCGATATGGAGTCTACAAAGTAGCTTCAGCAAATTAATTTGCACACACACACACACACACACACACACGCACACACATATACACATATAAATACAATCAAGTGAAAAAAGGTAGGACGCCCTATTGAATTCTATGGTTTTCTGTATCAGGACATAATAAAAAAATCGCCTGGTCCTTGGCAGGTCTTAAAATTTGGAAAATAAAATGTCAGAAGAACAAGAACACATGACGTATCACACTGTGACATTATTTATTTAACAAAAACTAGTCCAATATGGAAACGCCATGGGTGACAAACTAAGGACACACTTACTGTTTCCTTGGGAATTGAGAGGGTATAAGTAGCAGTCGGGTGCTGCTAATCAAATGTCTTTGATTAATTGATCATCAGCAAGTGTGAGCACCTCTATAAAAGCAGAAGTTTTGGCAGTTTGCTGGTCTGGAGCCTCAAGGTTTGTGTGTTAACACAATGCCAAGGAGGAAAGACATCAGCAATGATCTTAGAGAAGCAATTGTTGGAGCCATCAATCTGGGAAGGGTAATATGGCCATTTCCAAAACTATTTGACGTCCATTATTCTACAGTAAGGAAGATTATTCACAAGCAGAAAACATTCAAGACTGTTGCCAATCTTCCCAGGAGTGAACATCCCAACAAATTCAACTCAAGATCAGACCGTGTAGTGGTTAGAGAAATCGCAAAACACCCCAGAACTACACCTCAGACTCTACAGGCCTCAGTTAACATGTAAAAGTTCATGGCAGTACAATTAGAAAAAAATTGGACAAGTATGGCTTGTTTGGAAGGGTTGCCAGGAGAAAGCCTCTTGTATAAAAGAACATGGCAACACGGCTTAGGTATGCAAAGTTGCATCTGAACAAACCACAAAACTTCTGGAACAATGCCCTTTGGACAGGCAAGACCAAAGTGGAGATGTTTGGCCATAAAGCATGGCGGCAAGTTTGGTGCAGCATATCAGCACAAACACATCATACCAAATGCCAGGCATGCTGGTGGAGGGGTGATGATTTTGGTCTTGTTTTGTAGCCTAACTTTGTACCAAAGTATCCAGTTAGTAATCTACAACAGAATGGCTGAAAATTTGTTTTTCACATTTTATGTTGCTGCATTGTTAAACAACTTTACTTTTTCACATTAATCTACACTCCATACACCATAATGAGAAAGCATAAACAGATTTGTGATAACTTTGCAAAATTATTAAAAATAGAAAGTAGTAGTAGTAATAGAAGTATTCAAACCATTTTCTGGGACACTTGAAATTCAATTTGGAAAGGCACATACCTCTCAATAAAAGGTCTAACAGCTTAAAGTCCCAATGAACCGGAAGTTGCAAACAACTCTTCTGTAGTGTTGCGACATACTTCAGAGTGAAACAGAGTGAATTTAGGGCAGGGTTTTACTTTAGTGCTCCTCCTCTCCATCTCTCGCACACAGCAGACTAATGGTTGGAGGGGAGGGGTTTAAGCATTTTTTAACCCAAGCCATCAAACTGGACTCTCTCAGACTGTGAGAAACAATATTCTCTGGACTGATGAATCTCAGTTCCCAGCATCATGTTTGGAGAAAACCATGCATTGCTCATCACCTGCACAATACAATCCCAGCAGGAAAGTGTGGTGGTCGCACCATTATGCTTGCGGCAGGGACTGGAAGGAAAGCTCAACACAGAATAAAATTCAGAACCTCAGACTGGGCAGGAGGTTCACCTTCCAACTGGACAAGGAGCCTAAGCACACAGCTAAGACAATGCAAGAGTGGCTTATGAACAACTCTGTGAATGTCCTTGAGTGGCCCAGCCAGAGCCTGGGCTTGAACCCAATTGAACATCTCTGGAGAAACCTGAAAATGCCTGTCCACCGATGGTTCCCATCCAACCTGACAGAGCTTGAGAGTATCTGAGGACAAGAATGGCAGAAAATCGCCAAATGCAGATGTGCAAAGCTTGTCACACCATACCCAAAAAGACTTGAGGCTGTAAAGGTGCTTTAAGTACTGAGTTAAGGGTTTGAATACTTATGCAATGTACTTATTTCGGTTTTTCCTTTTTAAAACATTTGCACAGTTGTCACAGATCTTTATTTATTTATTTGTTTGTTTATTTATTTTTGCTGTCAATATGATATATGGACTGTAGATTGATTTGGAGAAAAAAGTGATATAAAGTAGTTTAAAATAAGATAGCAACATAACAAAATGTGGGAAAAATTAAGGTTTGAATATTTTCCAAGGCACTGTACTGTGTGTATATGTCTATATATATATATATATATATATATATATATATATATATATATATATATATATATATATATATATATATATATATATATACTGTTTTAAAGGAATAGTTCACCACAAAAAAAAAAATTCTAAATGTGTGCTGGTTGTCAATAACATCAAATTTCAGATATTTTCAAGAGTTTCTCCAAAACTAAAAAACCAAAAAAATCCATATAATTCTTCTTTACAAAATGTTCCACAGAGAAAACAGCATATGGCTCTGGAATTAAATGAGCATGAATAAAAATGTTTGGGTAAACTATTTCTTTCAAAATAAAAGTACAGTTTACTTTTCAAATTTTCTTCAGGCAGTACTAAAAGGGTAATCTTTGAAATAATGATCAACTGGCTCTTCACTCTCCATCATCGTCACAGCACTGAGGATAAAATAAAAAAAAGAAAAATAACTGCACACTCAGTATGCTAAAAGCGCTCTCTTTCCCACATCCTTGACCTACTTCATATTTTTCTTTTTCCTTGCTGCTTCTCTTAGTGAGCTGGGTCAGATGATGTTCAATTAAAAAAAAGTGCAGGCCGGGGCAATTCCGAAGCAATAAATCTGCAAAACAAAGTCAATCCAAGGTGAAGACCAGAACAGTGAATTACACATCACTTCTGGACTTACGGCAAATCTAGAATCCTTCCATAAATCTATCTGTTGCCTTGAGTCAATAAGCAGCCTTGCTCACTCATTGCCAGAAGGATTTAATCATTTCTAAAAATATTTGTCATGAAGCATTAATTTCTCATCAGATTTTCTCTATAAGTCTCTCATTAGTAAGAGGGATTCCTCACAGTCACGATGACAGAGGCACGCGGCTGTTCGCTATTCAGTCACACGAATAGTTGACTACCTGTCTGAATTTATGATGAAGAGGCTTTGAATTGATCAAAGTCAGGCTTCCAAGCGGCATTAAAGGTAAGACAGGCCAGTAATACAGACCAAAGCCTTTGCTCAAGGGACCATATGATGGAGCAAATTGGGCACTTGAATTCAAAGGCAAATACAAGGGAAATTCTGTATTTTCTATATATTTTTTTTCTAGCTAAAATCACTTTTTAATATGCAGTTAACTATTTGTAAGATTATTTTATTTAAAAAAATGTAAACAATTAAACGTGTCAATCAATGGTGTGAGTTTAGGGCGGGTCCATTAACCAACAAAAATGATCTGTGTAACTCCACTAGGTGGCACTGGTGAGGAAGACAATGCACCTTTAATAGGGTCATACCATACAGTAGACGTGCTAGCAACAGCAAGGTCTTAAGGTCAATTCTCAGGCAATGCCTGGACTGAATGTGTATCACCTTGAAGTGAAATTTAATCAGCAAAAAAGTCCATTGTGTATTGTCAATAGCATAGCAATATATGAGGCATAGAACCAAGCAACTTCCAGCTGGTCAGCACTGTGAATTCACAAGCCCAACTTGAACTGCTGTGAAAACTTGATCCTGTTCCTATTGAAATGATTTCTCCCAAGAAAATTCACTAAACAATGGTAAATGTGGCCACACCTTTTGTCGCATTGGGTAAAAGAGCATCTCCCAGATGCATTAATGTATTCATGGAAAACTATTTAGTCCAAGAAAATGTATGATGTGGCCCCTTAAAGTATCTCCCAATTATTTTTTCCAAACTATGATTAAAATGCCTTCATTTACATGTTTCTTCTGCTAGTCACTGCATGACTCACTGTGAAGTTCATTTTGGCTAACGGAGCAATCAGATTCCAAAAATTAAGTACTTGTAATTAGATTACATTACTTTTTTTTTGATTACATGAGTATATGTAATCATTGATTCATAATTCATTGATTCTCCATACGACTACTTTTTTTCTTTTAAATTACTGCTTATATACATTCAGAAGGTCTTCCAGGTTTGTGGAATTGCTCATAGAGACCAGCCACTAGTCATGTGCCTTGATCAGCATTTGATCACTGGATTCACAGAAATCATTTCACTTTTAAGAAGGCTTTTCTCACCATTGCGACACTGCATATCTAATCAATACCTGATGAACACATTAATTATTACTCGAACTGTCACTCAGTGCATCTGTCATCTTTGGAAAACAGTAATATATCTCTGTCTTTAATGTTTTTAATTTTAACACATTAAAATATACAGATTTGCATAATTTCCATATTTACATGCAATGTAGGGATTTTTTGTCAGCTGAACCTCTTTGACCAAATTTATTTACAGAAGTAACCCATGACAAGTCAATAAGGTCAATTAAGTCAAATGATGCTAATAATAATATCTTTTTTTCTTTTTAGTAAGTGTTTTATTTTTGGTTATTTTTATTCTAAAATCATTTGTTTGAAATTTAAATGTTTATGATTTAATTACGTAATAGCTTTCCATTAAACTCGCAAACCCCAGTCTGGAAAGCCCTGATATAATGTAATATTTAATTCACTTTATGCTGTTTTTTTTTTTTTTTACAAAGAATGGAATATATTTTATTTCTCTTTGTCTTTTTATATCAATATGGTACAAGACTATCTTATGCAAATCAATGTGATAAACGAGTTAGGTCAAACGTAATCTAAAAGTAATGTAATGAGTAATGTAATGGACTACATTATAACTACAATTTTTTGTCATGTAATTTGGAATAAGTAACAGACTATAATTTGTAAGTAATTTACCCAGCAGTAACAGAGAACATTACCAAGATGATGACACATCCGTGTATGTGTTTCATCTGTGCTTTTAAGGAAATCGAATGGGAGAAGGAAGTCAGGCAAGGACAAATGCACATTCTGACCTCATCTCAAATCAAAAAGAGATGTGTAGAGTGAGTCCATGTGCACTCTCAGACATTTGGTGAGTGATAGCTAGGCCATTCAGTGACAAGCTGTTTAATCAATGCCTTTTAAACCGCTGCCACCTCATCACTTACAAAGCAGGAGACCACACGAGTCAAGTGCACTGTGAGGACTCAAGGACTCCGATTGTCTTAAGCGGCAACAGCACTTGACCACATCCTCCACAGCCAGATAACCCTAGAATTAACTTGCGGCATGATAAAACTGTCACACAAAATGGCATGCAGTCAAGGTGATTTCAGATTTCCTCTCACCGGCTGTGACCTTGAGGGCAAGTCACCTTGCAAGAAGGTGAAGAACATATCGGCAGTCCGCTAGGACTGAGGCCTCAATAACTGTCTGCCTTAGGGATGAGAGGTGGCAATTAACATACTTGTCAGTTATCTTATTCATGTGAGGAACCCAATTATACACATAGTACTCCAAACTAGGGCATGGATTTAAACTGGAGTGTTCCTGTAAACAGTCCTAAATAGCTTGATAACATTATCCAGCATTAGCAGATAAATGCATGGTATCAGTGCGGCCTTTGATCCTGAGGAGGGTGGGGGTGGGTGGGGGGGGATTCATGCATTATGAAATAGTGCAAGTATATTTAGTATATTTCACTGTGCACTAGCATCACTACTATTGCTCATACTTAAGGTTAGGTGTTTGTTCAAATTCCTGACCCTAAGGATTTAGTGGGTATGTAACTTGCCATTGACACTTGTTTGAAAATTCACTTCAATTGAAATTGTTCATAGGTGACTAAATCACTAAAAGGTTACTAAATCACTAAAACCAGTCAAAACGCCTAATCAAGTTCATAGCAACATGCTAAAACCACTTAGAACATCACAGCAAATTCATGGCAACACAGGGAAAAAAACACAAAATACTGAAGCAACTGCAAAGCAACATAGAAAAATCACCCAGAAAACTTCAGCAACATGCTAAAACCACTCATCATACCACATCAAATACATGGAAACATGCTGTAAACACTCAGAGCACCACAGCAGCTGCGTAGTGGCGTAGTAAACCACTTTGCAACACGCTAAAACACAGAAAAAAGTGTATAGTAATGCAGTAAAAACACTCAGAATACTTCAGAATTCTATGGCAACATGCTAAAACACTCAGAGCACTGTAGCAACTGCATAGAAACAGTAAAAATACTCATAACACTCGACTGCAACATGTTAAAAAAAAAACAGAACACCGCTGCAACATGCTAATACACCATACATACAAATTCTCTAGCAATACGCAAAAGCAGAGGTCCCCAACCCCCGGGCCGCGGACCGGTACCGGTCCGTGGGTCATTTGGTACCAGGCCGCACAGAAAGAATAAATAATTTATTTAAAAAAAAAAAACAAACAAACAAACTGACTTATGTAATTAGTATGAAATGTGCATTTCTCTCTGGCGCGTTCACTACTGCGAAGATCGCGAGTCAGCATCTCAACTTCAAATTCTCTCCGTTACATCCGTCTATGACTCACTCTTGGCGCACAGCAACGCTTGTTTAGGTCACGTGATAAGTTACCGCTAAAAATAAACACACAAGCTAGCAAAATGAGTAAAAAAACAAACGTCTCTGGAAAGCTTCTTTGCGAAGGGGAAACGGCCCAGTGAGGAGACAGAAGAAGAGCCTACGATTTCCAAGAAAAAGAAAGCTGCATTTAACAGACAATACCAGGAGTCCTACTTGAAATATGTATTTATCGCAACAGGTGATTTACACACACCAAGCCCGCCAGAGAGCTTTAGGTGGTGGAGAGGATGTTACTCATGTTATGTTGTTGGCGCGATGTTACGAGGACGCTGCTAATAAAGTTGTGAGTAAGCCTACACATTGGATTCACGTTTATTATAATATTTAAAAAATACCCCATTTTATTTTGTTGTTTTTATCCGCCACACCTTAAAGGCCGGTCCGTGAAAATATTGTCTGATCTTAAACCGGTCCGTGGCGCAAAAAAGGTTGGGGACCGCTGCGCTAAAGCACTTAGAACACCCTTGCGACTGCATAGCCACAAACTTAAAACACTTAACACCATAGCAATTTCATAGAAACACAGTAAAAATCTCAGAACACTCTAGCAACATGCTAAAATCACTCAGAACACCAAGGAACTACATACCAACATGCTAGCAACTGAATAGCCATGCAATAAAACACTCAAAACACCCTAGTAACTGCATAGCAACATACAAAACAATAAAACACCAGTAACATCTGTAGAGCAACATGCTGAAAACCTTTCAGAGCCCTAGCAACTGCATAGCACACAAAGTGCTCTAATCACTTAGAACACCCTAACAACTGCATAGCAACAAAATGAAAACACCAAGAATATCTGACCTAGCAATGCCATGGAAAATTCCCACCGAAGTATGAGGTGGCAAAGATTCACATTTTCTTCAGAAAATGTAAAAATATAGTTTCTAAGTAATTTGTTAAAGCCCTTTTATGCCTTGTCAGTCAGTGAGTTATGTGATTGTCTCAAAGAGAAATCGTCAGTACCAAGTAATTGTCTGCAGTAAGTACAATAACATACATTAACACAATGTTCTTATATCCTCCCACAGATCCTTCTCTTAAATGTACATTAAACACCCTTAAGCAGAAGTAGTCTTCAGTCTACACATGACAGGGTTTGCATTCTGTGAATCTCTGCAGACTGAGTCATGTGTGGGGCAGCTCACCTCCTGATTTATTCTAGCCCAGGGCTTTCTCGCTCATTACAAATTGGCCAATTTTCTGCTGCTCCCTCTTCAGTTTCAAACACCTCTCACAGCCAGCGAGTACACCTAAACTTCCCCATCGCAACCAGATGTGAAATGGATGAGAGAGACACAGCTTATTGGACTGTCTTTGACCTTCATTGACTCTTAAATAAAGCAAATCGGGGCGAGGCAATATCCGCCCATGCAATCCACTTCACCGGCACTCAGGACGAAGAACGGTGATGGGCAGTATATATAAGCCATCCTTTTTATGAGCTTTGAAGATGAAATTCCAATCTCTAAAGGGTTGAAGGGGAAAAAGCATAGTAAGGAAAACTATAGAGACTGCACTGAGCAGTCAAACTGAAGGTAAATGTCATCATTAATCCCATAGGGGGACATTCATACATTGCAGTGCAGATGGATATGGATCTCAGCCGGTGCCCGCATGCCCCCCGCCCCTAAGTCAGCTGACAGCAGTGTGACGGTGGGGGATATGTTTGGCTGTGACAGCCCCATAAGCAGAAATGATGGTTGGGAGGAAGTAACACAGCATTTTCTGACCCCCTCTGCCCTCCCCAGGGCACCCATGATAGATAAACAGCATTAGAAAAAGAAAAGCTGAAACAGACGGAGAGAGAGAAAGAGATACTACGGTGGCTTCGGATAACATATTAATCAGAAACTCACTCTATCTCTCTTTCTCAGCCTCTCTAGCTGCACGTCTTCTCCTTCTGCTCCCACTCAAGTTACTCGAAATGGCTTGCCAGCATTAAGAGACTTAATGCAATTGACGTAAATACATGCCAATGCATTTCTGTAGAATTTCCAAAACCCCTCACTTCATATCCAGGCCAGTATTACAAGGAAACATTACTGTGTATTTAACCACACACCACCAATGTGTAATTCAATATTTCCTTTTTGGTAAGCTTCAAGGAGATAAGCAGCTGATATAATGTTGATATTTATATAGTGGAGGTGAAATCTGGAATTTAAAATTTCTACCTGGGAAAAAAAAGAAAAAAAACAACTGAAAATGCAGGGTTTTCAATGAAAACTGGTTGGTTGGTTGGATGGATGGATGGATGGATGGATGGATGGATGGATGGATGGATGGACGGATGGATGGATGGATAACATTTACGAAAACTTAACAGAACGCTCCAAAAATAAGATAAAAATGGTCAGATAACAACACTAGAGTGATAGTTCCTGGTGAGTTCCTGATAGTTCCTTTTTTTCTTCACCCCTTCTTTTGAAACCTACTCAATCACTGTCTGTAAATTTAACAATCTAGCCCTAAATTACACATCACTACCCTCCAAGTCAATATTCTGTAAGCAAGAAGAATGAAACCATCTAGGTGCCATTTAATTACAGGCTGCTAAAGGCTGAGAGATGTAGAGAAAATGGCCAGTAATCTCTCCTAATGTAATGACCACCTTAGACACACAGGTCTAAAAAAGAATCAACTTTTATTGAAATTTATGTGAGTCTTTAACGGGCTCTGGGGGCCGCCGTAGATGGCGTGACATAAGAGAAATAGGAACTCTTGCGTTTGCTGCTGGCCTTGTTGCTCAAATAGCAAACAGGTCAATAAGCCATCATTACTTCTCTTCACAGCCGGGTGGCTGCAAATCGACTGCCCGCAGGTCCATTTGAGGGATTAAAGAGAGGGGTAATGCCATTTTGGAAGATGAGACTGCACAGCTCATCTTTTCTCTGTGCTAAAACAGCACACGTGAACGGCAAATGCTGAATGGGGCCACATTCGCTCTCTTTCTCTGTAGGTGACAGCCCATAATCCTGTTGCCAGGGGCAGCGATGGAAAGCTGCAGGCGAGGGATATTCATTTGGATCAGCGTCCCCTAAAAATAATCTTTTTCTGCATGCGACCACAGAGAAAAGAGATACTTGTGGAGATTATGCGAGTGATACCCATGATCCTTGGTGACTCAGGATAATAATATAATGTTTGCCCTCTGGGGCTGCTTTGGCTCAGTGCTGCTCCTGTGATCATTCACTCTCAAAGATCCACCGTGTTCATTATTTATCTGTCCTTCTTGGGTATTTTTTTTCCTTTCCCTGATCAAGCCAATATTTTTGTCATTTGGGAAAGATGGAATACAGGTTACAAAATACTGTATGAAATGGTACGTCTTTCCTCATAGATCATTAGGTTTTGAACAATGTTGTGGAGTTCATGTATGCCCAAAAATTTTAATTTTGGCATCATTTACTCACCTTCATTTCATTCCAAACTTGTATTACTTTTTCTTATGCGGAAAACAAATGAATTTAGAAGAATTTTCACTTTTTATTATTGTTCATACAATGAAAGTGAATGGAGTCCAAAAAAATATTGACTTTTATCATATGAAGAACTAAAAAAAAAGACATTTTTGAAAATAATATGCTCCACAGAGGAAGTCATACAGGTTTAGAATAAATTTTGGTTAAAATATCTCTTGAAAGCAAATGGCGGGCAAACAAACAAACAAACAAATATATATTTATATATATATATATATATATATATATATATATATATATATACAAATATACAAATATATATATATATATATATACACACACACACAAAGTATGCTACGTATGCTAGACACATTGCGGTTTGGTGCACACATGGGTGGTTTAGGTTCGAGTGTGGCCTGCAACCTACCCAGAAACCTCCCGTATCTCTTAACTTGACGTTTTCAAGGACATTTTAACAGAGCTACTCCAAGCCCAGAGCCATCCAGCACAGACTCTAAACTATTCACACTTCCCTACTGCATGCATGCATGAGGGAGAAGTGCGAAGCGAAGACCAAAAAAACAGGGTGAAACGTGCAAATATTTAATTCACGAGTGAATCCCAAAAGGGCTGGGAGGGAAAATAATGTCAGTCGGTACATCTGTAATCCCACAGCGGGTCCCTGGGGCGGAGGAGGCTCCTCTGATATACTGTTATGATTTTATTATCACTCTTAGGCCTGCATTAGGTGTTAGCAGGCTGCTGGGGATTAATGTGGCTCCTGTGATGAGGCCTCATCCCTGAGGTTTGATGGTTTTGTGACGGGCCATGATGGATGGGTGGCACCGACGGCTCCATGACACGCCGTGCACCGCTGATGTATTGTAAAATGAGACAGACACACAAAAGCTGCACGGCGCCACCGGCGGCCCTCGGTCGGCCACCCTCCGCACTCCTGCATGGGTTATGCCGCTCCACAGATCCATCCATCCATCTTCAGTGACTGCAGTGGTATGAAATGGCATTTATGGGGTGAGATTTCCTACATAGCTCGGGTCTGCTACAGCACGGAAGGATGGGAAATGGCAAATTTCCAGATGAAGTGCTGAAACGAAAGAAAAATAACATGCGCTTGTCTTGACTGACAAGTCTGTTTGAAATACGGTGCTGATGCCTCATGGGTGCAACACTAAAAGCTCTGTTAACACAGACAAAAAGAGGCAATTTTTCAAACCTGCTTAACATCATTTTAGGCTTGCATTATTTCAATCTACAAACAGTAGTTCTTTTTCTGCCTGATTTCATATTTTTAATAACGACCTTGTGGTTTAAATGTGATTTTTGGTGGATTTGTTGACTTTATTTTATATCTAAATTTGGTTTTAAGCTAACATGAATGTCGGATGTAAACACTGTCACTGTTAGCGACCATGCAAGACCATGCAAGGGCAGTTGTAATAAGTTAAAACCAGTTAAACTGAAAAATTTAGTTGTATTGAAGATATTAAATCATCTAATCTATTTATGGACTGCTCTTGACTTGGCAGTTGATCGCTATATTTGAGTAAAACTTTAAAGCTACCACACAGACTTATTGATAATTAGCTTAAGCAATAATGTTCATAATATTAATATATTAGTAATATCATCAGGTTTTAAAGCAATATTATTTTAATATTATGTTTTCCTTAAAAGAATAGTACACCCAAAAATTTTAATTATCCCTTGATTTACTCACCCTCAAGTCATCCTCTTCTTTCAGACGAACACAATCTGAGATATATTTAAAAATATCCTAAGTCCTCCAAGGTTTATAATGGTTGTGAATGGGGGCCCCCATTTTGAAAAACAACAACAAAAAAGCATCCATCCAGCTCCATGGGGTTAATAAAGGTCTTTTGAAGCAAAACGATGCATTTTTGTAAGAAAAATATCCACATTTAAAACTTTATAAATTCAAATAAACAGCATTCAGTGGACGACCGTACACATACTGCTCTGCGCCTCTGCGTTTGTCATTGTGTCATTGCATTCGGGTCAAAGGTTGCTCTTCCGCCCAGATCGACTCGCGCAGTATGCGTACAGTCATCGACCGGAAGCTACTTATTTGAATATATAAAGTTTTAAATAACGATATTTTTCTCACAAAAACGCATCACTTTGCTTCAAAAGGACTTTATTAACCCACTGGATCCATATGGATTACTAAGAAGATAGTCATATTCACCTAGGATGGCTTGAGGTTGAGTAAATCATGGGATAATTGTTATTTTTGGGTTAACTAACCCTTTACTTTCAAATGCATGTAGATGGTACATGTAGTAGTATTAGGAATATTTTACAGAAGATACAGTTAGTGGAATAACTATGGAACAAGCAAAATAATGAGCTCGCTTTGCATCACCTCCTGGGTATTGATTAAATTTTTAAAATTTTCATGCCAGTGACTCCTTATGTATACATAAACATTTTCTGAATTCTACACCTATACTTTTCGGGTGAATAATACATTTGAAACCAAGTACTACTGCTATTTTCTGCATCATCTCAAAGGCTCAGAGTCAGGCGCAAGTCGTTCATCAGGTTCCTGAGGAGAATCCGCCACCACTATCAGTGCACATTCACAATCATTAAAAGGCATAATTTAACAGTGTGACGATGTTGCTTTTATTAGCCCTTGGAAGCAGATGGCAGAGAGCGTTTCATCCTGTTGCGTTCTCTCTCTCTCTCTTTCTCTTTTTCTGTTGTAGTTTTCAAAGAGAAGGAAGGATGGAGGGAGAGAGAGAGGATTAAAGAAAATACCAGGAGAGCAGTGTCACTGTAGCTATGCCTGTGGATCACATAATGTGGAATTACTGCCACAATATACAGCTTTCTCTTCCCCTCTCTCTAAGGAATTTTAGCCTGATAACTAGACTTATGATATAACCCAATCTGAAGAAGGGAAAACTAGTAGAGAAAGTAGAGAAGAAAAACCTTTCAGATCCCCACAGCTCAAATGCTAAGATGCTACTTAAGATGCTAAGTAGGAAACCAATTCAAAGTGAAAGGATTATTTTCATTTTTAGGTAACTATTCTATTCATAATGATATATGAGGGACAATAAATGCTAACTAAATTATCCTAGTGGATTAAATAACGTGGAAACAAGCAAAAAAATAAATCTTTTTTACATTCGTTTTAACTTGGCAGGTAGCATCTGGCATGTCTAGACTAGCATGACATGAAGCTAAGCAGTAATATTTGCCAAAGAAATGCAGTCAGTTATGGTAGAGAGTGTTATTTACGATAGCTGTTCAGCGTGAAATACATCAGTATATGTGCTCTCTCCTGTGAATACAGCACGAGAAAACTTCATATCACATTTACCGACACTGGTGGCTAAGGATGTGACTGAACACACTGGGATGGCTTGAATATGGAATGTATTTGGCACTTTTAAGTGGATTTTCTGTTGCAGACACCCCAAATACACACATTTTGATACAATATCCATGGACACATATGGATACTGTATGTATAAGGGGCTGGTATCTAACCAGACGTGACAGAATAGGCTTTAAAATCTTTAATGTCTGCTTAGGTAAGTCTAGTCAGATTGGTGTACATTTCTTATAGGGCGGATGGCTTGGATCATTGGTGGTCTCACCCTTATTCATATATTTTGCAAAGACTATTTTAAGTAATACAACCTTATTACTTTCCTAAAAGCAATATATAGACATAATCAAATTTTCAGTTAACTTTGTAGTTTTTCATAGGAGTCATTCTATGAGAAGAGCACCATACTGTATGTGTCCAGAAAGGGACAGTTCACCCTAAAATGAAAATGTTATCATCATTTTCTCATCCTAATGGTGTTCCAAACCTGTATGAGTTTCTTCCTTCTGCTGAACACAAAAGAAGATATTTTAAAATGGGTAACCAGACAGTTGACGGTAGCCACTGACTTTATATATATTTTTTTTCTACTACAGAAGTCAATGACTACCGTCAACTGTTTGATTACCAACATTCTTCAAAATATCTTCTTTCTGTTCAGCAGAGGAAAGAAACTCAAAGAGGTTTGGAACAACTTGAGGGTGAGTAATAAAAATTAAATTGTTTTGCGAGCTTAAATATATAAAAATCCAAAAACAAAAAACATCATATCAAAATTAATTATACATTTTATTAATTATAAACTGAGATGGTAAATTTTTTTTTAAATATATATTTATATGCAATGAATACTGCATATGCATTTTGTATATCCGTAGTTAGACTTATGAATCACAAAACTTTTCTCAGTAATAATTTGAAAACAATTATATAAAAAAATAATCTTACCAACCCCGGTAGTGTATACAGCTTTTGTAAAAAAAAATAGCAATACTGTGAAATATTATGATTTAAAATAATTGTTTTCTATTTTCTTTTTCTGATTTAAAATCTTAGAACATGTCAAATTGTTTCCAAAAACAGAGGCATCCATTTCACAGAATGATTCAGAGAAACACACTTGTTATATACTATATTATGCATGTCGCACCAATTAGGAATAACACCACATCGCGCATTGCTCTAACAGAAAATATTTATGTTTCTTCTACCTTAGACTGAAAAGTTTTACGTATCAAATTCACACAAATTCCCTCTGAGGGTCACAGCCATACAACATGACGAACAGCTGTAAAATTCACACGCGGCGTTGTGTTTGCCCTTGAAGGGGCTCATGTTCATGACAGCTGATTAGGTTCAGATGACTTGCTTTCATACACACCTCACTCATCAAGTGTCTTTCAGAGCTGCATGCTGCCAATCACCAGCTGACACATTCTTATCTCACGCATAACAAACCTGAAATTGGCTTTAACACAAAGTGATCTCTCAGCCAGAAATCACGAAGAAAAGTGAGAACATGTGTAAAGTATAGAGCAGCAGTGACACGTCAACTGACAAACATAAAGCAGAAAGCAGCTCAATTCTATATGTATACATTGCACAATTGGGTCAGTGATGTGTAAGATTTATAGACTGTATAATTTAAACAACCATATGTTACAGTGTTCTGTTGAAATCTGTTTCAACTATGTATCTCCTTAAGGTAGAATTCCCCATAGCGCCGCAAATAAATATGTTACTTATACAAAGGACGTTCTAAAATCTTTCTGACGGTCATACTGGTTAAGATCCATCCCCATACAGGATAGAATCAACTGTTTATCATTAAAAAGGACCTATTATGCTTTTTTACATTTTCATATTTCTTTAGTGTGTGCCTTTTGAGCATGAAAAAGGTCATTGAGCCCAAATTCCACTCAAAAGGGAGTAAACGCCTCTATTGTAGCGAGTTTCCGAAAAAAAAAAGATGGAAAACATTTCCAAAACATGCTCAAAGAGGATGACCAATCAAAACACATTGGTTCAACTGACCAATCAGAGCACATTGTGCTTTTCAGAATGAAGAAGCCTCATAGAGACCTCATAGAGACTAACAATGCTGCAACAATGTAAAATATGCCTATTTTAGTAGATCCCAAAAAATGTTGTAGTGATAGTAATTTCATAGTCTGTGTTCACACTTGAAGTTAAGTTCACTTGGTTTTTAAGCCCAAATCTAAAGAAACAAAACAAAAGGCCTATATAAGGATAAGGTCACAGCCTTATTAGACAGCTTTTATAATATATATTTAGCGATGGAACTTACCAAACATACTGCTAAATGCGTTCTTTGTATATGCATACATATAGTAGTATTTTTACCAGTGTAAAACTCACAAAGAGCTTATAAAATGTGTAAAGGAATCAAAACAGTGCCAGGAATTCTTCCATTACACACACAAACAAAGCAAAATTAATCGAATCAACAACTTTTAAGACACTATAATAACATCGTTCACCATGAGGGTGGGCATGTGGATTCCGACAGATGGATTTATTTACCTATTCATTTATTTATTTTCTTTTTATTTATTTACGTATTTATATTTGGTCGTCTGTGATCCAAAACTGTGACAGGACACGGAAGCTTTGGAAATGGCCTTGATTATATATAATCAACTAAATCTAACAAGACAAACATGCCAAGCAATTTCTCAGTATCCATATTGGGGACCTCTTTTCCCCTCAACTACCTCACAATTTGGAAGAATCAATAAGGATTTATACAAAATAATATAAGTCTCCTTTTCTATATAGGGATAGTTGAGTGTCACATCTGCACCAGTAAATTGCTTTTTAAGTGTATCTAAAAATAATCAAGCTCTAAAGTAAATTTTTAGCTTTTTCGACAAATAAATATGACACGTAAAAGACATCCGAAATTACTTGTATAAATAACCATATAAAAACGTACAGATACCGTACTGTTCCGAATAGAGGACACCCCTGACTATAAGACGTATTTCTAAAAAAAAAGAAAAAAAAGGTGTTTTATTCAGAACAATATGGTTGTATTTGTATTCATGATAACAACGACACTGATTCTGCTACAGCTACAATCCTAATTGAAATAACAAATGTGACAGACTCGCCGTCTATCTATAGATGGACAGACAATGACGGACGGACAGACAGACAGATGGAAACAAAGGTCAACGAAGACACATATGCACTGAATTATTTAACTATTCTGGCAGAACAGAGAGATGTAAATATGTAGTGCATTGCGAGGTAGGTACACTGTGTTCGAGGGCTCCAAGAATCAGTGTCGAGTTCAAACTTCTGCTGTTCTTAAATCCCCAAAACTCTCTGAAGCCACCCCAGAGGGATCAATTAAAACCCATGATGCATAATCTGTCACACACACTCTCCCTCTAATGTGAGATATTCATGAAGAAAGAGAGGAAAAGAGAGGGAAAAAGAGAGGAAAAAAGAAAGTGAGAAAGAGAGTGGGCTGAGGGAAGCAAAAGAAGACGAGACGAACTTCCCCTGTCATCGCTCTCAATGGGACCCTGGTAAAGTGGCACCTCAACAGAATGCAAAGTAGGAGAAAACAACAAACTCTATCCTCATAATGAAATATCGTATTTACATTTCATAGAGGGCTTTTCATCCCCATTAACACAAGAGAGGATACACTACAGTCTGTAAATTTAGAACCCTCCGTACTGGGAGCATTATAAAGTTGCTTTTTTTCAGTGATTTTGGCCACCATGAAATGTGGCCAAAAATATGTAAATATTTGCATGGACACTTTTCTCATGTATTAAGTAGATTTAGTGCACCATATGCTATGTCTCTCTAAAAATGTCTCTCTTTGAACACATTCCTTGTTTCATTCACTCTCAATGCTCTACGAGGCAAAGTACTGCCATGGGTGGTGGGGATTTTCAGTAACTAACTACATTGTTTCATCACTGGCAGAAGGTGGCGACAGTGACAGTCAATGAATCATTAGTAGCAATTTGTTCAAACACACTACTTTTACTTCAGTACTTTTCCATTGTTTTCCTCAATAACATATACTAAACAGACATGTTTGATTGTTGCACTCACATCTCATGTCTTTTGCAGGGACTCTGGCATGACATAACTTTCTAAAAACACGTCACACAAGTTAAAAGAATTTCAACTTTAAAAAAAGGACCATGCCTCTTGCATTTTTCAATGCGAAAATGCGTTGTTTGAATGGCTCGTTATTTATTCAGGAATGAAAGAAGCGATTGAGTCATTAAATCCATCATTCATGCACAGATTCAGGAGTCACTCGGGAACTGTGCTCGTTTTGCTCTGAGAAGTACAATGGACAAATACACAAAGCCTTTTTGTATTCCATTGTGCGGCTTTTTCATTGTTTTTCTATGTAAACGTGCTAGATTGATGTCTTTGACCATTGTAACTTTTAAAAAATGCATCTCAAAACCTGGCTTTTTTTCCATTTCACTGCATCACATTTTAAAGGCAAACAAATGTCTACAAAGTAAGTTACTCAACATTAACTTCTTGTTTATTGAACTGTTGTATAAAACCGATTTTCATCATTGAAGACTAACTGTATGTGTGAATTGTATTTTTTTATTAAATAAATTATTCAATCAAGCTATTGATCACCACACTAATTGATGCTCAACCTTGTCACTTTCGTAACTCACTTAGTTAAAAAAATATACATTTTAATCCCTCCAGAATGACTTACTTGTGCCCCAAAGATGCTCACTGTAAGTGTATTTTACATAATGAGAAATTAAATTATGGTAACAGCATGTCACACTTTCTTCAACTTTGACTCAAAAATGCCAAAGCCTTTGCAAACATACAAGAGTTTGCTTGAGGTGTATGAGAAACAACAAATTCACACACATGCAAAGAAAAGGAACTTTAAGATGTCCATTTGTGTCATATCAAACCAGCATGTCCTAACAACATGATGCAATAGGCTGAAACTCTTTTGCATGTGTGACATGCTGACAGTACAACAGGCCTAAGCCATCAATGGTGAGACCAAAGTAACTTTGCAGTCTCACAGCTCGTCAAACTTTCACGAATAATTCAAGAATTTCGCTAAAACCACTGAGAGACTAATTCTGCACTCTCATGGGGGTATTTTCACAGCTTTTCTGGTTTACAGCGAGCCCGAGACCATTAAGAGCTCATCTTTTATAGGTTCCTCACAGTCTGCACGAAGATGCCTTTTACACTGTCACAGCTCTGAGAAGAAACTATGACTCTGTTACACTAATTACTGTGGTATGACGGCTGAGGACTAGACCGTGTGTCAACCAAACCCGACGGAACGAATTGGATAAAGGTCACATATATGAATCCTCAGACGTGGTTATTTTAATGCAGCAAATATGAAGCCAAATCGAGTCAGTTTTTGTAGTAATTTACATATAGCAGATGCTTTTATACAAAGCAACTTGCAATAGAGGAACAAAAGCAATTTGTCACATAGCCAACAAAATTCGGAATATACACCCTCCTGAAAAATCCATCATAAACCAGCATGAATTCCATGTTGGTCCAGGCTGGTTTACGCCCGACTAGCTGGTGGACCAGCAAACCAGCAACCATTATTCTGGGAAATGTTTATTAGACAGATTAAGAAGCACGCTAGAGAAGAGAAGACATACAAAGTAGAAAAAGAAGATTTCTCGGTCTCACTGGTTTAAGATTAGTGTTTAAGTGCTTGTGGAAGAGGTATCTACAACAAGGAAAAAGGATTTGTTTTTTATGCAGAGGAAACAGCACCTGGTTTCACTTTCATCTAGATTTCACTGAATTTAAGATAAATAATGGCAAATATATCAGATGATAAGTCAAAATAAAGAAGAAAGGTGAAGAATGATCAAAACAATGTTGACAAAAATATTACAGACACTAATTGTCAAGGAAACAAAGAAACATCTCAGCAGGAGGAAGTCAATAAATTGTGTTTAATGCTCTCATAATATGGATTTTGTGGCATTTTGTCCATGTCTATTAGAGAAAGTGGACAAAATGAACTTTTAGCACAGGAAAATGGAGATAAAATATTAAAAACTCATCTTGCATGGAGTGTCCAATTTGTTGTCCAATCAAACGATTGCGACAAAAAAAAAATCCCAACAAAAAATCGACTTTTCAACAATATCTAGTGATGGCCAATTTCAAAACACTGCTTTGAAGCTTTGTGAATCTTTTGTTTCGAATCAGTGATTCGGTGCGCGTATGAAACTGCCAAAATCACGTGAACTATTGAAATTGTGAAACACTTATGACGAAACGAAACCTCGTTTAGAGAAATCATGTGACTTTGACGCTCCGAACCACTCATTCGAAACAAAAGATTCATGAAGCTTTGAAGTGGTGTTTTGAAATCCGCCATGACTATTTATTGTTAAAATTTTTTTTTTTTTTTTTGGCGCACAACAAGTATCCTTGTCGCTTTAAAATATTAAGGTTGAACCACTGTTCTCAAATGAACTGTTAATTATCTTGCTGGCAATAGAGACCTCACTGAGCCATCGGATTTTACCAAAAATATCTTAATTTGTTCAGAAGAAGAATGAAGGTCTTACAGATGTAGAACGACATGAGGGTGAGTAATTAATGACAGAATTTTCATATTTGGGTGAACTAACCCTTTAAGTAATTGAGGCCCTATTGCAGTTTGCTGAGGCCCCCAGTGGGTCCTGGCCCTCTGGTTGAGAACCACAGCCCTAATACCACCTGCCTCTATCTAACATTAACAAGCAGCAAATCATATTCATCATGATTCTGTAAACTAAAGTCTAAAAAAGGACAAGCATTTCAATATGTCCCATATACATGTCCCATCTTTCTATTTCAATAGGAAATTTGTCAAATTCTTTGTGCACCAACTCTAGCTGATCTCTCTGCAGAAAACTGCAGCTTTACATGATCTACTCCCATGTACAACTGCGCTGGTGGGGAATTCTTGTTTACTGCGCTCCAGCTGCCATTTCCACTGTCATTTCACCTTAATTTTCAGACTTGTCCACCCTTCCCAAACAATCGCCGGATGGATCAGTCATACCACCTTATCCACATGGTACTAGAATATTCTGTATGGCAAAAAAAGAGGCACAAGATGACCATATAGAGCTCAAACATCTGTGCTGGGGAGAAACTGCCAGCTCTAGCTGTGAGAACCAGAAGATCTGGCCGTGTCCACAAAATAAAATCTGACCAGATCAACACACACGCACACTCGCACGCATCCAAAAGGACTCCGGTGTCAGCTTATATCCCAGCATCACAGTCATCTTCTAGCGTTCTCCGGTGCAGCACCTGTGCTCTGCCGTGGCCCTAATGAACCCTCGCTGCTGCATCCTGCAAGATCGCATTATCCCATACCGAGGCACGGCAGACAACAGGAGCCAATGTGCGAAAGTCGGAGAGCTGAGTGCTGACAGAGTGCAGAGTATTCCGTGTTATATTCCACCAAGACGTTTAATTAAACATTAGCCAGCTGTTGCAGCAAGCGCAGAAGGCCTGATAAATGACATGAGGAACACTCGACTGCAGGCTCTGAAACACTGAGGCTCATTCTATATTAAAGAGAGCTGGAGTCTGATTTAGCCAATGAGTTTGTATTTGGATCGGGAAAGCAAAACTGACCTTACAATCCCCATAACTTTCATCATCTGATGCTTTGAAATCATTTTTTTAATAACTACAAATAGCATAAGCAACTGTTTTCACTTGAACATTTTACAAAAAAAATAGTAGTAATAACATTTTAAATTGAATATATATATATACTGTATAAAAAACTACTGTTAAAAGGTTAAAAAAGTAAAAAGAAAAAAAGAAAATAAATTAATAATTTCACTCAACAAGGATGCAATATATTGCTCAAATTTACAGTAAAGACATTTATTGTTACAAAAGATTCCTGTTTCAGATAAACGCTGTTCTATTCATCAAAGAACCCCGAAAAGAATGGTTTTCACAAGCCTAGTCTCAGACTAAAATGCACATTTGAGCTATTTTAACTGAAAGCAACTTGCCCTGACATGTTCTATGATATTAAAATATGTTTTGTCATTGTCTCAAGATGCACACCAGACACCAGTAATGTTTCTTCCAAGGAAACATGTATAAAAGCTGTCTTAATTGAACTAAGGCCTAATCCTGGCTTAGTCTAAGCCCTGTTTGTGAAACTGGGCCTTAGAATTGTTGATTGTTTAACTAGCAAAATGTTTGAGTGGCTTGAATCCGACTGGATGTCATTTTATGTTGTCTGAAATAATCACCTATTTCTTTAGGTGAAAAACGAGAGCGAATATGCATTCAGAGAGCTCCATTTACCTTAATACCTAACATTGTCAACAAAAACAAGTAAGCAGGTTACCCACAAACACCAGTGCAGGAAATAAACTGAATCTGAACACAAATCACAAAATGAAATTATGCCCGTAATTTACAACTGCTCTTACACAGTCGCGCTGGAGCGCCGCAATAATAAAACATCCATTCAGATTGTAATGATGAGTTTCATTATGGAACTTTCTGGAGAATGCATCTCCCGGATCCCCCCTCCTGCTCTATTAGAATGGATTTAATTTCAAGGATGTTGTCAGTGGGATGGAAATGACATAGTGATCCTCTATTATCTGTTCTCTCTTCTTCATAATGCACGCTGCTTTCTGCACCATCGATTGTGGCCAGCAGATGTTGTCATTAAATCAATTTTAGCGAGAAGAGAAATGGTTTGTGTATGAATAGCCCTTGCCCAAGCCATCAATGGCACACTGACAGTGAAATAAGCATGCAGAGGGTTACCGACTGCCGTTCGCGCGTGTTACTGTACCGCGTGGGAGGAATCTTTGCATATCTGACACCTACTGCGGAACATTCAGCTAATATGCTACATGTCACTTCAGCCAGTTGACTTTATGTGCTCATCTGGTTCTCTAAATCTTTTTAAAAGCACCCGTGTTAAGATGAATATGAAGCCGGGGGGCTTTGATTTGTGGTTGACAACAGGTTTGGGGGCTTTAATGACTGACAGCATGGTACATTCCCAGCTGTATCCCTCCCTTTGCACCGTGGATTCGGCACGCTGATCAAATACTCCACACAGAGGACACGCGGAACATCTTTCATGAATTCTGCCACAGCACACATGCTTTCTGCTTGTTCTGATCCTTCCTAACTCAAACTATCTTGACATTAATTGCTTTTTAAGCCCCTCTTATCCGAGGGGGAGTTATTCTAATTTTCTGATCAATAATGAACTATTGTTTGTGACCACTGGTTATGTTTGAGGATGGTTATGGAGGTGAGGGACAACATCAACATCACCGTCAGTGCAGATTAACCACGAGCAAAATGCTTTAGAGCACGGCAACACCTTTTCTGGTGCTAATCCATCATAAAAAACACAATTTGAGCGTAATCCCTGAATGATGCAGGGAAATAAAATGTAAACGGGTCGAGTGGTAAGTCACTTTTCCTGTTGTGAGTCTCTACTGCCACCAAGTGCGTGAAGCCACACAGAACAGTGCAGGCCGACTCACTGATATTGAGGAAACAGCAGGGATCATTGAAAATTAAAGTTGACTGGTTTTCAACGGAAATATAAAGGCAACGTCCTTTACTACACATTCACATATTCCAACTGCAAATTGGAGATGCTGAAAAGTTCACAATGGACAAAGGGACAGGACAAAGAGAGTATAATGAGAGCTCCCAATGCATTGTTTCCAGGTTGAACTTTGGTGATAGTTCAGCCATGGTCCAATTCATCCTCAGAAATCCTTACTTTTAATTAGCATGTCCCTGTGGACCCGTTATCGGTCCTGCGGTGAGACGATAACGAGCTCTTATTAAGCTACTCGCTGAAGAATCATACACACTCACCTATGAGCTCCTACTGATTACATTGACTCAAACATATTCAATCTGCCAGTCCTTCAGTGAACCCTCCAACAGCCCGACACTCTCGCCGGCAGCCAAAGCACAAAACTCAGTATGGCTCAATTAATAGCAAAAGTGGTCTATTGGTTGTACGGTGTCCATTCTATTAACTTATTCAATTACTCCTGAATCCAAAAGCCCAGCGTTTTCAAATAGAAATAGACGGAATTTTTTCGCTGGTGATTCTGTGAGATCCAAGGCGGGAAGACAGGGCAAAAGCCAATTATTATAGTTATACTGGCCTGTTTGTTAACAAAAATGCCACCAAAATTGTAGTTTGGCAGAGGAAAATACAAAATGCCTGTGCTGCAATAAATTGTCTGTAAATGAGGGGAAATGGATTTATTCGCGAAGATGGAAGCTGGGAGCACACTTACAATGACAATGTAAAAAACACTGTAGCTCTTTTAAAAGTTTTTTTTTTTAAATTATTTTATAATAAAATAAAAGTGCAAAAAATGTACACAGTGCAAATATATATGTATATATAAATTTCCAATGAATTACTAATAAATATATGATGATTGTTTTATATATTAATTACTGTGATGATTCAGGACAAATACATGTACCATTACACCCCTATATATATATATATATATATATATATATATATATATACCCAAAATGAAAATTACTGTCTGAGAATTTTTTTTTTTCAGATTTACAGAGTTTTAGTGTCAGTACTACATTAACCTACTATATATAATGTATAATAATGCATTGGGGGATTAGCATATTTGTCTAAAAAAAACAGTATTTTCAGCTTCAGAATGATTTTTATTCTGGTGTCACCATTGTTGCAATAATATCATATCATTGTCAGGATCTCTATCTGTGTCTGTCTGTTTCTGTTCCCCAGTCCTGTCTTTAGTCACGTGTTCTTTGTTTTGAGTTCTAGTCCTGTCAGTTGTCACATGGTCTTTGTTTTGAGTTTCAGTTAGTCATCGTCTCATTATTAGTCCATTGTCTTCAGCTGTGTCTTGTTTGTATCATGTATGTCACCTGTGCCTTACTCGTTATCCTCTTGTTCTCTGGAGTATATATTCCCTCTGTGTCAGTCCAGTCATTGTTCGTCATTAACGTTGCTCAGTGTGGTTAAACCTGTCTGTACCGTGTTGGATACATATTAAAATACTTTGTTAATTCAGTCTTCTGTCTTCGTGCGCTCCTTCCTGCAACCACACCGTGACAATCATGAGATTTGTTTTAATATATATACATTTAATAGAAATAGTAAAAAAAAATATTTATTTATTCAATAATAATATTATAATTTTTTTTAAACTATGATAGCATAACACACACACACACACACACACACACACGTTGGGTTTTCATGTTTTACAGGGACATTCCAAAGACAATTGTTTTTTATATATCTCCTAAGGACTTTAAGATTTTCAAAAAAAAAAAAAAAAAAAACATCACGAAGTATGACTGATAAGCTGTTTTCCTCATGAGAACCAAAAAATGTCCCCACAAGGACTAGGATTTTAGATATTACCATCTTTGTCTCCATAACGTAGGATTTACGAAGACTACACACACACACACACACACACACACACACATTTACTTTACTTAATAGAGGCCATTAGCCCTGGTGTACCCTTCATATAAAAATGAGCACAGTGAAGGGAATCAGCAACTTGTTGTCAAAAGAATGAATTTCTGCTTCTTAAAACCTGACAACTTGTCTCGCCCCTGACTATAACACTGAACCTTACAATAATAAATTGCTAGTTGAATAGGCATCATGTTCGATGAAGCAATAAACGAAAGCAATGTTTTGACACCAGGCATCTGTCAACTATATGCTGATAAATGCTCATAGTTTCAATCCAATGAAACTCCACACACAAAGTGTCATGTATTCTGCCTGTTAATGCAGACAAATACTGAGAATACATACGGGTCTGTCTCCCTGACTTTCTGTGTGTCTCTCTTGCTGTCTACTCACACTACTGTGCCATAATTTGTACAGGAAATTTAGGGGAAATTGTTGCAGTAATTGCTGTAACAGTTCTGGCCTCATTGTCCTTCAGCTTTTAATGGATAAGGTTAAAATAACCAGCACTGAGACCCACTACTGTCATCATGGAAAAATGATAGAAAAGTGAACACATGCAACGAGCTCTGCTGCTAAAACTCGAAGGTCCCTCGGTCTCAGAATTAGATAACTACAGACTTGAGTTATTGTCCCAAATTTTATTCAACAAGTGTGGAATTTCCACCTCAATAGAGACCTGAGAGGTATTTGTTGAACAAATGAGGAGCTATAACATCAGTGTGTGGATAATTACTCTTTTTACTTTGAAATCCAACTGTGTAAGTTTTGCATGAAGAGATTAATGAAAGAAACCATAGAGCGCTTGTTCAGCCGTTTACAACACAAGAAATGTGCACTTGTTTTTTTCTTATCATCGCTTTTCCTCAGTGGTCTATTTATCCTGTGCCCCGTGCACATGGCAGGTTGTCAGAGCTGATGTTACTGGCTGGTGATCAATGGTCATCATTAGTTTCCTGTGTTCTCGGTTCATATCTCCACTTTGTTTCTTCTCTGTCGGATTTGTCAGACGCTGCTATCACAAGCTCTCTTAACTTATCATCTATCATGGAGCATGTGTAGATCAATAACCAATCAATTATAAATAGCCCATCTTCCATACTGAACATTTGTTGGAAATGTCACCATATTCCTCATTTAAATGATTTCCACCCAAGGCATAAAAAAGAGGTTGCAAATAAAAGTGGGGCAAGAACTGGTTGAGTTGGTTTAGTAGTGTATTGAAACTCATGGATATGGTAAGGGGGGTGACGATTGGTCTACCGCTTTGATCGTGTTTCGGAAATGTCAACACACTGGTTCTGCTTTTCAGAAAGAGGGGCTTCATAGAGACAAGAAGTAAAGAGCGTTACTGACAGACTGGGAAGAGAGGTGCTGAAACAATGTAAAATATGTGGGAAAATAATGTGTTTTTTGCATATTCAAGCATGAAAACCCATTTCAGTAGACCCTAGTCTCCCAGACGGATGGCAGAAGGTCTGGACACTATCGCAGCTTTCATTGGACAAGAACCGCCCAAGAGGATGTTTGACTGACATGTAACGCAACCAATCACAGCTCGTTTTGTTCCACGTCATGTTTAAGGGATGTGAAAATGTATGTCGATGTCCCTACAATAACAGACCGGCGTTCATCTAAAAAATTATTAATTCAAGAGAGTTGTGGAAGTTTACTTCAACAATGGAGCCGCGAACTTCACATACTTTTGAAAATACAGCATTTAGTTGATCCTGGTAAGCGCTTATTGTCACTGTTGTAAACACGACAGCGTTTTTCTTCTACCAGGGGTTTGGCGTCACAGCATTTGTTTCCAGGCGGACCGTTAAAGAACGCGACACACGA
Organism: Zacco platypus; assembly: GCA_038088235.1. Taxonomy (NCBI): domain Eukaryota; kingdom Metazoa; phylum Chordata; class Actinopteri; order Cypriniformes; family Xenocyprididae; genus Zacco; species Zacco platypus. Next base: position 10,920,949 of record CM076086.1, on the reverse strand, counting down.
CTCCCAGACATCCTGTAGAATTCAACCAACCAACCAATAGTTCATCAGACTTTCAGCCAATGATCAGTGGGCGTGATGTCTGAGGCTGAGACTAAGTAGACTCCAAAAACAAAATTAAGACACTGAGCATATAAGGTTCCCTTCAAAGGGTAAATTAAAAATTTTATCAAAGTTTTTGATAAAATCCGATGGCTCAGTGAGGCCTGCATTGCCAGCAAGTTCATTTACACTTTCAAAATGCCCAGAAAGGTACTAATGATATACTTAAAATAGTCCATGTGACTACAGTGGTTCAACCTTAATGATATGAAGCGACGAGTTTACTTTTTGTGCTCCAAAAAAACAAAATAACGACTTTATTCAACTGCTTCATGAAGCTTCGATGCTTTACGAATCTTTTGTTTCAAATCAGTGGTTCAGAGCATGTATCAACTGCCAAAGTCACATGATTTCAGTAAACGAGGTTTCATTATGTCATAAGTGTTTCGAAATGTCAATGGTTCACTTGACTTTGGCAGTTTGATCCGAACCACTGATATGAAACAAAAATAGTCCATGTGACCACAGTGGTTCAACCTTAATTTTATGAAGCGACGAGAATACTTTATTTATTTATTTTTTTAAATAAAAAATAACTTTATTCAGCAATTTCTTCTTTTCCATGTCTGTCTCCAAACTGACTCAAAGTTCACTGGAGTTTACTACCTTTCTGGGCCCTGAAAGTGGTAATTGCGTTGCAGTCAATGGGGGATCACAAAGCTCTCGGATTTCATCAAATATATCTTCATTTGTATTCTGAAGATGAACAAAGGTCTTTCGGGTTTGGAATGACATACGGGTGAGTAATTAATAACAGAAATTTCATTTTTGGTTGAACTAACCCTTTAAGTAAAATTTTATATAATTAATTTTTACAAATTTAATTAGTTAAATTGACAGCAAAGAAAGTAGATAAACAGGAAAAATTAAATAATGGCTGTATAAATAAAAATCCTGACAACTTATGCCCACTGAGGAGTAACTACTGTACACAAGGATTAGGGCGCTAATGTTCAGCACCTTTTGTTTTTACTGTATCACTACTTAATTTTCACATTTTCTATCACACCTCAACATTCACCACAATCAATTCCTTCACAAGCCCCCAAACCCCCACTTCCTGATTTGTCCTTTTCTCTTTGGCTTTTTATCTCACCTCTAAAGGGCATATACATATTTGCATTGATCCTGTGACAGAATGATGCATGTGTCATTAAGGGAAGGAAGAAGAGCAAGAATTCCCATTAAATTGCCAAGTTCCGGTTGACTTTTAGCACACAAGGCTGATAACAGCAGACATGCAGGGAAAGTCTATACCGCACCATTAACCTTACACTCAACCTTCACTGAACAGTGCATACAAATGCTGTTGCTTAGATACAATAGAGCATTTGCAAAAGCTCCATGAATTTTATTTAATTTGCAGCGACACTTTTCTAGAAATCAACCAAGAGTTTCAACACAACATTGTTCAAATACAGATGACCTCAGAGAAGCAGAGGGCTCTGGGATCGTGGCTCTCGATGTTTCCTTTCTGCTCGGGTTGGGAATGATAATGCAAATGAAGCATTGCTGTTTAGTTTGGCTGTACAAAAGGACAAAGGTTTAAAATAAGAAGACTGATACTAGTTAAACTTACTGAAACTGTTAGGATGTGCTGTAATACAAGGCCTTACAGCAACAACTCAAACAGAAAGTAATTTCTGTAAGGAATTTCATACACAAATAAAGACATATTTCAAAATATCTTCTTTTGTGTTCCACAGAAGAAAGTCAAAAAGGCTTGGAACGACATGAGGGTGAATAAATGATGACAGTATACATTTTTTTGGTGAACTATCCCTTTTAACAGAGATATTTTTCAGGTTATTTTCAAATTAAATGTCAAGAGTGTAATTCTTAATGTCAAAATACTTTCTCTTACCACGGTTTAATATGTAGCAACAACTATAAATAAGCCATTTGTGATTTGTATGTTATATCCTCTCAAAAGCGTAAAAACATTGTCTCTGTGGCACTATCAGATCTCTCTCTGTTTAAACAGCCCTGACAACAGCAACATCGGCTCAGCCAATGGTGTGAGTTTGGGGTATCTTTCTTTGATAGAAGTTTAGCAGGCAGCGAAAACAATTAAAAACCTTCAAAAGTATTACCAATAGCATTACACATTCTAGCACAACACAAGCTAAGAAAACCCTTAAGTTTTCTGAATGTGTAAACACAACTTTTTTTTCTAGACGCTTATTGTTCTAACATGATGAGAACTTGTAATGACATTACTAACCATGAGAAGAAAATTAATCATAGAAAGTTATTTTGTTTTTCAGATGCATACTCCAAATGTATTCCACCCTTGTGCTGAGAGAAAATCCATTAAGAAGAGCATGCCTGCAATAAATTCAGCGTGCTAAATCATTTGAAATGCTTCAAAACACATTTTAATATAATATCAGTGCCTTGGCTTTACCTTCTTAAACCCATTCAAGTTATTCAGTGCATATTATTGTGTATACATTTTTTGGCTTGCTAAGCGGCTTTGCTCCCTCAGGTTTAAGTGGGACACAAACAGATCAGGGTTTGTGAAGTCTCTGCTGACGATTACAATAAGTGTGACTCGTATATAATTCTAACTTCAAATATCATTTAGAAATGCTGTCATAAACACTCACAAAGAAGCTCTTGAGGGTACTTACGTGACATTCTTCTTTTTTCTTTTTGTGTAAATGAAGCATTTGTCTATTTCCGACACTAGCTTATGGTAAAAAATCTGAGATAGGCTTAATAATTATCATAATTCTATAATTACATAATATTTAAAGCTATATTTTCATTGTTATTATTAATAATTGTATAATAATATAATAAAAATGTGTCATGCCAAAATGGGTCAGGTTACAGAAATAAGCACAGATGCTGAACTATAATAATAACAATAATTGCTGACTCATAATTCTTCAGTTTTTATTTATATGTTGCCTTTTTATATGGTTGACAACCATCCTTAAGGTTGCTTTATAACCAAAAGTAAGTAAACATTGTATAAAGTAAAAAAAATAATAATAATAAAATAAATGGAGTGCACCTGTAACGTGTGGGAGACAAATCCAAATGAGAATTTCTGCAATAACTTTTCACTGACATTGCTGCACTGTTAATATCATTTGTAATGAGAAAAATTAGGAAAAAAAAACATTTTTACTAGGGTGCTTTTGCTACACAGATGTTTTCATCCCACGTTATCTCTCTAACACTGATGGGTGCCGCAGATACAAAACCCTTGTGCATTACTGGAAACTATGTGCCACTCCAATTGTTGTTATATTAGTAAAGTGAAAACTAAGCATTGTAAAGTACTATAACCTTGATAGGAGTCCAATAGAACAAAGAATTTCTGTTTAAATTCAGGGCGACAGGTCTTTAAGTGACTGTGATTTATGCCATTATATAACTCTTGATCACAAAGTGCAAATTGAAATGTCCGTGAATAAGACGGAGAGAGAATAAAGTGGATTTTATCTAAGGGATATTTTACGAGACATATACTAGTCCTATTCTGTAAAGGTCATTTTGTGTATAGAGACATAACTGCACGCTGCTGCTTAAATGTAGTCATTCTTTCTCAGCTCAATCTCAGCCAGACTCCAGGAGCGGCGTTTTATTCGCTTCAAATAAATTGCAACACAGTATCTGATCTGGTCGTGTCCCTGAAGGCTATATCTATGCTAATAGCTAAAATATTGGCTAGCATGTTGCACTTTCTCAATACACAGGCCGATGTGACATAATGGATTGGACCGCTCGGTGCCAAATATGAGTGGGCCAACACTCTCAAGGGACGACTCAAGAGTATGTGCTTCTCTCCTAGGGCAGTTTCCTGACAAATAAACTCAAGCATGTCATTGTAGTTAGTAATTTATGTTATGTATAGGCCTATCTATAATGTGTTATCATACAGCATACAGTAAGTGCGTTGTCAGCGATCAAGTTGGGGAAATAGACATTTTAGTGAATCTTTGTTGTTCAATACCACTTGATTCATGATTCTGGAGTTCTGGAGTCTTTGAAATAAGGAAAAGCACAAATACTTGGGGGTGACACAGGTTCGAGTCCAGCTTGCAACGTTTCCCGATCTCTCTCCTGCAATAATTTATTGTTGGTCTCTATTGTCACTGTAGCTGCTGTCTGAGTTGACTCAATTTGTTTGAATGTTACATGATTTCTAATGTTGATTAGCTTTTATTAATCTTAATCAGCGGGCGGAACACATTACAAGTAATGTGCATTACATTTTTAAAGTTACTTTTTCATTTAGTTAATTTTGCTTAAACATTTTTTTACTACTGAATTAGAATTCTCTCTATTCCCCATAACGCAGTCACTTAGATGTGGGAACAGACAAAAAGTACCAAACACATCATCTTTCAATAAAAACAGTTGTACAGTAGGTAATAGAAACCGTAATGTTAAGAGATCTTTTGTATGACATACATACCTCTAGGGGTCTGAATATATTCTAAGTGGTCAGAATATAATAATATTCTAAATGTTTTCGTAAATAACAACAAAGGTTTTGTTTTTGAATGCATTGCAACGTTAAACACTTGCAAAAAAGGGATCAAGCTTCAGCTAAATAAGAAAAAGTAATGCAAAAGTTCCGTAACTTATTACCCCATATGAAAAGTAACTAAGTGCAGTAATTAGTTACTTTTTAGGGAGTAACAATATTGTAACACATTACTTTTAAAAGTAACTTTCCCCAACACTCGTCTTAATATTGATTAATATTAAAAGAGATTAATAGTATTTATTCATGCTTTTTTTTTTTATAAGAACACATTTAAAGTTAAGTATAAATTATCATTAATGTACTATGAATGAACATGAATCAGCAAAAAACAATAGTATATTTATAAACTAATAATTATCTAGATTAATAAATGCTTTACAAACAATTATTCATTGTTAGTTCATAATAAGCTACCCAAGACATTAATATTGAAGACTTGAATCTTGTCGTAAGCTGTTACTGTCCTATAAATAAAATGGAGAACAAAAAGGGAAAAAAAAATGTTCTTTTACAAAAGATTAATATTCTTATATTTTCATATAATACAATATACAGACCTCAAGCTGTAAGTTGTAAAGCCATGTATTTACCACCACTGACCAGCAGATGACGCTATAAAACAACATTTAAAATTAAAGCCTCTGCAAATTTGAGCCCTTCCAGGCTGTATTTAGCATATCTGTTCCCATCAATACTATTTAGCTTCATGTGTAAACACCATATGCTCTATCCAGAAAGCAATGAATGACAGAAGCAATTAAGACTGATTGGATTTCTACTTGCCAGTTAAAGCAATTCACTTAAATTTTCACACATAATTTTGTGAGCAGTTTAAAAAAACATTACCCAGAATTCAGTTTCTAAAAATCACGTAATTAGGCTGAAGCGGAACTGAGCCAAAAGCCCCAAAACATGAAACTACAATCAACTTCAAAAGTAAAAAAAGAAATGATCCCAAGGGGAACCAAATCTTTCATGTTCTTGCAGAAATATTAAGAACCCTTGAAGCGTAGAGACCAACGTTAGCTCATCTGTCTCTCAAAAAGCCCTGAAACTCTGCCAGTCTTCTTCATTGGCGCTGTATGATGGCCCGCTCGCAGCGCGCTCAAGGAAAAGGACAGAACTCACGGCTGCAAAGCACTTTGTGCACAGCGGTGTGTCACTGCCATGCAGCAGCAGGCTGCCCTCCTCGCCGAGAAAGCAATGGAAAATCCATTTATTTATTCTCTTGCTTGTGGCTTCATCTCTGCTTCCTCAACCGAGCATGAGAGAGAGAAAATATAGTGGCCCTACACTTCTCGGAGAGGACAGGTAGGACGATCGCGATTGGAAGCGGAAGAAAGAACACCTCATGTTCAGCACTTTTTGAAGCTTAAATGGTTGGTTGAAGATACTTTGGCCTTAAGGTCCATTTCACGCATATTTATTTTGGCGTCCATATAAACAGGTTACAGAATGTACATCATGACACTGCAGCAGAAAGCACATCTTCGGTGCTGAGCCTTTTTTTTTTTTTTTTAATCAAGTTGGACTCAGCAAAAAATATGAAGAAAAATGCTCTATTTAATAGGGATCCACCAATATTAAAATGTTAATATGATTGATATTTTTAATTTGAAACAATTTTGTCTAAATAAACGAAATGAATGCATTTATTGTCATGTTGTGGCGGATAACCGATAAATAAATATTAAAAATAATATGTATAAATATATTTTAAAAATTCGGTACGGTTTTCTCTAAATATATATATATATATATATATATATATATATATATATATATATATATATTTGCATATGGCTGAAAACTGATTAATAAATATTAATGCAAATATTAATATGTAATGTGAGCATTAGATGGCACAGATAATCCAATATCGGCAGATATTTATGCAATATCGACCAATATGAATAAATGAAAAATGATCTCTAATATCAGCCAACAACCAATATACCATAGTATCAATATATCTGGTACCAATATATCATGCATCTCTAGTAATTATCGATATTTTCTTTTCCAATATATTATTTTTATGAATATGCACCCACTATTTGAAAAAAAGAACACAAGCAACAATTTCTTTTCAATTTAAGGGTTGGGCTTTTGTTTTATAAACTTAAATTACTTATTAACCACTATTGGATTGTACAAGATGATCAAGTATTATGTAATGTTTCTCAATAAGTCATTTCAGTTAACAATTTTCAAATGCACGCGAGGTAAATATTAAACCAAGCGAGTAATAACTGTGTTCTGTACCGAGCCCCATCTCTGTTACGCAGCAGAAAGTACAACACGAACATGTCTGCAGTTACGTTGCAGTACTGCTTTGCTGCTTATGCGTTTAGTGTGAAACAGGCCTGAGGGTGAGGAGTTAAGATGAAGGCAAAGCCAAATTCAGCATCTATGGTCTGCTTTGCATCACTCCAGCCCAACAAATACATGTCAACAGGAGGCAGCTCAGCTTGATTCCCATGCATAAATGAAAGCTAGAGGAGAGTATGTAGAGCAGGAAGTTAAAACTGGTCAAAAACAGTGAGCTTTGGCGTTCATATGGATGTTGCATGTCTCTTTTCACTTTATCTGTCCAAACATGCGTCAAATCAAACAAAAGTCATTCATTTTCAATGAGAGCAGGTACTCTGAGGCAACATTGGCTCGTGTTTTTCACTTACATTTCTTCATTAATGCATTATCGAACTGGCCAGAGGTTAAAATCTCTAAAAATCCTTAAAATAACACAAACTTAATTGGGGAATGACACTGCGTACAATATAATAACTTGTTTTTAGAGAATGTATATTGAATACAAGTGTGTTTGGCCTTAGGGCATTGGCAGTTTCTTCCACTTGTTTTTAATTTGATTATACAATGTATAAAATAATTATATGATTTATCCAGCAATAAGCCAGTGGGTCAGGTAAGGTGGGTCAGTGCCCTTCAAAAGGTTAAAATGATATAATTATATTATTTTATTATTATCTGCCAGTGCAGCATGACAAAATACACTCATTTAAGACATATTTTCTGAAAACGTCTTATCTCATGCAGTATTGCATATGTTGAAGTTTTGAAGCAGGAATTTTGAAGTAAATGTAGATTTAAAGGGATAGTTCATCCAAAAATGAAAATTCTGTCATCATTTATTCCCCCTCAAGTTGTTCCAAACCTGTATAGAATGTCTTTGTTCTGTACACAAAGAAAGATATTTGGAAAAGTGTTTGTACCCAAGCAGATCTTATCCCCTATTGATTAGTAGACAAAACAACAAATATCTTCTTTTGTGTTCAGCAGAACACAGAAATGTATACAGGTTTGGGACAAATTGAGGGGGAGTAAATGATGACAGAATTTTCATTTTTGGGTGAACTATTCATTTACTAAAAGAAAGTAGAGCTAGTATTACGGGTTTTTAGATAATTTTACCTGGAAAACTGAATAAAATGAAGTAATATATAAGTGATATAAATATATGAAGTGGTATATGGTGATTCATTAAAGTCCGAATGAAACAAATTGCGATTTTCTTCTTTTCTTCCCCCTTCCGTCTAGTCTGTGACATATATATATGTGAAATGGCTTCTCGAACAAGAAATAATGTGGGGCAGACTTAAATTTGTCTTTCAGGGATTGATTGGATTGTTGTGGTTTGCTGTTTCTGTGATCTCATGTGAGTGACAGGTTGTCCCGCCCTCACTCCGGTAAACTTCATCAGAGAAGAGATGATTCTGCAAGAGGGAGGGGAAGTTATTTAAAGATTACGAGGGCATGTGAATAAAAAAAAATAAATGATGTGCATGAATCAATTACAATAAATACTGCAATGTTAAATAAAAACAAGAATTGTCCATTTTGAATTCATGGTGACTAACGAGGTTATCACTTATTCGCCAAGTTAAAATGAGTAAAAACATGGCGACTGTCAATCAATTTCACTCCCTGAAGAAAAGTCTTCCTGAAAACGGAATAAGAAATAGTGAAAAACAGTCTTTTAAACAATGATGTATATGTAAATATCATCAAATAACCCAGCCTTCCAAAGAAAAGCTTAAATCTCCAGCTGATTACTAATCCTTTATTAATTTATCCAACTGTTTGAGCTCTTTAGTAGCCATTTGCTTGTGCTCTTGTGAATGTTAATTAGACCCCACGCACACTGTAAAGGCAGCGGGTCCCCGCTGAGGTGTTCCATTTACGCGATAGCCGACTTGAAAGTGGATTTCAGCTTAAAGCGAGTGAATGGGTAATACCAGGATCTGTCATTTGAATCACATGGGAGGAAAAAAAGTGGCCATAAAAAGCAAAAGATCTGACCTGACCGGACCAAACCGGGAGGTCTGGTGTTTAAAGTTTGATGACATTGACTGCGCAGATTTATCCCTACTGAGACCTCGGGATTCCAAAACCGGCTGCCCTTGGAATGAAAGCGGCAGTGAGCAAATGAATGATTCTATTCCCTAAGAGCTAGAGGATGGGGAAAGAGTGAGGAGTAAAAAGAGCGTCAAGAGAGTCAGAAAGAATACAGGAGTAAAAGACAGAGAACAAACACAGACACTATCTATTCAACCTCAATACGACCATGACTTGCTTTTAAACAATCATAACCGGTGAGCTTTCTCAGATTCAGAGGGCAAGAGCGTCAGCCTCTTTTCCCCGTGGTACAAGCGACTTTGGTTTCTCCTGCACTGCTGTTCATGTTGCTTCCTCCATCTGTCAAATTTAATGTGGCCACACAATCTTCTGCAAAATATCATGATTAAAAAAAACTGTTGAAGTCATTGTATTTGATTAATAAATCAGAACCATATTTTTTACCCAATGTTAGAGACTGGATAAATATCAACCAATATTGTGTTTTTAGCTTTGCATTTAATTTTGCAATTTTGCATTTAAATTTACTTACTTAGCGCTAGTATTTTGAATTGAAATGTAATATTTTGGAAATATCAAAATTAATTGTAATTTTTCAAACTGTACATTTAGCATAGCATAAAAATAATTATCAGCCGACTAATATCGGCCTGAATTTTAATATTTAAATACTATCATTATTTCTTTGGGGCTGCATTACATTTGTTCAAATACAAAACAATAATATTTTATTTTTAGTGTGTACTGTATTCAAAACACTGCAATCTGTTGTTTTTGATTTTTTTATGCATTTCTCATCTTCCCTGGACTTCCATGAAATGTGAAAAGCAACATTTTACAAAATATTAAATAAATCAGTTGTTTAAAAAAAACATATCCAGCTGGGAATCTCATTATTGGCTGAAAATGCATGACAGAACACTGTGGTATTTCTAATGAAAAAAAAACTCAAGTAGTCTTTCTCACATTTATACAATCTTTTATAGGGGGTGTGGGGGGACCCAACCGATGCTGAGAAAATATGCCAAAACAGATTTATGAAGTGACATTTGGGGGAAAGCTTGCATGACATTTCCTTGTTCCTGTGCTATCGCTCTCCTGAGAAACACTCCAGAACACTTCAGTGGCTCTCTGTGAGAGTGGAATCAGAATAGAGGATGCTTTAATATCAAGACTTTGTACTTGCCTACATGTATACATCTTCAAAGAACAAAGCGAGACTTCAGATCCATGGCTATACTGTGTCACATACTGCAGCTGGATGGAGTACTAGTTCCAAACAATACACAAACATACTATTTGAAATCATTGCTGTATGAATATAGTCAGTGAGTCTTAAATTTACTTAACCATTTTCTTACATGCATGTATATGCACAACAGAAAATGTTCCTGAATATATAACCTTAAAAATGAGTAGCTGATAGGACCACTAAAGGGTTATTAGCCTCACCTACCTAGAAAGGATGCGATTTAAGACGCAATTCTCTCTATGAGTGAATCGCTGAATTATTTACTCAACCATTTCATTCAAAACACTGATTCATTCAAGAACGAAACAAGTAACTGTCTTTATGAATGAGGATGCATCCCAATTCACACAGCATCCATCCTAAATAGTGTTCAAGATTAGTAATTGGGATGCAGTGAGTCACTGAATCATTTAATCAACTGATTTGTTCAAAAGCGCTGATTCATTAAGGAACAAAACACAAATACTATGTGTTGTTTGGAGACATAATGGTTTATTTTGTTGTGCCTTAGATTGGAACTTTTTTCGTTGATGGAGCAAAAATAGACAATTTTGAGAAAAGTGAATGGCAATAAAATATAAGTTGCTCTATATTATTTTCTTCTTTATTGAACTGTATACAAACCAGTATACAAAACGTAACGCAGTGTCATACTTGCCACTTGCCTGAATATCCACATATATAAAGATAAATATATAAGAATAATAATAAGTATAAATATTTCAACAACCTTCATCTTGCCCTGCAAAACTTTCATTATAAAGAATGTACTTCAATGCTGTACAAGCACAAAATAATACTTGCCATTTATTTCCAAGAATGACTCCGAGATCTCTTGTAATTTTACTCTGTACTGAAAAAGCTATAAGGTCATATAGAATAAGGTGTATAGAAACTCTCAGTTTATGATAGTGCTAACATAAATGTTTAAGGTTTGCTAACAGTAAGCAGACAAAAATGATTGAATAACATAATATTAAAAATATAGTTTTGCTTCATCTTGACTTGAAGCATATGCAGTGATTTGCAGTGTATTGCTATGGGAATTACTGTAGGAATGCTATTTTAAACAGTGAAGAACAAAAATGTGGAAAACTGCGGACAACAAGCGATAATCCATCACCTTTGTCCGTCCTGTCGTCTTGATAGGATTGATAGCGTCTTGATAGCTGTCCTGTCCTCTTGATAGTTTATCCCTGCACCAACTAAGTAATTGTGAGCATTACTTTTTTTCAGGTTGAGGTTAATGTCCTGCAAACTCATTTCACTATACTGAGAAGAGTAAATTTGATTTGCAAAGACCAAAAATGCTCCATATACACCTATTATTGACGGTTGGCTTAGGGGAACTGCACCGTTTACCTGTCAATGAAAAATCAATAGGAAGCCATTATGCTGCCAAGTATAATATGACAGCGTTTGGGGAGTTTCCTGGCAAAGACTTTCATTTTACTGTTCGCACACTCACACTAAGGCCATGTTAACACAGCAACAGAATAAACGTTCACACACAGTTCAGTTATTTATGGGAGTGACACTACATTCTATAACCGAACTCACACCTGTATTCTCACAACTGCAATTTGGGAAAACCCATGCTGAGTGAATAGAACTAGACTGGGCAACTAGTTGTATGTCATGTCATGCAGTGCGGAAAAGAAACGCTCAGCGTTCTACTGTTCAAAAATGGGAGACTTTTATGCACACGCTCCAACTTGCTCTTAGCGCCAGGTGCAAGTCAAACGAGCACGGAAAAAGTTCAGGTGCTGAGGGAGCTTCCGTAGATCAACAGTGAACGCCAAACAATTTGTATACGTGATTGTGAAAGAGTTATTACAACACGATTAAATGTGGAGGTGATTAAAGCAGCGTCAAAATTGTGCATGTATTTGTTATATGCTTCACATTTAAGAACATGCTGATCAAATGTGTGGACTAACATCAGCCCAGGCACTTTAGAAAAAAGTACCTCATGACAACATTTTTGCAAAACCCAAAATACGTTGCTTGGTGCATGTTTCACAACAGTTTCAAAGGGAAATGTCCAGTGAGTGACACTAAAAGCATGTTTAGATTTTTCAGGAACAGATGAATGTGAATATAGGCAACATTTTATTATGTTGGAGTTTGTACGTATCACCTCGGTTCTGAATTGAATGTCCGGTGAGTGGCACTAAAAGCTAAACGCACCATCATGTTTTAATAACATACACCAAAACTAAACCCTAAACCTACCCGATAGTGTAAACAAAAGCAAATGTGACATAAAAACACAATCATAACCATGGTTTTTTAACTCTTGTCTTTGAGCTCTTTTACCGTCATTTATCTTTCCCGGGATTCGTACCCGAGCTCTTCGCATCGCAAGTACAATTCTGTACCAGCTGAGCTCCAAGCAAGTTTGTTACATCAGTAAAACTGAACAGCTGGAGCTGGGTAAGAGATGTAAACTCCAAAATATATTTGTTTACAAACCATGCATTATCGTAAAAGGTGTTTTGAGGTCAAAACATTATTGTGCAAGGAGCCGCATGAAAACAAGTCTTTATTAATCCATAATCTGGCCCTGTAATCATAATTGTGTGTGAAAACGATTAAAAGCGCTTGCTGTTTTACTGCCTCTAGTGTTCATTTCTGTTAGAAACTGATATGTACGTATTTTGCATTTTGCAAAAATGTTGACACAGGTACGTTTTTTCTGGTTCTCGAATCTGGTTGGCTGAGAACTGTGCGATATTCCCCCAGCAACAGCAATGGAACCGTTTCACCGTTTGTATTATTCCACTTGTGGTGACTTTTTTGTAGATGAGAAAGTACTTATTTATACCTCAAATATGTGACTCATATATAAACATAGCGCATATTTTACAATTTTTGTTTTGATGCTTTTGCAGATGCGAGCTCCAGGCCGTTCAGCGCTCATTTAATGCATAATAAATATGAGCACCTGTGCATCTGTACTAGCAAATAGGCACCAATTTTGTGTTATTTGGTAAAGTACAATACAAAATTCAAATGAAAATGACAATTAAATGTATTAAATAACTCATTTTACATTCGGGCATTTATGTGCTGTTGACTTCCGCCCTTGTTATATTCACATTCTTGCACATGGGGATTCAAAAGAACATATTTTATTTTCCAATTTAGGTAGGCTATATGGAACTGTTGCAATCAATTTATTTTGACAACCAACAGAATGCTAAACATTGTTTACTTTTTCAGCTGCAAGTTTTTGAAACAGACCTTACAGTCTAACACAGCATTTTTGAAGAGTTCATAGATTATATAGATTTCAATGAAGGTTTACTAATCTTTGAACTATATATTGATCTGCATGTCTCATCCATGATGATGCAATGATGGAGAACAAGCTATTGAGAACCAGAACCAAGCTGACTGAGCAACTAACTAACTTTAGCGTTAGTATAATGTGAGCTTCTTTTATATTAATATGCCTGGAGGTGAGGAATAACACAAAAATTCACTCAGTATTACTTGAACTAATTCACTACTCAATTACAATTAAGTGCAAATTAAGTGTATTCAGTTGTGTTGTGGTCACTAAAACAGTCCAGTGCTTTATAGTTGTCAGAGTCATGTCTTGTTTAGTTCAGTTCAGTCTTGTTTCATTCTGTTACGTCATGTCTGCACCTGTCCTCGTTCATCCTATTAGTTAGTGTCATCACCTGTTATCATTTAGTAATCATTGTCAGTGTATTTAAGTTCCTGTCTGTTCTTCAGTCTTTGTCTGTCGATGTTTGTGCCATGCACACTGTTCCGTTTTGGTTGTAACCCTGTCTGGATTCTATTAAACGTTATTTGTTCTATGACCTTCCTCGTCGTGCCTGTTCCTGAACAGCCTGCGTTACAATAGTCAAATTCATTTTTAGGTAGAAGTAATGAAGATTTCTGTGCCACCCCTATGAAAATATCCTGGCTCCGCCACTGCTGAGAGAAACTTTCAAAAGGACAAGGACTTGTGAATCAGATAAATAAAAAAAATAATAAAAAAAACCTGGAACAGACTGAAATTATCCTTGTGTAGTTTCTGCCTCATCAGTTAGTGTCATAACTGCTCCACTAGCCTTGAAAAATTAGGCCGTAATTTTCCTGTAATTAATTTCTGCAAATGAAAGAATTCTTGATTGAATGGGAAGTCAAATGACAGTAATATATTCAAATTAAGGTTGGAGGAAGCCGAGAGAGAAAAAGGGAAGGAAGCCAGAGCAAGAGAGAGGGATGGAAGGGAAAAGCTTGGCCATATGGCACGTTCTGAATTTTTTACTCAGGCGTCTCACAGCACCCGGCGGTTCACATCTGTAGGGATAAATCTAAAGGTTTTCATTTCCCATCAGCCCACAACAACAGGTAAATGCACCTGTTTAACCTTTATTTGCATACAAAGAGCTGTGTGTAAATACAATGTAGAATAGAAACAATGCAATATTAACATCAATTCTACATTAATGTGCCTATATTATTAATTATTAATGGCATATAAGTCAACTTATATGCAAAATCCCCCAATGAAATATATTAACAACAACAACAATAGTAATAATAGCTGTTTATTGTGATTTTTTTATTCATTCATTTATAAATTCTTATTTACTAGCCTCTGAAAAAATATTAAGCAAAATGTTTTATTATATTTTATATTACAGCACAGAATACTAACAGTGGCTTATCAGAATGACCACTAAACTGCATAATCAAACAGTTTAGGCTTTAGTCATTTTGTGATTATCATTACTTTTATTACAATTCAACAATGCCGATGGATCTAATAATATTCATGGGGAAATAATGTTTATGAATAAGTGTTATGAATGCATGTTTTTTAACATGACGGTGGTTTGAAGCTGGGCGTGGCCGATAATCGCGGGTGCGATTGCTAATGAGAGACAGATATCAGTGGCACGCGCGAGTCCCAGGGGATAAAAGAAAGAGGACATTTCATTCTACAGAACTACTCATAAATGCTGAAATACTACTCTTACAGGTCAGTTTATTTGACTAATTAAAACTGTGAGGTAACGTAGCGCTGTTTCACTTGGTCTAATGTTTCACTATCACACTAAACTGCATTTGAGTGTGTTAAAAGTTAGATCAACATTAGATTATCATACTGATGATATTCTAACACTTCGTCGTGTTGAGCTTTATAACATTGTTTAGTCTTATGTAGCCTAGATTTGCTTATCTTGTCTAATAACATGCAAGAGCGGTGTCTTTGTCAAGTCAAAGTTTGTCGCAAAGCTCTCGCCATCTCGGAAACGCCACGCCGATATTGATCCTCGTTTTATTTCTCCTTTTGTCCCAAAGTTTGCTTGCCATGGTCCATAATGTTTAGACGAAACTACAGCAGCGCGCCACTTTACGTTACGCAGCTGTCCGTGTCTGTTGCCAATCGTCACTGTGAGCCCAGGGATATTACGTCATTTACAGGCGCAATGTGAAGTGAAAAGACCGGGGCGGCCCACTATTTAAAATTGTGATTTTCTCAGAATTTACAAATTCTTGGAAACATTTACAGCTTAACAAAATATATAACACCGTGCAAGTGGTTTTTGGATATTTTAATACAAAAATTCTACATATTGCACCTTTAATAATAATAACCCTGGTTCTAGGCAACTAATTTCCTACATTAAAAAAATATGAAAAACAGAAAAATAAAACAAGCCATTTCTACCCTGAAATGACCAGATCATACCCAAGAGGGTTGAATGGCTCTGTCCCAGGACATTTGCTGTTTCTAAACTGTTATTAGTCACTTTGTTAGGGTATTCAATTATCTACTTTACTGCACTGAAAGTAACTATCCCCAAATGAGCTTTTTCTCTTCAGATGCCTAAAGGGCTTGTGAGTGAAATAATCAAGCTTGTGATCGAATATGGGAATGTTCACAGCTGCATAATAAAGCATGTTCTTTTAATTAACTAACTTGGCTCATACATTACTACTGTACAGGCTACATATGGGAAAAAAATGCAAAAGCATTTAAAGTGCAAAGCACAAAGCAACAGCAACATTTCCATGGTTACAGCAGCCATTACCGATTAAGTGCATCAGAACTATTCCGCATAACCAAGTCAAAGACCACTACATACAAGTTAGACAGAATTAAACAGGATTATGCAACACTGATTGTGCACTGCTGCTTGTTTGAGCACATATTTTTCCTTCAGGCTTTTGATGAAGGTGTTTATTTTTTAACACCTCAGTTCTGGATGCACAATTGAATTTTATGCATGGATCATTCATTCTGTGATCTTCTGAAAATAAAAAAAAATAAAAATCAGAGAGTCTGACAGAATGCAATCCACCACCGTATAATGGCTTCTCTTTCCATTAGAAACGAGCATGGCAAAGGGAAATTTAATTTGTTTTATCTCCCTCTTTTACCGTGTTAATGATCCCGCGATTGTTGCTTTTCAATTAGCGTGCCTTAAATTGCAATATAGGATTTTTTTTTTTTCGGCCCTAAATAAGGCAGTAATTTCAGGGTAATGTTAGGTTACAAGCATCCATGGACAGATAAAACCAAAGGATGGGTTTAAATCAGCAAAACCAAGATTTCTAGCATCACATTCCTATATATTTCACTTTAAATGGAAAAATGGTGTTCATTATCGCATAATAAGTCTTTATTTCAATAAGATCTATAACTTAAAATGTTCTGTTTTGAATTTAAACTTAGACTGCCATGCCAATTTCATTTCAATATAAGGTTATCCATTTTCTATTTGGGTTGCACCTCAATTTAAACTTCACTATTGCTTTTGTTTAGTTTTTTGAACAAATGAAAGACAAAAAGCATGTATACGCTTACACATTAAATAAACTCTTAAAACCATATATCACCCGCAGCGCGCTTTCAAAACCTTGTCTTCTCTTGTGCGCGAATGCATCAGTCTGGTTTAAGAGTTGCGCTTGATTTGCCTTACACACCTTCCAGGCTGTTACTGCCAATTTAAGCTGAGGCTTAAAAGCAGTCCGCAGAGAATGGATTGGCTGAGCGGGGTTATGGCGACAGCCGTCCGGGTGTTTAAAGGCCCATTCGGATCCAATCTATGAGATCCTCTCCAGAGATTTATGTCCTGCTTCTGGCTTATGGTAAACAGCACTGAGTAATAGTATCAATAGCATTCAAATATGCCTGCAAGGTCGCATCTGGAAATTTCAAGGAATCTGTGACTGCTTTTGAGGTACTTAATTGCTAAGCAGCTATCCCAGAATGCAAGTGTGATTGCACAAATTCTGCTTTACATCCATCCGATTTAAAATTCCAGAGACAACGGTGTCATACCTGCTCCACATGTCACTGCACATGTTTGCAGTGCGCTTTCATCCACACGCTGCAGTCACTCGGATCTCGTTTTCTTTCCCCATAGGTGGTTCATTCTGCCACGGCCTGGCATTGAGGGCCACCCACACTACAGATGCTCAACCCTTGTGGCAGCTTTCAGGCTCAGAATAAAAGCCTTTATATGCTTTGGTTTGGTTTGAGGACTCTCGGGCGGGGGGGTTGATTCACATCACCCTAAAAAATATTTTCTACTTTCCATTATCATGTCTGGATGCACTTTTACAGGCTAACAATTGTACGTTAGCTAATAAAAAGATATGCCTAATATATCTCAATCAAGCCAGCAGATTCTTTCATAATTTGTTATTTGTAAACAGACTGTCAGCATTGACTATTTCAGCCCCCTCACTGTCCTATTCCCACAGAAATCTGCTTTATTTTTCACCAGTTCTCATGTCTGCTTGTTTTTTGTTGTTGTTTTGGTTGTTTTTATAGTGCAGTGATTTTGTACTTTATATACTCCAACACCACTGCATGGGACTAGACATTAGGGGGCAAATAAAATTCCGATATGAAATATTGCCAAGGTATTTCATGATGTAAAAATGTTCCCTTTCCCTCAGTAGACCATCATTCCTGCTATACTGATACTTTTAGCCACAAATTTTGCCCAAAGCATTATTTTTGCTGTTAAAAAAGACACTATTTCATACAACAACGATTTTACACCCTATTTTCAGGATACTCAACTCAGTCCTGCCATAAAATAAGTTTACAACCCCATCTGCACTAATACTCAGCTCTCACTTTTAAGAGCTAGAATCCCTTTGCCCACTCTTCAACCATCAAAACTTATTACGATGCAGAATAAGATTATATATACATGGAGAGACTCAATATCAGACTCCTGGCAATAAAAGATGATATATATCCAAGGAGATGAGATCATCAAATGCCTTCCAAAACTGTATGTATAATTAGGAGAGAGTCATTAATCAAGGTATGCCGAGCTGCTCTCTGTAATGAGATTCAGAAAGTGAAATTTATTAAGCCAGGCTTATATTCACCTCTCTGTTTATCAGGTTCAAATCACCATTTTGCTCAAAGATTCAGCACTGAAGCCATTAGCCATGGGAGAATGGCTTCAAACTGCATTAAGAGAAGAAGTATTTAAAAATTAGCCCTCCCTCGTGTGTTTGTTATGAAGGATCCCACTGCCTCCTACACAGGGGAAAGCCGAGCAGATTTTTTTTTTTTTCATCATTACGAGGAGTGTGGCACGACAGTAAACCTGTTTTATAGAAAATCATATGCCTTCTCCTGACTGTTTACTCCCAGAATGCATTATAATTATGAGTATAATCTCAACTGATGTGCATAGTGGTGCATCAAGGCTGTGATATGTGGTTGAATTATTACATCATCCTGTGATGAATTACTACAGTCAAACTAAGAACACATGCAACTATTTCATGCTTGGCAATGTAAAAAAACAGAAAGATAAAGATTTTAAGGTCCTCCTAATGTTTAGCTGAGCAACGACGCTTGGCATTGAAACACATTAGCTGACATGCTGTTGATTACAACCAAAAATACTTTTGATTCATCCCTCAGTGTGTACAAACAGTTTTTTTTTTTAGAAAGTTCGGCTGTCATTTACTGTATATAAAATATAAATATTTTGTAAAATTATAAATGTCTTTACTGCCTCTTTTGATCAATTTATTGCATCCTTGTATCTAGTTCAGTCATAAAACTCGAGAGGGCACAGGCTGGTCGGTCCTTTACATGCAATCTATAAGCAACCACATCATTTCAGTATGGTGCAAGCTGATTGGCCTCTGCAGATCCTGCAACCAATGAGATTGCTTCCTCAACATTCAAATAGTCTGGTTCATTGTTATCTGTAAGCTTGTCCTGCAGCGTGCTATCAAAGTTCATCTGAAACCCTCCACCTCCCCCAGCTCCACATACCTAGATCTACTACAGGATTTATGTATGTCTATTTATGCAGAAGCAGCATCTTTTACATGCTCACATCGTAAAAATAATCCATATGAATTGGGTGGTTTAGTCCAAATTTTCTGAAGAGACTCGATCTCTTTATATGATGAACAAGTTTAATTTAGGCTTTTATTCACATATAAACATTGATCAGGGAACATGAACAGAAGCTCAACCCAACTTGCTTTATGCGTGAGAACAAACCTCTTTGGTTCTTCGGAAGCTCAAACGTGCTGCGTAACACACGAGAATGAACCTCATTGGTTCTCACACATCAAGCAAACATGCTTGAACTTCCGTTTATAACAACGGATGTGTGAGTTGATGATTGTTTATTTGTGAATAAATGCTTAAATTCAATCTGTTCATCATATTGTCACGCTGGTGTAGGCAGGAACAGGCGGAACGACAGAGTTCACAGAAAACATAGTTTAATTATACAGGGTACAGGGATTCACACCACACATGGAACGATAAGAACTGACAAGGACTGGACAGACACAGAGGGAATATATACTACTGAATACAAGTGGAGCACAGGTGACAGGCATTACTAATAACGAACACAGCTGACGACAATAGACTAATAACAAGGCACATGGGGAACCAAAACAAAGATCACGTGACAAGGACTGACGGAAGCAAAACAAGGAACACATGACAGGAGACAGGACTGGAATACATGTTACACATATAAAGCGATCGAGTCTCATCAGGAAATTTGGACTAAACTGCTCAATTCATATGGATTAGTTTTACAAGCTCTTTATGAACTTTTGGAAGCCTCGGAAGTGGTAGTTGCGTAGCTGTCAATGGAGGAACAAAAATCTCTCAGATTTCAACAAAAAGATCTTCATTTGTGTTCTGAAGATGATCGAAAGTCTTACGGGTTTGGAACGACATTTAACATTGTCATATTCAATAATATGCTATTCTGACAAACTATTCTGATAGTTGTCATGATTGAATTTCTATATAGCATATCTACTTTTCTATTATTTTGAAGGACTGATGCAAGAGCTTTAACAAAAATACAGGCGACACACTGCTCTTTAACCATATATTATGTCTATTAACTGCAAACACAATTTCTATCCATGTTAATCGACAGCATGCAATGCACAGATACTACGTTGAAAACAACTCCGAAATATCACTAAATATTCCATTAAGGCTCACAATCATCCTGTCGCATCATTATTTCCCAAAGCAGCTCTAATCAAAGATACTTCAGGCTTACAAAGGAGTTTCATAAGGAGCTTAAGTAAGTAAATTAATTGTCCTAATCAATCAAATTAAAGTGCAAGGTAGACAAAGATTTAGCTGAGTCTCATCAAATGGTGCAAGTTGTGGCACCTCATTAGTAATCAACGTCGCCTGTGGTCAGAAATAAAGGACTGAGGACTGCAGTTGAAAATCGATGGTTAAGTCCTTACCAACCATTGTTGCTGTTGATAGGAGGGAAGGGGTCTGGCTCATCCACCATTGAAAACACGCTCAGATTCATTGTTTAGCATCACTCTCTTTTTAATTAAGTGCCATTGATCTGTTCAGAGCAGTACTTCTTTATGCATTTCCTCGGCTTCTAATTTCACCGTGCGTCTGTGAAGTATGAATGGTGAGGACGGCCTCATTTGGATTAACTGCACCTTAAAGCTGCCTTGCGAGAGGAAGGTGCGCCGTGATTTATTTTGTTTTCGGCATATTTCTCAGGTCCGTGCAGAGTTAATATAAACGCCAGTGACTCTAAATCTGTTTCATTAGGCTGGGCCACCACCCGTGCAGTGCCCTTGCAGACAGGAGGGAAGGTCTGCGGTGCTGCTTCGAACAGAAGGTTAAGAAACTGTGGAACATTTATCAATGGCTAAATCTACAGAACGGAAGAAAAAAAGAACTTGTGTTAGTGTGAAACATGTCACGCCTGCCGGGCGGAGAGGCTGTAATTCACATGGGGATGTGAGCACAAATCAGTCACTGAACAAATGTGTGCAATTCACTTCACATAACAGGGTTTGCTGTTTTTGCCTGATACTGAAGTAATGAAGGACCAACTCTAGTTATCTTTAGCGTTATCACAATAAATTTCACCCCCCAAAAAATTGAATTATAATGTTTTTAGAAGACATTGTTTATTGCAAATAAATAAATAAATAATAAAACCCTGAAAAGGCATCATACTGTTATCATTTATAACATAGCAACTTTATTACATACATGAATATATCAACATGAATTATTGACTTAAATTATTTTATGAATTTTCTTGTATGTTACCCAGTACGTTACACATTATTCGGCAATATTTGACAGCTAAATGTTGCATCTGACCAATCAGAATCAGAAAGTACCCCAGAGAGACGTGTATAATAAATGTTTTGCAAAAAGAAACTGTCTCTTTAAAACCATTATGACATTATCTGAGAATATATTTAAGATTATAATTTCCCCCCACACATTTTAATACCATAAGTCTGAAGATTTTACTGCTGAAGTTCTGATTTGAATTATTTATTTATATGGATTATTCTTAAATGGTGATTCTCATTACATTTGCATGACTGTAAAGCCTTAATCTTTTACTATATTACAGTAAAAAGAATTGTAAAAAAAAACAAAAAACTTTTTTTTTTCTTTTTTGTTTTTATAAACAATTTGTTTAATGTAAAACGTAATTATTTATACATCATGGTTGTATTTGTTGTAGAAAAACCACCTGACGCGGAGTCAACGCACATTCCAGCCAATCAGAATTGAGTTCGGACAGACTACAAAATAAATATATAAACACATATGTAAGCCCAGCATAGGCATTTCATAAGATTCAATGTGTTACAGAAGAATCCCATGTGGGCCAACTTGTGGGAGATATTACTTGTGAAATATTTTCAAATAATTTGTCCGCCTGATTGATGAAGCCTCCAGCTCATTTTTATTTTCATCTTTGTATGAAAGACAAACGGTCACTCATAAAGTAATAGGGTATGCAAATTCACGATCACAATGTATGTGTATACAATAATAAAGGCACTTTGAGAATGCACTTGTCTATCGATCTCATAAATATTCATGTCAATGTTTATGGAACACAATAGAACAAAAGTCTGCCTTACAACAAGACATGACAGTGGGCTGAATATTAACATGTTGGGCTGAAAACTGCCGCCTCAATTTTAACAGCCAGTCATCCGTCTAAACGGATTATGTACCTACAGCACAAAGACAGCTCAGAGAAAATATTGACGTGTACATCCCACTCAATCAGATGGTGTGTAGAACACAGCGATCTAGGAATGTTTACTGGATTTGCCAAGCCAGTGGTTACAAACAATACAACCACACACACATACACAGGTGCCTTGTTCTCGCACAGACCCGTAGAAGTGAAATAGAGGACATAAGATTTTGATTTCACTCTGAACCACTGAATCTCAGCCTCTGGCATCCTACACCCCTGAAGCTCATCTGTAAGGTTAGAAACTTCTAGAAAAGTCCTGAAGGCCTTCCACCGCCAACAACAAATAAGCAGTATCTGACACAACCTAAGGTCAACCTCCTCTATTTATTGACTAACAGCGCTCTCATAAAGTAAATGAAGAGGCATTGTGTGCGCTGTGTAAACATAATGGTTATTGTAGTTCAAGACTAAATGTGAACGTGCATTTTCTCATCTCACTTACACAAAAACAGATGAAGTATTCCTAAAAAAAAATCAATAAAACATTGAAATGCAAATTCTGAATATTACGCAAACCTATGAAAACATAGTTCCAATGAAGATTTGAAAACAGCATCGCAAAGTTGTGTGGTTGGAAAGACAGCTCTCGACCTGTGGTTACAAGCATGGTTTCTTGATTGCATGACATGTCGACTTAAATTCTTAGCTTAAGCTAAATAAGCAAGCTGACATTCAGTACAATCTATATCTTTTATTTGGAATATACACAATGTCATTTACATCTTTTAGTTTGTCAAGAGATGTTTTTGAAGAGTGCGCATGTGCTTGCGTGCTGTACTATGTAAGAACAAGCTTATGATTGAATCTGGAAATAAGGCAAAATAACTGAGAAAAAATCTCATCAGATGCAATGTCCCTAATTTATAGCAAAAAATCTAGCATTAATTTGATCTCAAACAGATTCATTAAAAGAAGTTATTACTCCACTTACTGCACGACATCATCAACCAACATGTTTGAACGATAAGTTCGCGACAATACGGTATCGGGAAACTATCGTGACTATCTAGTTGATTCTTCAAAGATGCATTGTACTATGGTAGTAAAGCAGTGTGTTACATCATTGTATGGGAAACACACCCCAGAATAGCAGCAAAGCTGAAAGGTTTGTTTGAGCTGCGCCCTCTACTGTACAGGTGTGAATTTGCATTTTCTTCAGTCTGAGGTTTATTCGTATCACCTTTGATGTGAAAGGGCTCTAGTGCAAAAGTAACATACTTTACATAAAAGGTAACTAAGTAGCGCAATTAGTTACTTTTTTAGGGAGTAACACAATATTAATGCATTACTTTTAAAAGTAACTTTCCTCAACACTGGTTATTAGTCACTGATACGTCAATTAGTAGTCAATACGTCAACTGATATGTCCTCCTGTCTGAGTGAGCTGTTCATGGACAGAAAAAGCTGCAATGTCAATGGACCATTTGTCATTTAGTTGTAAAAAAGGTAAATAACCTAACGTGTCATGATTCAAATCCTTTTACTTTCTGACAGAAGGTGCGCAGTTGAGACATAATAATCAAATTCTAATACAGGTTTATAGTCTCGGGTTTATATTGTGTGTGCTGAACTTGAGGAGATAAGAAAGTGACATTGCCATTTAAAACGAATCAATGAGATGTTATCAGCTTTTTTTCAGCGCTGGTTTGAGCCTAGAATGTCAAACTTTAGAAGCCCATCTTGTTCAGCCCTCTCTATTTGATAGGAAATTTGTTCAGTCCAATGCACACACAATTATAATGTATAAACACACAATTATAATATTCAAACACATTATTTCATCAGTATGCTCACCCACATCTTCATAACTGTGCTGCTAGTGATACAAAAAAGGTAGCACTCTACTTATGATAGTTTAGTTTGTTTTTTCCTTCCCTTTAAATCTGAGGCTGTGCAAAAATGCTGCAAACACAAGCAACATGATCAGCAGCTAATTAAAACCATTCATTAGAAAGCTAATTGAGGGAGTATTCATCTCAGTCCAACTAATGCAAAGAGAGAAATTAACATTTACAACAGGGAATTAAATGACAAATTCAAACTTTAGATTGATTTACTTTTGCCAGGAAACAGAGCGGTGGCTTAGTGGTTCGCGCACACTAAGCTGTGGTGCTCGTCTGGGAAAGGAAAGTTTGAGTCTAGCTCATGCCATTTCCCAAACACATTCAAACACCCTCCCCTAGACAGAGACAATAACCTCTAAACAAAAATACTATACAACACTGGATTCCCAAAAGGAAGACTAGAGGCTGTTCTGCCTGAATAGGCATTAGAGGAGATGCCTTAGTACACTAAATAAGCTGCTTTTCTTTGGAAACGCTTTGTCACGTAATAAACTTATTGCCGTGACGCTAATCTTCGACATATTTGCCATGGCATATTCATTGTGAAGAGAGCTACGGTATTTGAAGTCGGATATAAACAGCAGTTCTATAAGAAAATCCAAGGAACTCTGTGCTGTTCGGTAATTAGGCCGTTAGTGCATGTTCATTGACTACATTTACATGTGCAGCTATAATGTGATTATTTCCAATGTTGGGGAAAGTTACTTTTAAAAGTAATGCATTACAATATTACATTATTCTCTAAAAAAAGTTAATAATTGTGTTACTTAGTTACTTTTTATGGAAAGCTATGCATTATCTTACATTTGCGTTACCTTTTCTTACTGGGGCTGGGCTTGCTTGTTTGTATTCAATAACAACAAAAAAGGTTCTCTTTTTGGCAAATGTAAAGGTCCTTTCATACCAAAAGTGAAATAAATAAGCCTCAGGCTGAAGGACATGCAAATTCATGCCTGTACAGTAGAGGGCGCAGTTCATGCCATTCTGGATTGCAGAAGAATAGGACACAGGAGAAGAAAGTTGTCAAAATTCTGCATTATATTCATATCACGCAACATAGACACACCAAAAATGTGATGCCTTCTTTACCGCTGTTTACAAATCAACGCATGACAACCCTTGTACGTTAAAAGCACATTTGCACTTTAAATAGATGCAATTGAAGTGTTTACATGCCTGTTCATTATGATTACAATTGGCATATGTCACATATTTGACTATTATAATCATATTGATTTGATCAAAGTACTGTTTGAATGAGGTAAAGTTTAAGCACAACATCTCATTATTTGCATTACAAGGGCACACGTAAACACGGTCACTGATAAAAAGAAAAAATATATATGTCATTTCTAGCCATTCTGCCCACACTAGAATGGCATCTTATTAATGGCACTGGTGTTCATAAGATCTTGTGTATAGTGGTGAATAATGAAATGTTTTTGTAGCAGGAGCCGTGCTGAGTTGTTTACCCACACTTGGTGTTCCAATAGCCTGATTGCGTTATGTTACCTAGACAGCTCAGAGGAGAGCAGACCCGGCTAATGACTTTCTCATTCACATTGACCTTGAGGACTGCAGGTAATTAGACCGGAGGTGTTATCGTCTAATGGAAAGTTAAGGAGAGATTGAATACTGCAGAAGCAAAAAAAATCCACACAATCCCTGTCTTCACCAAGGGAGCATCAATCAGTTGTAACAGGAGGGGCCTTCATGAAAGATGCATCAAATCAAATGATTTTTGCCGTTTTAACCCGCTTGTCTTTTCCGCAGCATGGAGCTATTATTTGTGAATTCAGTTCTCCATTTACAGGGTTGTGTATAGAGAAGTGTCCCTGTCAACACATCTCGGACTGAGCATTATACAAACATCAGATTAAAGTCAGAAATTAGACTCTAGAAAAGTCTCCCCTGAGTTCTCCCTTGAACCACTCTTATTTGATCTACGTATGTTCAGCAATATACAGAGCTTATAACAGCAGTAAACAAAGTGTTTGAGAAGACTTAGGTGTCAAAATATGGAGTTGACATCAAAATATGGGCTGTATTGCTGTTGATATACAAGTATAAAGTACACTCATATCATCTAGCACACTAGTAGAGTTACAGCACTATTCTCTATTGGAGACTGAGTAATCACTTAGTCAGAAGTGACAAACAATCAATCATAAAAATAGCCGATATACATTTTTAGGTTGGCATAACAAAAAAAATCAGCATCAAAAGAACTACTACTAATCATTGAATATGTATTATTGTACAACTATTTGTAAGTAGGGGTGGGAATCACAGGGTACCTCACGATACGATACTGATAATATCATGATACAACAATTTTGCAATAAATTATGCAATAAGATATATCACAATATGAAAACAAAATGCCTGTGAAAAGGTAAAGTCCAGACTTTGGACCTAAACGTGGCTGGGGCATCTATTATTTTATTCGCATTGCTGTCTGCCATCCCTTTAAAAACATCTTTTTCTTAGGCTTGTTATCTTATGCTCACGTTTCCCTCATTCATGTTTCTCATTCACCTCGAGGAGTCAATGAAGTTGGGAAATCAGGAAACAGGGAAATCTATTTAGAGGGGCTTATTTTATTAATTAAACCATCGATGTTTGGTGCCATACCGATTATAGAACAACGATACACATTACCCTATCAATATTTTGTCCCACCCCTAAATTAAATTAAAAATTAAACTGTTTAAAATAAGTAAAACACATACATGATTCAGTTAGTAGCTAAAGTGTGAAAAATGATGTTTTGTTGCAGTACACTGATCCTGAAAAAATTAGCTTGTTGCTAGAAAAGCTCCACTATAATCATCTAAATTACTGTGACACAACTGAAAAACATAGTTAAGTTAGTGGGGTTGCTATTTTTAGTTTGTTACTCCTTAACACTGGTGTGTTCGCAGCCTCCGCTTAATTGGAGAAATTGGTGACACTTGTTACAGTCTATATCACTGCAGTCCTAGAATATTTGTTCTTAATCAGCTCTCTCATTATGTTATCCTAATCATCTTTGCAGCTGCCGGACGCTGATTATTTACGTGTTTAATTTTTCTCATGTCAGGATAACGGCTGTTCCCATAGTGCTCGTGTCCACCACCGCCCATGAGATCTAATCAGCTCAGACATGAACAGTGCATCATGATCTCAAAGGGGGGATGACTGGCGATTTGCTCTCAATTACACACCCAGAGACAGGTTTAAGGACACAGCCACAGCCTTCTATCAACAGTTTTCACACCCTAAATAAAACCTTTTATTGCCCGGTTGTCTCGCTGATATATTCCTCACACAGACCCGCTGGTTCGCCAGATGCTTGTGCCAGGATTCTCCAAGAGGGAGGCTATTATTACTGATCATGAATCACGCCAGATGAACACATTCTGATCATCATGAATGACAATGAGAGGTATTAATTAACCAGTTCATAATACTTTTTTCTATGTTCTGAGTTATCACTGTGATGACCACAATAAATCCAGATGACGTCCCGCACATGAAATGGCACCATAACTCTTATAATTTACTTAAAGGCCAATCCATCTACAATAAACCGCAATCTTCTCTACTGTCAGGAATTATCTAAAGACCAGGTCTACTTGTCTCACTTTTTAAGGCAAAATCATTTCTGTATACGCACAAAAAATGCTATAAAAATGTATACACTCTTAAATTAAACGGTTTTATATACTGTAGATCCTTTAAAGGGTTCTGTCAGGTGCTTAATATACAGAATTTTTTAGTGGTTCCCATTATAGGACTGGATTTTTAAACTAAATTTGTTTAATTCTTTTTTAATTGTAATTACATTTAATTAATTTATGTATTAAACAGCTCATAAATACAGCCTATCACTAGAAAAAAAACAACTGAAACACCTGTTAAATATTAAATTATTAAAGGGGTCCTTGATTATGATTTCACTTTTTTAACTTCAGTTAATGCTGCTATTTGAGCATAAACAACAGCTGCAAAGTTACGACGCTCAGGGAGATATTTTCTTTAACAGAAATTGCTCTTCTACAACAAATAGCCGGTAGAGACTACAACCAGGTTTTCCTGGGTTGGTGACATCACAAACCCCAAAATTTCCATAAACCCTGCCCCTGGGAACATGCAACTAAGTGGTTGAGGCCATGTTAGGCTGCTTTAGAGGAGGGGAAGAGTTGTTGTAGTAGAGTGTTGTTACCATGCCGTCATTTTACGCCAAACTGCTTCACAAATGAGGGTCAATTCAATGCTGCATGATTTGATCAAAAGATTAACATGACGACACATGCTAGTTGATGAGTTGAATCAACTCCACAGCAACTACATTAAAAATTATCCAATAACCATTCAGAAACATCCTGATGCATTCTAGAAGTTGTAAATTCTTGACTCTCTCCATCAGTGTCCGATTCCAGTTTGAGCAATGTAAGGCTGAGCACCGTTACTGACAATCATCACTTTGGCTGCGTGAGATTCTCCAGCTTTGTTGTTGTTCAGCAACCGAAGTGCGAGCTGTTAAACCTCCGCCCTCTTCTGGAAAGGGGGGTGGGAGCAGCAGCTCATTTGCATTTAAAGAGACATACAAAAACTGCGTGTTTTTGCTCACAACCAAATAGGGGCAAATTTGGCAAGCTATAATAAATGATCTGTGGCATATTTTGAGCTGAAACTTCACAGACACAATCTGGGGACACTAGGGACTTATATTACATCTTTTGAAAGGGCATTATAGGTCACCTTTAAGGAATTATTTAAGACATTTATCCTTATATAAAACCTTTTTGGCATAAAGTGTTCGTTAAAAATGAGTCAAGAACCCTAGTGTTCAATATCTAAAAGTGTAGTATTCATCATTATTGCCCTTTAAAAAAGTAGATACAGTTCACTAAAAACACTGACCTTTGAACTAATGACCCATGAAAAAGCAAAAATTTAAAAGGAAGATTTTTTTCACAGCAATAAACTGTACAAAACCACTTTTGGAGAAAAGCACATTGTGTAATTGGGCATCCTTCCCCATGTGACAACTATCTCCAATATGTCTTTATAATCACTCATAGATTCTTGTTTAACACACACATTAACAGAGCTTTGCAATTCAAGCTGTTCAAAAGAGAAACATAATGTACTTAGCTACTGACACCTAGATGCATGGAAACCATCCACGTCTTATATCTGATGGGCCACATTTCGAGGTCTTACCTAAGGAAAAAAAAAATAGAAAGAGAGAGAGAGAGATACACATTTAGTTGGCAACAATACTTGCATGTCAGAGAATATAAATAACACACACTTGAGACCAGCAGCAGCAAGCAGACCATAAAAGCTAACATAAGGGGCTTTTTTATGAATATTATCTTGGTTCATGGCTATAACCATAATTTGAATAATTTTTAGCAGGTAGATGGGGAAGGGGGTGTAAAGGCAGGCCTTTCGGATGACAGGAGCTGTGCTAGAGGCCTAAAAGCAAGGGAAAAGTAACTGCTGTATTATCTGTGGCGAGCAAAACACGGGATAACTGTATCATTTGTCCTACATGCTGCTAGCAACAGGTATTACACCCTAGAGGAAGCAGATTTCATCTAATTGCGGGCTATATCATGCACTGCTGGAGTGAAATTATACATTGTTGCGATCTGAAATACAATTTCCAGTGGAGAATATTGCTCAGAAGCAGAGGGGTGAGAAGTAATTTTGGTTACTGGACAAACAACATCTGTACTCAACATACTCAGACAAAGCTTTCAATCATACAGAATATTTAACACTTGTGAGCAGAATTCACATTCTGACCAGAAATAGAATAAATGGGTAGACTGAAAATTAGCATGCAACCAAAAAACCCTTAATATCACGGGTAGGAACCTTAGAGGATCATTTGCTTTCTTTTATTTGTCAAGGATTATGGTTTTAAATAACAATTTTTGGCTACACTTTATTTTAAGGTGTCTTTGTTACACTGTAATTATACATTTAAGTATTGAGTAATATTAAGTAACTATATGTACTTTCTATAGGTTTAGGGTTTGGTTTGGTTTAGGGTTAGTTGCATGTAATTATGATTTATTTATAGTTATTACTATAGTAACTACATGTAACATATGTAACAATGACACTGTAAAATAAAGTGTTACCGAATTTTTCTTGAGAAAAATAGAAGGAAGGAAGGAAGGAAGGAAGGATGGATGGATGGATGGAAGGAGAAAACTGTGGCCAAAAACAGCTGCCGAGTGAAATTTACCCTAGAATTTATATATTTTGCTTTTTATGGTATATGACATTATCTCCAACCAATCAATGAAAGATGGGCATTGTTCAAGAAACATGTTTGTTTTTGCATTGCTCTGAGGTAGAAATTACACACTTTACTTTTAAAAAGTAAAATACTTTCTAAACAGGTGTTACATAAAATAAGTAAAAAAATAAATAAAGAAAGAAAGAAAAAAGTCAAAGGAACATTGGTAACTGTAAAACTACAGAGAAAGTTGTGGCCAAAAACAACCGCAGCATGAAATGTGCCCTAGATTTGATATATTTCTCTCTTTATCTCGCTGTGCAGGTATGTCTGAGCATCTCTTTCTTCCTGTCTCAGTCAAGGGACTGTCCTAATTATATATGCAAAACAGAAATTCTTTCTGTTAATGATGCCCTCAGTGATTTGGTAGGCCAAAAGAAATGAGCAAGAAGCCAAAATAGTGTTTGCGGTTCTTACATTTGATTATTACTGAAAAAAAAAATCCCCATTGATGGTATATTGATGATTTTGGTTGCTGCACTTGGTATTTTGTCATAATCGGAGTTAAACAGAGGGCTTCAATCAGCAGTGTATTTTAATCCTCTCGCCATCTGGAGGTGGTGAGGGCAAATTATTTTTAATATTTATTTCAAAGAAATGTTTACATTGATGTGAAAATGTACACTGCGTGCCTGTGAAATCAATTTCAGACTCGAGCTACGTATAATTAGACCCAGTGTTTACATACTGTACTGTGTGTAGAATTGATTAGATTCATTAAAATAAAGCAATCCCAGGAAAGCAAAAAAACCAAGCCTCACACTTAAGGGACAAGCATTAGAAAAAGAAAAAGGAAAACATTGTTTGGGTGAGATGCTAAAGGACAAGTTATTAAAGTTGTAATTTAAAGAGAGAAGATGGTTTCTGTGTCACTAAACGCCTATGTATCTATAAAGCAGTAGAAAGGATAATCAAAGTCATGCATAACAGCAAATCACTTGCAATTATACTCCGGACAATATCAGTGCAAACACCTACTATAACATCAATTGCAATTTTACCAGCACAGAGTAACTTAATGTTTATTAGAGTTTATAAAATGAATAGTTCCAGTCCTTGATTATGATTGGTCATTAGCTGTGTTTTATTCATGATAAAACACGGCTAATGTATGACCGTTTCACCCAACGGTTTTATGTATCACTGCACAACACCCTTAGGAACCACCCTTAGCAAAGTAAACATATGCTTGTTCTCATTGATACTGTTCACTGAAGCTTAAATTACCTATAGCATTTTCCTTCAGGTCAGTCCTTTGTTCATATAAAAAAAAATCTGTTTGAATGTCAGCTGCGATATCTTGTCCTTTTAAAAATTAAGGGGTTTTTCCCATGCCCTGACATTGACAGCGCTACTGTTCACAACATCCTTTCAAAATAAAAGTCTTTGCTACTGACTGATTCATCTGAAAGAATGCCACCATCTGACTTTTCCTAGTCTGTTTTTTAGTTGTCATCTCCATGACATTCTCTTGCTGTTCGCAGTCAGGGACTATTTTTTTTCCAATGGAAAAAAGGATTTTACTTCATGAAAGTCGCATCAATTTATACATATATTTGCTTTAACTGGTTTGCACTACTATCTGCCATTGCCACTTTTATCTGCATAAGTCACTTTATTTTGTTGTTGTTGTTATTGTTAATGTTACCTGTATGCATCTAGGGTCTGAGAGTAACAAAATTTCAATTCTCTGTATGTATGTGCTGTATATATGGCAGAATTGACAATAAAGTAGACTTTGACTTTGACTTTAATATTTGAATATATGGAATAACCATTTTATAACAGCAATAAGTGAATTTATAACCCGCTAAGGGTCATTGTTAAGGGGCACAACCCGGAGCATCTATAATGTCTATATGTCTTAAAGACCCCCTTAATAAGACATCTAGGCAGCTATAAATAAAACCTCCTTAGCTTCTTGGAGCTTATTGCTTTAGTTTATAACTTTGGCCCTGTTTACACCTGGTATTAAGATGCTTTTTGGTCGATGGGCTCACAAGTGGACAAGGGAGACACATACCCGTTTACACCTGTTTTTTTAATCCGTCTCTTTTGTCCAATTTCAATCACTTCAGTCCTGATTTCTTGGGTCTATGGGTCTATGGGTGAGTAAATGTACGTTTTTTTTTTCTGTAGATCTTTCAAAGTCAAGTCAAAGTTTATTTATAAAGCACTTTTTTAAAACAATAAGTGTTTATCAAAGTGCTGTACATACAAAAAGAAAACATGTTCATTAATACAATACAGTCAGCACCATAAAAGAAAACACTTAAAACACAAAAAAACAGTAAAAGAAAGCAGCTCTCACATGGCATCGAACGCCAGACTATAAAAATAAGTTTTTAGGCCAGATTTGAAGACCTCAAGTGTTTGAGCCTGTCTGATGTAGAGAGGCAAACCGTTCCAGAGCTTCGGGGCCGCCCCTGCAAAGGCTCGGTCCCCCCTGCTCTTCAGTTTTACCCTTGGAACAGCTAAAAGCAAATGGTCAGCAGTCCTTAGTGCTCTTGACGGAGCATACCGATTAATCAAATCTGATAAATAACTTGGCGCTGAACCATTAAGACATTTTAAAAACAAGCACCAAAATTTTAAAATGAATCCTATAATGGACAGGTAGCCAGTGAAGAGACGCGAGAATGGGAGTGATATGTTCCCGCTTTCGTGTGCCCGTCAATAGGCGAGCTGCCGCATTCTGGACCATTTGCAGTCTGGAGAGAGAGGCCTGACTAATACCAAAATAAAGGCTG
The DNA here is from genome assembly GCA_038088235.1 of Zacco platypus. Lineage (NCBI taxonomy): Eukaryota > Metazoa > Chordata > Actinopteri > Cypriniformes > Xenocyprididae > Zacco > Zacco platypus. The sequence goes on along the minus strand of CM076086.1, from coordinate 10,887,262 downwards.
TTACAATAATCAAGGCGACTTGAAATGAAAATATGCACAACTCTTTGAAAGTCTTTAGAGGACAAGAAAGGTTTCACCTTGGAGAGTTGTCTCAGTTGGAAAAAAACATGATTTAACTACTAAATTAATCTGTTTATCCAATTTAAAATCGCAATCCATAACAACACCCAAATTTTTTACATACGGCTTCACATATGGATTCAGCTCACCGAGGTTTTAGCTCACTTTCGATTTAATGGACAAAATAAGTTCTCGTTTCTGCACTGATAGCCGCAAGACCACACTGAACGATGTGAGCGCGTGTTAAATAAGGAATGGTTTAACACTGTACTTTTTCGTCTTCAAACCAAACTTGGGTCTTCAGCCGACAAAGCTTAAATCCTGTCTGGCTAGCACGATTCCCATAAGTTCACACATTAGCTCAGTAGGCGGTCTTTTGCGCTGTTCAAACACATTTGACAACATGAACGTTTACACCACGAAAGCAATCAGGTCAAATGCGTATTCGCCTACCTGAAGTGGTTGAAAGTGGACAAGCTCAAAATATTGTAGACCCCGTTTACACCCGTATTAGGCATCGTCCACTTGTGATCCAATCGACAAAAATGCACCTTAATATCAGGTGTAAACAGGACCTTAGAACCAAAGACTGATTTGACTGACTTTTTTAAACTTTATTTACTTATTTATTTCGTTTAATCTTCAAAATGTGTCCTATTTGTAAGTTTAAAAAGTCCACTGACAAATGCACCAAAAATGCACTGCTAAGAACAGATTTATGGACGCTATGGTGCTGTTGATTTGTGCTCATAGGAATGCTGATCCGAATCCTGCTTCCATCAAATCTCCATTCAATTCCCCTACTCTCACTCTCAAATTTCCTAAAGGAATAAGGCCATAAAAACACATTAAAGCCAATACGATAGAGTAATGATTAGTAGCAGCATCTCTTTTTGAAGTAGAGCTGGTGTTCTATACCTCCGACATAAAGGAGACAGCGATCAACCAAAGAAGGGCAACAAAGCCAGTCTCCCTATAACACTCCAGCCTTATTCATGAAAATGTATTTGGCGTATTGATCAAAGAGACTCAACTCTGCTAAGGTCAGACAGACATGTGCCGAACAATGACTCCAAAGGCTCGCTGGATCAGCTGCGGGCCATACAAATGTGAAATACAAAGCATCTGCCTCTTATTACTCGCACCTCTACTGAAAAGAGTTTGGAAATTAATTTCATGCCTGATTTAAAGCACCCAAATGCTTGAGCGCGCTCCTGTCTGATATTATAAACATCCACGGCTTAATCTTGCTTGGGCTCTGGCATCAAATCGCTATTTCTAAGTAGACAAAACTGTACCAGGCTAAGCAAAGCTGGCAGCGCTACTCTGATAAGCTTCGCCGCTTAGCGATTTGTCACACAAGGGTAGAGGTGTCATAGTGGTTGGTACCAAAATGCACCCAAGAAAAGACGCATCACAGTTGAATATCGAACTTCCGCACTGCAGTCATTCAATGAGGATTTACATGCCCTCTTTTAAATGTTTTTTTTTTTCTTTTTTTTTCTGGATGGGTGTCTGCCGGGATGCAGAGAGGCCATTTATTTTCAGCTCTGCGGCAAAGCAGTGAAGATCTGTGTAGGCAGATAGAGAGAGGGGGTTTGCTCGGGAAGGTCTATATTTTCTCGACATCGAAAGTTAAACGTTAAACTGAGGAAAGGTTTCATGGGCTGTGACTTTTCTGTGCCTCTCTCTCTCTCTCTCCCCCTCGCTCTCTCCCTCGCTCTCTCTCTCAGTTTTGCTTAAATATACACCTGAGGCCACAGGGAATTCTGTTTAAAACATTGATTTACTTCAGATAATATTTCTGGACTGCGCTGAATTCATTTCAGTATGTTTTATTCATAATGTGGCAGTTTAATCCTAATGTCCGGAGGGGGAGCCCCAAGATGGTTAGGTCTAAATAAATTATGAACACGGGAAAATCCAAGTCTACGATGGAGTTCTTTAAATTAATACTATGTGTAGGTGTACACATATAATATAATATAATATAGGCAAAACCTAGAGAGCTGGCTTGCTGTTTACTGCTTAGAATGTTCTGGAAGCATCCTAACTGTAAGGAACCTCATAAGTCAAACCACCAAATATAATGATATGATTAGGGACCTCCTTATTAAGACATATATGCAGCTATAAATAAAACTCATACAGTGTGAAAAAAAAAGATAATTGTCAAATTCTGTAAATGTTAACAACAACAATGCATGATTTTGTCAGCACAGAGTATCTGAAGGTTTACAAGAATGTTTTACAAGAACTTTTTTTTCTTATAACCAATTTTGTAACAAAACAAAGTGTAAATATCATATTAAGTCATTCAATTAGAGTGGCAGAGAGAGCTAAACTGAAGAAAATGTGTGCAAATAGAAACAACACAAGCAAATTAAGAAAACATCTTCATCAGTTTGACAACACATGTACTGCAAATAACCACACTTTATTCATTGATTCATACATTAATTATTTATTTATCCGAATGTTTAAGAGAAGAAAACATATCTTAAAACTCAATTTAAAGAATATAGACCAACAGAGCAACATAAAGATATCACGCATCAAATATGTTTTATAATTAATCATATTACGTCTTTAACAGTATAAATGATTTTTTCAAATAAATAAATAATAACTATTGACTTTTCATATTATGTGATGGCTTAAACAAATGCTCAATTATTGCAAATAAAAACTTCAAAAAATACTAATAATTCAAAAAATTAAAATATTCATAGTATATTCATCACTTTACACCCATATAAGTATGGTTAATAAGTTTCTGCCATAATTAACAGTATTTAGGAAGGGGAGTCAAAAGCGAAGTGTTAGGCATATTTAAGCGAAACCGAGAGAGACAGGGGCACAGGAAAGCGCATGAAACCTTTCCTCAGTTTAACATTCGATGTCGGAATATAGAAATAGCAAACCCCCTGTCTCTATCTGCCTACACAGATCTTCACTGCTTTGCCGCAGAGCTGAAAATAAATGGCCTCTCTGCATATAAATATTGACCATGTTAATCAGTTTCTGCCGGTATTTTGTAGGAAGAGTAATGGCAGTCAAAAGCGACGTGTTAGCTGTCATCTTAAACATGCTGAGCTTCTCTCTTTTTAAGGTTTGAGTTTCATCCTGAAGGTATTTATGTAACCTCTCTGACTCTACAAGTGCTTGAACCAACAAGCATGCCACCAGTATTTGCAGAGGGTGATAAGCATAGCGATCGCTGGATCACAGCAGGAAGCCGACATAGACAGAGCCATCAGAGGAGAAGTAATGGTCACAAAAAACCTGTTTCCATTCATCTCTCAAACAGCTGTTCAAGAGCTGACCTTCAGAGACAGGTGACGGGCTTTAACGCTGCTATCAGCCTCCAAACAGGAAGTGGGACAGACAGAATCAGACACTCCGAGACGCCTCTCGCTGCTTTATGACAGCCTAATGTTAGTCTTCAGATTAAGTACATTTAGAGCGCACACAGAACTGACAATTTTAAAATGAGGGCATTTTTGAAAATTAAAATTCAAGATTTATTCTTGATTTTTACTCAGGTCATTCCAAAGTCATATGTTGTTATGTAATTATATTCATATTTACGCTAGTTATCTATTTTATTGTTATGTAATAAAAATATAATATTATTATATAAAATATAATGCATTGTGTTTATGGAACTTTTAGTCTGGAAGTTGATAGTCTATAGTCACTATGAACTGTTATATGGACATGCAAAGATTCAATGCAAAGATTCTTTAAAGGGGTCATGAATTGAGAAATCAAATTTTCTTGATCTTTTGACATTTAAGAGCTCATTGTACTATAAAAGTATACTGTTTGAGAACTCAAAACTTCCATTAGTCCAAAAAAACCCAAAAAACACTTTAATTGAAACCAAGCACAGAAAACAACTTGTTTCGGATTGTCAAATTATTACGTTATAGAGTAACGAAAGACCACCTCTACAGAAGAAGATCAACACCTACTTCTAGCCAAGTAAAAGTAATTACGAGACAGACGGAAACACAGGATTACTCCAGCAACAAAACCATAGAGATGCCTCTGAGAATTACAAGATATTTTAAAGTGCAAAGTTGTGGAAAAACACAGTCTTTGCATTACCATCCTTGTGATACTATCATTAAGAAAGTGTGGATTAATTTTATTTATTTAACGAAGTTCCAGTCAGATTGTGTTATTAAGACACTATTTGCTTGTTTGCTTCATTTTACATGATTTTCAGAGACTGAAAATAAAAGATGATGCAGTGACGACTACACTGGATCCGACATTAATGTCACAACTAGGGTTGCCAACTTTAGGAAAGGGAAAAAAAGGGACAATCGTGCTTCTTTTTGGGAAAATAAGGGACAGAATAAGGCACACACTCAAAATATTTGTACTGTACCACACATTGTATGTCATTTCAGCATCTTCGGTTAAGTATGTGTATAAAAGATGTTGAGGTTCTCAGACATAAACACATTTGGATCATTCCGTGTCAAATCAACCAAATTTCAGAAACTTTCCCAGCTCAAATTTTTGTTTTTGTTAATATTTTTCTGAAGAAAGACAAACATACATGAAGAATAAAATCAAAATATTAACCTTTTCCCATGTAAGTTTAAAATATTACACGTAAGTGAATGTGTTCTGTCATTTAAACCCTTTAATGATAATGATAATGATATGTTACATGATAATGATCATGTTAGCTGATCTATAACACGCTATGGGCGCCGCCATGTTAGTTCGCACCGCAATTTAGAGATTGTCGGATTTACAACGCCTCAATTTCTTCACTTCTCCTGTCATACATGAAAGTAAGTGCCCATTAGCTCTTAAATGCATGAATGTTTCACCAACCATTCTTACATATTGGGGTCTTTAACGATCCGGATCTATCTAACACGGATGGATCTCGGATGAACTCCCCTGATATTAGAATAACCATTACTGAAGAATAAAATAAAGCATATTTTGTTACTTTTTGGAGCTTGTAATGGTTCATTTTGAGCAGATGCTTTATACCATCATCACTGTCCTCATCAGAGCTCATTTCCCAGTACATTCAGCAAATGATAGTTTTGAGAATATGATTAAGATCACGAAAATGAACCCATTCGCGATCTCAAACATATTCTCAAAACTATCATTTTCAGCATCTTCGAAATCAATATTTTGATCACTGATCACCAGATGCTCCATTAAGCGACAGTGATACTCGTATTTGATTGCATTCAGTACTTGCTCTGCAGTAAATCACTGAGCCATTTCATGTTTTGCCTATTCTTTCGTTTTCCGTCAAGATGAAACGTCACTTCGTCATTGAGTCTGATGTTTGGAATAAAGGTGAATTGTGCTTATTCTATGAATATAAGAATGGTAGTGTGACAAACAATGGTACATTCATTCATAATTCCATTTACATGAAAAACGATGAGTCATCCTTTGTCAATTATAGCTGTGGTAACTATAAGTACTTAAACTTTATTTGCCACAACCAAGACTTATAAAGCATATGTAATTGCATAAATGTTTCATATTGTTGGCAAATGTTTCAACAATGTAACAAGACCTTTTTCAACATCGAAAGTTTTCAAAACAATTCCACGTGTGATGGCGAGATTTAATTATTTTAATATGCAAAACTGTTACCCAATCATAGCAGTGAGCATTTACTTCACAGTCTTGAATGGGAGACACCTATCAAAACAGAGTGTTCCAAAGAGAGGGTCAAAAACAGGATAGAAAATAGATTATTACTTCTAAATTAGGATGTTTTCGATGTACGGATCTTGATAACATTATAAGGATCTTGATAACATTATAAGTGAACCTTAGAGAACATTATTTAAAAAAAATTTAAAAAAAAAAAACTGCAGTTCATGACCCCTTTAAGAATTCTTATTATGTGTTCCATACTCTACAAATGGAACGACAGGTTGAGTTAGAAAAAGAGAGAGAGAGAGAGAGAGAGAGAGAGAGAGAGAGAATGGATGAGCTACTGCTTTAAGAAAAGATTTGACTCAGATGTGCTCTTTCCCTGAGGACATCATTACACTTCCTGTCATGGGTTTGTGAGCATGAGCCTAAAAGTCTGCAGATTAATTTAATAAAAGGCAGAAAACACTGTCAAGTTATTAGTGTGGAATTCAGAGACGGCTGAAAGCTAAATTTCCCAGATCTTTAGAAAGTTTACATTGTGGTGAAAAACATGCAGTAAATAACACAATGATGGATCCCCCACCACCACCCTTCAAATTACTCTTTTACAAAAAGTACCTTGGTACTATCATGTTTTATTTTTCCATACTGTTTTGGAAATACTGTTGGTATCTTGGATTTTAAAATCAGATCATATCAGCTTGAGTCTTCATGCCTGCCTACTTAAAATACACAGACTTCTATCAGTTGTTTACATATTTTTACATACATTTACATGTTATATTTTGGTCCAGTGAATCTTAATAAAAAAAAGTTCCCTTTTTTGTGCTCAAAATAACATCTTTTCAAAAATAAATAAATAACAAACAAACCAAAAAAAAAAAGGCTTATCCGGAATGGCTTATATATAGAACAGCTTTGAAAAAAAGAACATAAAAAACTGAGGACAGAAACGGTGCAACCATCATCCAGACGACAAAAAGATGACAGTGAAATTCTCTCGGCTCCTATCAGCTCAATGTGTGACATCCAAATTGGCCATTTCTGCTTCTCCCAGGAGGACATTTGTCACTTGGGAGGGATACATTTTGAGAGGCAAAAAACTATGTCTATCAGCAGATGATTTCCTTTCAACATGGAGGGTCCTTCATTCGGAAGTGCAATCAACCACTGTACCTGATTACAGCCCAGAAGAGCTCCTACGAAGTGGAATTTGATACTTATTGGGAATGTGAGTGAACCTTCAGACCCCGCGCAAACTCCCACAAATGAGCTCCAGCGCATTACTGAGCGACAAACTCCATTGGCAAGAGCTGATTTGTGTCCTGAGGGGAGTCTAAACTTCCACTGTGGAGCTAAATGTGAAATGTTCCCACCTCCCCAACTCAACCACTGCAATCTGATGAGCGAGAAGACTCCACATCACAGCCTCCGGCACAATCCATTCTCCTGCCTCCCAATATCCTTTCTAAGCTCTGTACCTGTGATGTGCAGCAAGGATGCCGTGGGGGGGCTGGAGAGTGCTGCAGGTACTAAACAATGGTGCTGTCCAGACTGCAAGGATTTCTATGTTCCCATGAGACTGACCATCTTTTGTACATTTTTAGCTTCTGTGCTTCTTTGAGTCGCAAAGATATTAATATTTAAAGGTGTTTCTTCAACTATGGGCACTTTTGGCCTTGTGGGCTTTCAGAAAGTTAAGTTCATTTACAGATTCCACTAACAATATCCCAAAGCAGAATGAATTCTAGTAACCTCTGACTCGACGGATGTTGCAATGATGAACACGGAAGTGCAGAGGATAGAGCAAAACAAAATACTGCTCACGAATTAGAAGTCTAAAACGATAATTTTTAAAGAGAAATAAGCTTAGGCGTCTAAGTTTATGACACTCATACATCCTACATCACGTCAGGGGGTTACTCTTTTGAAGCAAGTTGACTTGCGCAGTATGCGTGCAGTTGTCCGCCAGAAACTAGTATCTGAATTTATATGGATATTATTTTCTTACAAAAAAGCATCGCTTCGCTTCAGAAGGACTTTATTAACCCCCTAAACCATATGGATTACCTTTATTAATAGATAGATGAATTTTTGGGGGATCAAAATCTGGCCACCTCTACCATTATAAAGCTTGGAAGAGTAAGGATATTTTTAAGTATATCTCCGATATAGTCATATACACCTAGGATGGTTTGAGCGTGAGTAAATCATGGGATCATTTTAATTTGGGGGTGAATAATCCCTTTAATAAATAATTAATAAAAGCGCCTGCAGTTGAAGAAAAGACCACACACTAAAACATTGCACTGGAGCTAGTGAATGATATCAATGACATCAAACACTGTAAATAAGTGGAACGGATTGGACACCCCCCCCCCCCCCCCACTGCTTGTCAGATTAGCGTTCTGTGTCTCAGCTTCTGGCTGGCCTCTGTCCCCTGGTTTATGTTGAAGAAAATTGTAACTGCATGTAATTGATACAAATGTCATGTTAAGCCAATGGGGAAATGAGAATATTCCAGAAATTAGTTAATAGGCATGAAAGCAGTATTACTTGGCAACGGTGGCAGAAAATGAATTAAACTCAGGAGGCAATGACCGGAACAAAAGTGAAATGTATTAATAAATCTTACTGGAAAAACTCTCATTGAAGTACACAAACCCTTGACACTGTGCATATAAATAGATATATAAATAAGGATGCTAAAATCCATTTATTTACATTTTTTTCCCAAGGCCTGATATTTACAAATTAATAGTCAACATTGAGGTTGAGGTCAACTATTATTAGCAAGCCCCCCCACCCAAAACAATGACTTGCTGCATGTGAATTAGATGAACTGTCTGGAAGCCTAAATGAGCAGCATTAGTATTCCGTTATATTCTTACACGAGTGTCCTTGGCTCAGCATGCGCTACTGTCTCCACATAATCAACACAAGGGCCGAATCACTGGACCAAAATTGTGATATGCTCTACCTTTCACTTAACATTCACCTAAGGATTGTCTATTGTACTTGGTTTCACCCTTCATCAAAAAGTTATTGCATAAATTATGCCATATTTGCATGACCTGTATTATATATGCTGTGTAAATCCAGTCTAGACTACCAGTGAAAAGTTTGGAATAATAACGATTTAATGTTTTTGAAAAGTCTAATGAATTTATATAATTAAAAATGCAGCAATATTGTAAAATATTCTTACTTTTCTATTTTAATACATTTTGAAATGTAATTTATTCCTGTGATGACAGCATCATTGCACCAGTGTCACATGATCCTTCTGAAATCAACCTAATATTTTTGATCAAATAATAAATACAGCTTTGGTAAGCATAAAGGCTTTCTTTCAAAAAAATTATTCCAAACGTATGTAATGTATATGGTAACGGTAATGTATATGTAAAATATATATTGTGGAAAATGCATTACAAAATGTTCTTTTGATGTGTTGGGAACTGCTAATATCCACATTTTGTACTAAATTCTACATAAACAAAAAAAATCTAGTCACTATATGCTTTTATTTGATGGAAAATAACAGATTGGACAAAATAGCTCTTTTTGTGTTGCAAAAAAAAGGAAGAAAATCGTATGGGTTTGGAATGACATGAGTAAACTTTCATTTTTGGGTGAACCGTCCCTCACAAATACAAGCATCTCTGAGACTGTCAGATGACTGACAGAGTAATCCACCCTGTTCGAATTCATCCAAACCTGCTTCACATATAGTCTGCAATTTAAAAGAGAAAATTTATCCAAAACAGCAAACTTTGAAAACACGTCGTCCTTATCCCAAAAAAAAAAACACACCAAAATCCACCCTACAATCTTTGTTTCACTTCTTCTGCAGCTCGTGTAATTTCCTGCATTGAGGATCTTGCTTAGTCAATTACATTGTTTATTTGTCTTCAATAATAGGCAACGATCCAAGACTGTGTAATTGATGGCAGGGAGGGAGGGGCCTGTCAATAGTATGTCGAGTGCAAAATGAAAATGCATTTGAAACGTACTAGACATTCGGATCACCATACTTGTTGCCTCAGCACTGCTGGTGCGCAACGACACCACAGAAATTGCAGTGGAGTTACAAAGAGTGTTTTGTCTTTGCTGACGGAAGTTCATGGCTTGCATGAATAAGTATTGCTTTGCAAGCACGCTCAAGATGAAAAGAGTGAGATAGGAAAGACAATGGGGGACACAGAGGGGGTTGTCATTAATCTTGGGTAGTAATATAAATAGTAGATTATATATTAATAATTTAACTTAAATTATATTAAAATGACATGTGGTGAATGTGAAATATATTATTTTGTAAAATGTAATATAAGTAATATATATATATATATATATAGTATTTTAAAACATTATTAATAATTATATGAATACATTAATAAAAGTCGTATATACACTTTTTATAGTATATAGTATAGTGTAATAAACAGTGTATTATATATTAATAATTTATCTTGAGCTTACACTATATATTATTATATATAATGTGCAACATATTAAACCACCAATATAGTAAACCACTAAATGTAAGTGTAATTAATAAATGTAAATGTAGGAAATTATTATTATTTTGTTAAATATACATGTGTATTTATATATACAAAATAAATATACACATTACACACATATATTATGTAAATAAACATATGTGTATGTGTGTGTGTGTGTTTAAATTAATATAAATTAAAAGATTTTTTTTTCAAGTTTGTTCATAAAACAGCATCTGTTAATTAAAAAAAGCAGTTGAGTTACTACGTGGTATTTCATTTGTCTGCCGTGATCTTTAGCAATCAGGTGTTCATAATGTTCAAGACACTGCTCTACATTCTAATGTAGTGGACACAAGAAATACATTCAGCACTTAAAGAGCAGAGCGAGATCATGGTATATCAGTGAGCTGCCACGGGCAAAAAAATAAATGCACACATTAAATGGATTTTTTGGCTGCTCATATTGACAACAGAGAGACGAATGACTCAGGCAGGTCAAGAAAAAAAATGAATGCTGCAAAGCTCATTCTGGGATTCTTCCACGGTCCAGTCAGTGAGTATTTCTATGGACTTCTTTTCTAAACCGCACAGACATGGTCTGAGACATCCAGTGCTTGTGTGTGGGTCATTAAGATACAGAAACAGTGGTTTTACAGCCTTGCCTAGAACAGCCAATTAAACTCAGGGACGCTCTGAGCTATACGAAGGTAACACGGCTGCATCTGAGGTTACGGCAAACAGTCTGACAGGCATGTTGAGGCTGAAGCAATTTATTTTTTTAATCTGGGGGAATTCGGAAAACAGATAAATAAAATGATTATGAACACCCCTGTGATGCCTGGTCAGAAAATGGCCCACTTTTCCTTATCTAGTAAGAACTGCAGATTGGAAGCAAACAGAGCATCTTAATGTGAGAACCCACAATACTTTTCATCAAATCACTGCTTGTGTAACAAATTGTCTGAACCGAACAATACATTTCAAGACCGTTACAAGCCAGACATATTTTTTTGCATTGATAATGGTTTCATTGTTGCTCTCACTGTTTTTGAGGACAAGCATGTGCTGTTTTGATCCTATTATACGATTACCTTAATGCAGACTATTATTCAACTAATCGTTTAAATGTTCAGTTTACCGTTTTAAAGAAAACAGGATAATGCCTGTTGTCAATCCTTTCTCGGCTGATTTTAACAGTAGGACATTAGTGCTCAGAAAAGCATTTCACCACATGCCAAGATCATCAAAAACAGTTCATCAGCATGCCTGTCACTCACATACACTTCAAAGACTGAGCGCGCCGAGAATAAACTACAGAGAGAGCATTGAAGCAAAGTAATACAATGTCCTAGGTGGGCTACTTTGCAGCCATTCGTAAATATCTCACACAAAAAACCCCCAAAAAGTAGAGATGGTCTTTCTTCTGTCTGTCCTCCTCGGGCTGTTGCTGATGGATGAGCGCTGTGGAAACACTAGTGGTAAACAATGTCAATGTCTTCGGGCTACACTTGTGTTCTCAGTGAGCTTATACTGGTCTTGGCCAAATCCACGCTGGGCAGCAGGAAAGGTGGAGCTCACTGACTCTGAAACTTGCTGTGTTGGATATAATCATGCTTAGAGGGACACATCTAACTAGACCTCCAAAGGCTAATTGCCTGAAATTGCAGCAAGTTGTTAAATTCCAATACACTCTGCCATGTACTAGCTGTAGTTTCCAACCGGTCATATAAATAAAGGGTTATCGAAGTAAATCAAGGAGGTAGTAATAGTGTGTAAAGTTCAGAATGCTGTTCAGAATTCAGAACACACCCAACAGATTCTTCAACAGATAAAATTCTTAACTTTTTTACACACACACACACACACACACACATAAACTAAAAGACTCTCATGCTCACCAGGGCTGTACATAATTTGATCCAAATACAGTAAAACAGTAATATTGCGAAATTTTAAGCAACTCTTTTTTTTTTACACTTTAGATTTCATATATTAAAAAAGAAACCATTTTCAACATTGCTTCCTGAGCACCAAATTAGCATATTATAGTGATTTCTGAAGGATCATGTGACACTGAAAACTGGAGTAACAACTGCTGAAAATTCAGCTTCGACATCACTGTAATACATTTTATTTTAAAATATATTAAAATAAAAAACATCCATATCAGGGATTGGACATAACAATAGAAAACCAAAATTATTATTATTATTATTTATACCCAATGCATTATTTTAGCAATAGTATAATTAACGTTTTATAATTAGTGCTTAATTATTCATGGGAACAATAATAATTATTATTATTATAATTATTATTTTGTATTAATACTATTTTCCAGATAATATTTGATAATATCACTTCTTTTGGCTTTGGTACAATGAAAACAAACATCAATTATTCATTTACAGTGCTTCAGTTTCATACCATCTCAGATGTAATAGACAAATCTGTAGGGTTTTTATTTATTTATTATATATACTGTATATACACACACACACACACACACACACACTGATCTGGCATAACATGACGACCCTCCTAACATTGTATTGGTCCCCCTTTTGCTGCCAAAACAGCCCTGACCCGTCGAGGCCTGGACTCCATTAGACCCCTGAAGGTGTGCGGTGGTATCTGTCACCAAGATGTTAGCAGCAGATCCTTTAAGTCCTGTAAGTTGCGAGGTAGGGCCTCCATGGACTTGTTTGTTCAGCACATCCCACGGATGCTCGATTGGATAGAGATCATGGGAATTTGGAGGCCAAGTCAACACCTCAAATTTGTTGTTGTGCTCCTCAAACCATTCCTGAACCATTTTTGCTCTGTGGCAGGACACATTATCCTGCTGGGATACTGTTTCCATGAAAGGGTGTACATGGTCAACAACAATGCTTAGGTGGTAGATTTCCCAGCATAACATTGGCCAAAGAATCACACTGCCTCCGCAGGCTTGCCTTCTTCCCATAGTGCATCCTGGTACCAAGTGTTCTTCAGGTAAGCATCGCACCCAGCCATCCACTTGATGTAAAAGGAAATGTGATTCAGACCAGGCCACCTTCTTCCATTGCTCAGCGGTCCATTTCTGATGCTTCACTGCTGTCTCTTTCGACGTTGGACAGGGGTCAGCATGGGCATCCTGACTGGTCTGTGAACATGCAGACACATATGCAAAAAACTGCGATGCACTGTGTATTCTGACACGTTTCTATCAGTGCTGCAGTAGCTCGTCTGTTGGATCGGAACACACGGGTCACCCTTCGCTCCCCACGAGCATCAATGAGCCTCGGCCGCCCATGACCCTGTTACCGATTCACTACGGTTCCTTCCTTGGACCACTTATAGAAGAAAATACAGTACATTTGTATGCCGTATTGAAAAACAGGAAAAACGTTCTAGGCCAGTGACAAGCAGGTTATTGTCCTCCCCTTATATTTGAGCAATAGCAGGAACCGGCTCTCTTAAACCTAAATTGAAAGGAACTGGACTGGAATGCAGAGAAAACTTTCAAAATTTTCATTTTTGAGAAAATGGAAGAAGTTTAGAAGGTCACACTAAATACTGATTTTTGCTTAAGCAATTCTGTTCAGATTTTTTTTTAAACATTTTGTGTACATATTTCCTGTATTTTATGTTTCATATTATGATAAAGAGATTGCAAAATAATTATGGATGGTCATTAAAACATAAGTTGGTGGTGGCCTATTTTGCATAGTACTGTGTGTGTGTGTGTGTGTGTGTGTGTATATATATACATATACATATATATATATATATATATATATATATATATTCCTTTGAACCTGAAAATATACTTTTTCCCCCTTAAATTGTATTTAACAGCTAACAGAACAAACTGAACACTTACTGCACATGAGAATAGTATGATGCAAGTTCTATTTAAAAGCAATGCAATTTTTATGAGATCCACTCCTTGGTGGGCTAAGCTGTCTCTGTTTCAGAAGATTTCAATCTAAACATCATAAACAGCATTCAGAGACTAATAATTTATTTTTTTATTTTCCCACAAAAAGTCTGAGCTTTCAACAGGCGGTGACCTTCAAACCAGTTGGGTAATGATGAATTTTTCAAAAACTCTTTAATTATTCATGACAATTTTTTGCAACATTTTCATCATTTTTTTTTCACCCCATATAATTCCCCCTCTACTCGATAGACAGCATGTGTTCCCACTGACCAGCTGATGAACTTGTTGTTTTATTCATCAGGATATGAGGACATCCTGATGCCTTCACTACTGCAAATCAACACATCAATAAAATGTAGCTACACTATTTTCAACTACAATACACACGGATTATCAAGCAGCAATTGGGTAAATCTACCTCCATCGATTAATATGGTCTTCAAACATCACCTCAGGACAACAGCATTTTTGTTTCTCTCCATTCGGCAAGTTAAGCCCTGCTTAATAAAGTCCAAAAACTTCAGGGTGTCTTATAAATGTGTGAATTAAACATGGATAAAGGGTTTGTACCGACAGCCTGGGCTCACTGCTAAGCACAGAAGGATTGTGATTGTTTTTTGTTTACTGTAGGCTAACACCCTGGTTTATGCGTCCATACAGCCTCTGTCATTGTGGAGTCAAAATACTCCGCTGGTTTATTCAGAATCCAAACATCTACATAATCCAATTGAGACTGAGGATGGCTCACAGCATCACTAGACCAGCCATGAAAATAAGCTTAACGCTAAGCGTCATTATAGTGCCTATTACAACAATAATAACAAGCATAATATGGTTTTATGATCTTCTCATACTCCCATCTGTCTCTCTTCTCTCCTCTCCGCCAGCGACCTGGCCTTTCCGTCTCTGCCATCTGGACTCAATAATCTGTCCCCCACATGCACACTCTGTTTCTGTCTATTTCAGTTTCTCTCTGCCTTTCTTAATTCCTTCTTGAGAGCTTCACAGGTGCCTTTATGCCATTTACACTTAGTTTGGCACTTTTTCTAAAGCATAAATAACGTAATCATATCTGAATGTCAAAGGCTGTTCGATACTAAATAACAATAAACAAAGCATGTAAGGTATTTAAAAGCATTCATATTTATATTCAACACTTAATTTAACACAGTAATGGGAGGAGACAGCTTCGATTTTTCTCAGATTGTGAAGGAGATACTTTTCACTGAAACTTCATATATTTCTAAAGAATATTTAACTCTAGAATGAATGAGCCAAAAACCTACACAAATGCATAAAGGGAGTCAAAATGACCTCTATTGGATTCAATGTTACTATTACTATCTTCAATAATTTAATATTATACATTAAAATATATTGGGGTTAGCTATGGTCAAAAAAATATAATTTAAAAATTCAAACCATTGGTTGGGTTTGTACATATTTGACCCAAACATGGGTTGAAACAACCCAGAATTTTTAGAGTGTTACGGAAATGTAGAAATTAAAGTTAAAGCTCCAATCTCCTCCCGACAACTCGATCCAATCTGATCGAGATGCTTTGGCTTCACTTTTCAGGACTTGTGCGGCACGCTTGGTCATGGACAAGTTGTCAAAGATTGTCTGGTTAGCATGATACCATTTGACCCTACTGGTAGATGAACTACACCATGTGGGAGCAAAAGTATCTTTCTCCTTTGCAATTTAAAATTAGTAGTGTATCCTAACTAAATAAAACACTTTTAGAGCAATAAATTGTAAAAATGCCATAAATGTTTTGCCAGAGAATATTTTTTTCTGTTAAAATCAACATACATTTTTCAAGGTTTTAGCTTTTTATATCACAAATGACAAATTTGACCTTTAAGGGAACATTAACTTTAAATTAACATTATTAACATTAACCTTATTTTTACTAAATATTACCAAATACTAAAGTGGCCTAAGAGGTGTTGTTGAGGATGATATTAAATTCAGATGTGAAGATGGAGAAATACACAATATGAGGTATCTGGTGCAGGTAAATTTATTCGGTGACTCAATCGCACACACACACACACACACACATATATAAACCCACCCACACACAACACAAACCCTCAACACTCCCTCATGTCGAAAAACTACAAGGTGAGATGGGAAGGCATGAGTTTTGATTTCCCTTTATTCACATCGCTGGCCGAGTCACAGAGGAGCCAAGAGGACCCTTTAAGGCAAAGGTTTACAAAGGCAAAGAACATCACACATCGCACATTGGAATGCGAGGCAACAGGGTTCGACTCTCTGTCTGGGGTGTTAAATATTCATGCCAGCATGTGCGTGAGTACGCCTGATGATTCTGTGAGGATCAGTCCTTAGATTGTAAATTATGCACATATTTGTTCAAAAGGCAAAAGTAAAATAATAATAAAATATGTATAGTAAAATATACACAGTACATCATTAAAATCTCACTCCTTAACCAAATATCTAAATCTTTTATTTGCAGGACCCACAATGCACAGCTCCTTTACATTTACTGTATGTATGATTTTGGCAAATAATAATAATATTGAACATGTATCATGTATCAAAAAAAGTCAACAGAATTATTATAACAAAACTACAAAATATTTATCAGCCTAATCCATCATCTAGAATTATTTGTGAGTGTGATTTTCTGTTCAGACAGCTGTGCTTTCATGAATTCCATTATTGTAGTCTTCTTTATGTTCAGTCCAATTCTCAGACTGGAAGCCAGTGTTTTGGAAAAGATAGGAAAAGTACTTACAGTAGTTACATATATTGTGTACATATACATAATTATAGTTACAATATTGTGTTACTTCCTCAAAGAGTAACTAATTGTGTTACTTAGTTCTAAATAATTCTTTAGTTACTTTTGCTTTACTTTTTCCTCACCTGGGCTGGGTTTGATTTTTTGTTTTTGACAACAAAAAAGTTCAGTTGTGTGGCAAATGTAAAGACCCTTTCACACCAAAAGTGCAAATGCAAAAGGAAATGCAAATTCACGCTTGTATAGGCTAGTCAAGAGCGCAGCTCAACTAAACATTTCAGCTGTGCATCTATTCTCAAAAAATAGTATGCAGGAGAAGAAATTTCAACACTCAGAGCAATAAATATAGCAATTTAATATATAAGTGATATTTATCTAAAGTAATTTTTGCTCATTAGTATCGTTGAATTGGTCAGCAGCAAAGACATTGATTAATAAAGTGACATTAAATCCATAAAGTATATTTGTATTAAACATTTAATTATTGCTGGTTTGCGCAATATTCTGAGTTTGCATTTCACTGTTTTTACTCAATTTGCAGATTATTGAATCTGTTTTTGTGCAAGTGAGTTGAGTAAATACTCACATTCAGTCTAGAACTACTTTAACCATCATGTTTATAGAGCGCACACAACACCTTTGCACTTCCTCACAATTTCTCTTAACAAGTGGACAGGAGAGGTGTCAGCCAATACATGGGAAAACAAAGTAACTCAAGTTACTTATTTGAAAAATTAACACATATTTTTTCAATAAATTTCAAAGTAATGCATTACATAACTAGTTACTTGAATAAGTAATCTGATTACGTAACTCATGTTACTTGTAATGCGTTATCCTCAACATTGCCAGAAACACACTGTACACAAATATGTGAACGCAAATGCTCTACTGTGCTATTTTGTGCATTGTTGTGTTCCAAATCCAAACATATAAGTGAAGTGGATTGAAAACAATACAAACAAAACATAACAAGATAGTTCCTTGCTTCACTGAAACTAACTTTATGCTTGTAATGGAGGGGTCCTTCCACACCATTTATTTCAGTTGAATCGCACCAGAGTTCGTTGTCCCCCTTGGTGCAGTTTGTTTGGTGTGAATGCACAAATCGTACTCGGGTGCGCATCAAAAGCAGATCAAACAAGTGTACTGAGACCTCCTTGAAGAGGTGGTCTCTGCACGCTTTCAAATGAACTCTGGATCATAATTCATAATGGGAAATGTGTTATATAAAAAGCAGTAGTGTTTCTGATTCTGTGATTGAGCACATTAGTTACCGCAGCTGAAAACCAAAAAGCAACTCTTCATCTTAAAATGTTGTGTAATTCCGCTTCTCAGTGCAAGAACGCTGTCCCGACGAAGCCTTGATTCCAGCTTGACCAGCATTATAACATTTATTTATGGTCTCGACACAGCACTGGGAGATCCAGAAAGAATTTGCAATATTAATACAAATGTAGTATATAATTTAACAGAAAGATTGATACATTGCTACATTCAAAGGGCTCCATCTTTGCAGTGTCCAAAGAACTGTAAACATTCGCCAGCACAATGGAAGGCCCGCCTCTCCATTCATTCGATTGGACAATGGGGGAAAAAATGCGAATGATGTCGGGCGCTTTTCTGCTCAGAATTGCTTTTTGTTTTCAACTTTAGGCTCTCAGAGCACTACTGCAAAATCGGCGGATAAAACACGAGGCGCCCAGAGCGCATAAACAGCGTGCAGAACGCTCACTGCCAATAGAAAAAAAATTAAAAAGGCGCCTCTCACTGCTAAAAACGCATTCTGTCTGATCGGGGCCTTACTCTGCTCCACTTCCACTCCACACTCTGGTTGAAAAATGTTTTGGAAACACAGATCATAACACAATGCAAGCATATGCTGCGTTCTTAGTGTTGCCAAAAGGAACATAAAAGGACGGTGTATGCTTATATGTGAACTACTGTCATGACAGAGCAACAGTTTGAGGAAGTGCTGAGGAAGTTAGTAATTAATATTAAGTTAAACTGTGAACATATGTATAGCTAGCCATCTGAAAGTGAACACACGTGGTTTAATGGCACAGACAATTTTAAGGTAAATCTATCACCTTCTACTTTTGTTCAATTCATTTCCTTCCTCTACAAAAACCTAAACTCAGCTCGGGGACAGCTTTATCCAAAACGAGGATAAAGAAAATTTGAATTCATTGCATTTGAATTACGACCAATTCACTTCAAAGCAAGCATGCGACCACAGTGAGCTCTTTCACGAAAATGCAAAGAACGGTTACGAGTTTTAGTGTGGCTCCGGGCCTGGAGGAAACGGACAGAACCGAAGTGTCTGAGTTTGCATTGTTACATTTCTTTGAGGAAAAATGCTGCCATGAAATGTGCTGTTATTTCCCTCAGGGCCGCAACCATTTCAGATCCCCCCTCCACACACGCATACATACACACTGGTGTCCGGTTTGTGTGTGAGCTCAGTGTGTGTCAATGTGACTGTGGTAAAGAAACTCATCTTTGGTCCCTCAAAGAGGCTGCAAGCTGGACTGCATTCAGCCATGGCACACACAATGAGATGCTCCACACTCGAGCAAAGGTCAAAGCTCACATGATCTGGTAAGGCTAATAGCAGGAAAACATTTCCTCCTAATGTCAGCATATACGGAGACAGCACTGCTAACTGACATCATCCCCTGCAAACACAATACAAACATGTCTTTGTGCTGTTTAGCACTCTTGCAGCCGAATCTCAAAGACTACAGCTATCAGCATTGTAGTTATGTCACATCGCTTTCTGATCGTGAAAATATCAAGTGTGAATACCCACGAGATGAATAGCAATCTGTTCGCTCAAAACACCTTGGGAGGTGGATTTTCCGAATCATTAAATCAGTCTATGGACAACTTGTTAGTGTCTTTCCTAACACTATAGATGCACATTGAGTAGCTGGTGGGGTGATTTAAAATGAATAGCCAAGGGTTGTGTGCAAATGTTCTGGCATTATTAATTGCATCATCTGGTAAAGGCATTAAGGGAGAATAAATCAGGAACCTCATAATTTTTTCTCATTAAGTTCAATGGGGTGTTTGTTAACGCCACAGTTTTCATATGTGATTTGTGTGCAATCAAAGTGACTTTAATAAAGTCACTGTGCACATGGGATACAAAGTCAGACTTTTTGTTTGTTTGTTTTAAATGAAGAGCTTAAATTAGCATATTAATCACTTAAAAGGTGAAGCATGTAATTTTTTTGATGCCAAATACTTTTTTCTATTATAGTTTAATGTGCAGAAATAATCATAAGTAAGCTATTTAAATGCTGAATTCATAAAAAGTTTCACACCAGCATGTTTCAAAGTATTGCTCTGTTCAAGCAAGTAAAGGAGAGACAATTATCTGAGCAGTAATTGCCATGTGACCTCTGGAAATTGTCATAACAAAACTGAGTGTGCTTAATAGTCATAATAATAATAATAATAATAATAATAATAACAATAACAACAACAGAAAAATATAAAGATTCAAAAATATGCTTTATTAATGTAAAAATCTTATTTTTTATTTTAAATTCCTATAAAATAAAATTTTAAACTCCCTTCCTTTAAATTGATTTTTGCATTTTTACTATTATTATTATTATTATTATTACTACTACTACTACCACCATCATCACCACCACCATCATCATCATCATCATCATCATCATCATCATCATTATTACTGTTATTATAATTATGACTATTAAACACACTCAGTTTTGTTATGACATAACAATGATGATAGTGATAATAATAATAATAATAATAGCAATGCAAAAATATAATTATCCAAAAAATAGGCTTTATTAATGTAAATAAAAATATATATATATATTTTGTTTTTAAATTCCCATGAAAGAGCATTTAAAGGTAAAGTTTTAAATTTTCTTTTATATACGAATTTTAAAAAACCAAAAGTAAAAAAAAAAGCCTATTTTTTGGGTCATCATATTTTTGCATACATTTAAATGCATTTTTTTTTAAATCCAATGTTCAAATTTAAATAAAAGCACCACTTTTTATGCATTACTATATTGAAGTGGATGACGAGTTAAGAGCGTGAAATTGTCTTGTTTTCTGTCTTAATTTAAACATTTCGCTTTCTCTGTCCCTCTCGGTTTCATTCATACTTTCCAGTCTGTTTGGAAGCTCCGGCTGTTAAAAGTCTCCGCACCAATAGCCTGTTGTGACAGAGTGCTTTGTGCAGCCTTTGGAACGAGGAGTACAAAATATGAAACGTGCGCTGTTCTCATTTCTAACATAATGTTCGTCAAACGCTGACTGACAGGACAACTACTAGAGTAACCATGAGAGGTTCAGTGTGTCTCAACGACCAATGAAGTGCCAGAAAACCATGTGTGTGGGGGGAGGGGGGGAGAAATCAATTTCCGGGGCGCTGTAGAGCCGGTTAATTCTGCTTTCATTGAGGGAAAGAGTGAAAGAGGCAGTCTAGTGAGTTAAAACCTCTCAGCAGGGTCTGACAGTGACATCCAGGGAGACTGGACAAAGGCTGCATTTCAGTTCGCTTCGGTCTCTGCCACTCCCCTCCATCAGAGGCTGAACGCTTTTTCATTTGCCTCAAGAGCGCTGACATGGGTGAGATGGTTCAACTAACCATTTACAGTTGAGGTTTAGGAGCTCATCTGCATTGCAAATGGTGTAGGAGTAGAGCAGCAGCCTTATTTTTGTGTGAAGCCATAACAATTCAGGTTCTACTGATATTAATTTCACACATTCATTTATTAAATAATATCAATTATTTAATCATTTTTATTATTATAAAAATTATGCAATCAAAACAAATGCAGTTATTCTCACCAGGTATTTTTTTATTATTATTATACTCACTGTAATGTTGTTCCAAACTCATATTACTTACTTTATTCTGTGGAACACAAAAGATATTTGAATGTTACACTACATTGATGTACTAAACACAGAAAAGTTTTTCCTTTGCATTTTTTGCGTACAGCCGACAACATCGTCGAAAGGATGCCCATCCGCAAAATGGCTGAAATCGCTGTATTATGCATGCCAGGCCAGTAGTTGGCAAAGTCATTTTGTAAAGAAACGCGCCTATAGACCGAACACATAATACGCATGCACGTGACATCACCGCTTTCACAAATCTATGTTTTTGTAGTTCATTATTTTTGTAGATAACAGTATCACTTTTAACAACTTTTGTTTTTGTCTTTTCAGGCCCCCAAAACACTGTTGTCGTAAAAATGAATGGCCAAAACGTATAAAAAGTTTTCAGTTTTTAGTCGAAAACTGTGTTTTTCCTCTTCATACAATAAAAGTCCATGGGGTTCAATATTGTCAGAAACTGCTGAAACAGCTTCAAAATATTTTCTTTTATGTTACATAGAAAAAGAGGTTTAGAACTATAATTCTTTACTTGTCTGGTACAAATTATTTTCATTTGGAAGCTTTTCTCGGCAAATATTGATCTATGCGATTGATAAAGCAATACATTATATTTTTTAAAAAATTGAATCAACAGTCCTAATTTGAATTTAACTTTACTGTCAGTGCCAGTAAACAAAAAAAACAATGTGGTACATTTTTGTGCTCTTTGACTGAGAATAAAAAAATAAATAAAAATAAGGGAGGTGGATTTTCACACGGAATCGTTTCTAATATGCTCTGCCGCTTGCGTCCAACGAAATGGGAAACACATCGATTGATGGTTGGTTTTGTGTTTGCAGGAATGAGCGATCAATAACAATGCAGCTGCTTGTTTATTGTTGCCATTGCTTCTGAGCTAAAAGAAATAAAACTTACGGTCTCACGACACCAGCAGTAAACATTCCAGCTTCAAACATATAAACTACAGTTAAAAAACGTTAACTCTGAGTGAGAGTGCTGTGGTGTGCAGCACTACTTACTGTCAGACTTTTGAAATGAAAACAAAGGCAATGAAAACAGTTTGACTGACAGCTGCCATCTTGGATGGAAAATGACGAGTTACAAAAAAGATAACAGTCTTTACACAAGTATACAGTAACTTTAAAGAGAAAGAGATTAAAAAAAAGGTTGAAAGGCTAAATGCAAAAACACAAGGGAAGGATTAGGTACAAATAATACTTTATATTTTCTAATATACTAATAGATTTCTAATAATACTAATATATTTTCATCTTTTTTTGTGCTTATACATTTAAAATCACTATGAAAACTTGCCTTATACTAGTTATATGCAGCAACTGCATGGTTTCAGGCTTAAGAAGAGAAAAGAACATTGAAAGAGCTGAAGAACGTCTCAGGTTACGTATGTAACCATAGTTCCCTGAGAACAGGGAACGAGACGTTGCGTCGTACAACGCTAGGGGAACCGCCTCTGCGGGGACCGGTGTCTGAAACTAATATCCAATCTCGTCAATATGAACTTGACCGGCGACAGCCCATGACGTCATATCGATGCGTCCCACATGTATATAAGGGGCGCTCAGATAACATGTCGTCCGCTTATCGTCTGAAGGGACTGTAAGCAGGCGGGCCCTGAGGCATGGCAGGAAGACGCAACGTCTCGTTCCCTGTTCTCAGGGAACTATGGTTACATACGTAACCTGAGACGTTCCCTTTCGAAGGGAACTCGAGTTGCGTCGTACAACGCTAGGGGAACGGTATACCCACGCCGCCATGCTGAGGGGAGTGCATGCCAAATTATGGCAGTGACCACTGTCAGAATCAGGCAAACGAAATGCCAGACCCCCAGGGTCCCACTGGGCTGTCAGTGACAGCGCTCCCAGCGGTCAAAACCTCAGCACTAAGCCTTAAGGCGGCCTCTACACACATATGGAGACCTGCCAAGGCCGCACCAAGGCCTGGGACCAACAGCTTCCTCAGAAGGGGTCCCTTGAGGGAGCGTGGCCTGGGGCCCATAGGCAACCCAGCCAGTCACTTGTTTGGGAATGAAGTCAAACCTGAATGCCACCATGGAGGCTGGCCTGGCCTCTAGCTGAGCTAGTAGCCTAGCCTGCCAACCACCTTACTGTTTCCTCAGAAAGAGTGTCTCTTACAAAAATCTCACAAAGAGACGTCCAGAAAGAGGGACTGCAGAAGGGCAGTAACCAACTCAATCAACGGATCTTAGAGACGGGCATCCTGGAGAGCAGGACTCAGCAAAGTGCTATCGACCCTTACAAGCGAGGGGAGTCGCAGGCTCAACCTCGTGAGGGGCTTTAGTATACATAGCCCATGGCCGTCAGGGAGGCTGACCCAGCCTCTAGCTGTGCTAGTAGCCAGGTCAGCTAACAACCTGACTGTTTCCTCAGAAACAGTGTCTCTTTACAAAAATCTCACAAAGAGACGTCCAGAAAGAGGGACTGCAGAAGGGCAGTAACCAACTCAACCAACGGACCCTAGAGACTCCTAGGATCTACATGGCATCTGCCTTACCAGTGCCATGGAGGCCGTGCACTCCCCAAGGCGTTCACAAGGGAAGTGCACACGGCCTACGGCCATAACCGGGCTGTCACTTCTCAGGGGAGCAAAGTCGACCCTGAATGCCACCATGGAGGCTGGCCCGGCCTCTAGCTGAGCTAGTAGCCTAGCCTGCCAACCACCTGACTGTCTCCTCAGAGACAGTGTCTCTTACAAAAATCTCACAAAGAGACGTCCAGAAAGAGGGACTGCAGAAGGGCAGTAACCAACTCAATCAACGGATCTTAGAGACGGGCATCCTGGAGAGCAGGACTCAGCAAAGTGCTATCAACCCTTACAAGCGAGGGGAGTCCCTGGCTCAATCCTATGAGGGGAGTATATAGACCGCGGCCGTCAGGGAGGCTGGCCCGGCCTCTAGCTGAGCTAGTAGCCTAGCCTGCCAACCACCTGACTGTTTCCTCAGAAACAGTGTCTCTTACAAAAATCTCACAAAGAGACGTCCAGAAAGAGGGACTGCAGAAGGGCAGTAACCAACTCAATCAACGGATCTTAGAGACAGGCATCCTGGAGAGCAGGACTCAGCAAAGTGCTATCGACCCTATCAAGCTAGGGGAGTCATTCTGCTCAATCCTAGGATCAGCACCGCACCTATGTTAACGGCGCCATGGAGGCCGTGGACTCTGAGGCTGGCGATGTCCAGCCACTGGGGCTCATTTCAGAGCGACCACAATGGCCGGCTAACTGGTAGCTGCTGTCTAGGGCCTACCACCACAGGGAGGCCTGCTAGCACACAGGGCGGCCTGCTAAGGCCAGCTTACCTGATGATTTAGACCAACCAGCTGTCATATATCCGTACCCCTGGGGCTCGTCCACAGGGAGGCATGTTAGCATACAGGGCGGCCTGCTAAGGCCAGCTCCCTGCAACCCTGGGCTCGCCCACAGGGAAGCATGTTAGCATACAGGGCGGCCTGCTAAGGCCAGCTCACCTGATAGCTTTAGACTAGCAGCTATCCAATGCCTGCAACCCCGGGGCTCGCCCACAGGGAGGCATATCAGCATACAGGGCGGCCTGCTAAGGCCAGCTCACCTGACAGCAAGACTTCTAGTCGTGGATAGTCTGCAGCCCTGGGGCTCGCCTACAGAGAGACACGTCAGCATACAGGGCGGCCTGTGAAGGCCAGCTTTACCTGACAGCACTTTTTAGACTCACTGGTTTATTGATGGCCTGTAACGCTGGGGCTCGCCCACAGCGCGGCCTGATTTTTTTTTTTTTTTGCAATGCTTATTATCTAATTTTCCTAAGGTCAAAGTCACATTTTAGGCTATCCTGCACTGAAATGGCCATGAAGATGGCCTGTCTTGGATATACAAGAGGGCCTACCCACACACAGCAACAGCCTTAACCACACTCTCAAGTGGGGAGGCCCACTTACTGATAAATACAAAAGCGGCGGTTTGCCAGAAGACCTAAGCTTTCTCTCTTAGAAAAACCCCTACTGGCATTCCTCCTACTCTCATATTTGCCACACAGGGACCTCAGGGGACTAATAAGTGCACAACTGCAACCTTTACTGAAAAAAGGGGAATTGTACACAAATAGCCTTGCTTTTTTTTTTTTTTTTTACATTTTTTATTAATATACATATATATGTATTAAAAATGTAACTGCATATATATTAATACATACACACACACACCCCTCATGTGCATATGTATATGCATACATACATATACAAACATATGGAAAAAACTCTGTCAGCCTCAAAAACAGGGAGCGCTTTATTAAAAGAAATAGTATTTCCCAAAGCTTGCTTATCTCCTCGCTTCTCTCCTCTTTTTTTTTTAAAAAGGAGAGGAGCAATTCGCCCTGCGGCCACAGGGTGGCGGTCTACCACCATGGAAACGTGGATCCTACCACCCTTATAGCCTAAAGAGAGTTTCCTTCACATATCATGCCAACGGCAGGCCATCAGAATTAATATCATCATGGGCCCCCCTATGGCCTGATGCAGAAACTGCAGCTACAGAGCTTCCTTTAAAAATGAGGGTGAGTCGTCTTCACCCCCCACCAGAGAAAGAAGATTCATCAGGGCCGTAAATCTCTGCCGCGCCTCTGACGAATCACCTCTCTCAGGTCTTTCTTTTTGTTTCTGTTGTCTCGCCTCTTTTGCGACCTGCTCCTGCCGGGAGGGGGCGCACGAGAGGCGACACTTACTCTCTGGCCCTGTCTGCGATCCTCAGACCGGGACGGGCCAGCCACTTGCCTGGGCAGAGACTGAGACCGCAGCGGTATACAATTTTTGTAAGCTGCTGAGCGTGCGCTCGCCTGCCTGAACCTTTCCACCACCGCCTCGACGGAAGTGCCAAAGAGTTCATCAGGCGAAACCGGGGCATCGAGGAGAAAAGCTTTCTCTTTCCCCCCGATGTCTGCCAGATTCAACCACAGATGGCGCTCCGTGGCCACCATCGCCGCCATCGATCGACCGATCGAAGCGGCAGTTTGTTTGGTGGCCCGGAGCGCCAGATCTGTAGTACGGCGCAGCTCAGCAACCGCCTCGGGGGAAAGACCCGCCCCCTGGTCTAAATCCCTCAGCAGATCAGCCTGGTACGCCTGCAACACAGCCATCGTGTGCAGTGCAGCACCAGCCTGACCCGCTGCCGCGTATGCCCTGCCATTCAACCGTGATGTCATTTTAAGCGGTCTGGATGGCAGGGATGGAGCACTCAGCGTCGACATACCTCCCGAAGTGAGATAGTTCGCAAACGTCTCATCAATCGGTGGTATTGACACATACCCGCTTCCCGTCAATCCCTCGACGTCAGCGAAATTTGCTCGCTGACCTCGATGAATCCGCGCAGAATACGGGTTCTTCCATGCCTTCATAACCTCAAGATGCAGGTCAGGAAGAAATGGAAGGCTCACTCGAGCTGGGGGATCGTGGGTGGGGAGAAATCGATCACCGAGACGACCGCGCTCGACCTCTCCCCTAACGCGCTGCCATGGCAACTGCAGTTTGCCCGCAGCGCGCTCCACAACCTCCAACAGCTCATCATACGCGGGGCAGGACGGCTGAGAGAGCCCAGTACTCTCGCTACAAACCTCTTCATCAGCCATGTCCTGCTCTGCTGGAAGAGCACTCGCCACTGAACCAGAGGATGTCAAAACACTGACATCCTCGTCCAGCAGCTCTGCCTCGCCAGCCGCCGAGCCGTCTGAGATATCAACATCTCTCTCAAACTGCTCGGCGAGCTCCATCTGAGAACCCCATGATTTGAGTTTCCGCTGCGCCTCAGCGCAAGCGGGCCCCGAACCATGAAGCGCAGATGCCGCGCTCCCTTCCCTCGAGAAGAGAGCCAGACGAGACCTGAGCGTTCTTAAAGGGAACCGCTCACAATTCACACAGGCAGCTCCCTCGAGAACTTCCCGTGCGTGCTCTTCCCCCAGACAGTGAACGCACAAGGTGTGTGTGTCATCTGGCGTCAAGAAACGAGGACACGGATCCACACACTTTACAAACCCTTTGGTTTTCCTTGCACACTTCATTTTATTTGCTTTCTGCAGTTCAGAACAACAGTCCCTGAAGACGAAAAGAGGACGACATGTTATCTGAGCGCCCCTTATATACATGTGGGACGCATCGATATGACGTCATGGGCTGTCGCCGGTCAAGTTCATATTGACGAGATTGGATATTAGTTTCAGACACCGGTCCCCGCAGAGGCGGTTCCCCTAGCGTTGTACGACGCAACTCGAGTTCCCTTCGAAAGGGAACCTTCAAATATCTTTAAGAATTTTCATATTTAACCTTTTTCGTCCCTGAAATACAAGCTGCCCAGATTACACAAGAGCTCTGCTGTTTCTTGATGTACAAGAGGATAATTCAGCCTACAGAACATTACACACTTCATATCTGCCTGTTTCCAAGGGCAAAACAAATTACAGTTTCAATCTTACTGTCAAACTTAAATATAGGTGTACACATAGCTTCCCCTGTTTTTCGAGAAGAAGAAAATATCAATGGTTTTAACACAATGTTTACGTACATATTGTATAGATAAAGTAATTCTAAGCACAAAAATATTCTGCCTAAATAAACACACATACAAAGATAGTGTATCATTCAATTATGAGTCACTCATTCTCAGAATACCAGAACATGCATCATCTATGAAATAGTTTTGAATTAGAAGCATCAATGGATTTTTTTTTTTCTGTATCAGAAATACATGGAACTGGGAGATATGACAATATCACTGCTGTCCTTGGAAAAATTATATAGGGTTGGGCAACATAGACAAACATCAAGATATTCCACAACGTTGGTCAATACCAAACATGGCATTTACACAATAGAAAAGTATAGAACTACTCAAGAAGGTCCTTTTGACTCTCAAGAAGGTCCTTTTGACTCTCACAGGTCTGATTTTCTTTGCAATACAACATTGCAATGGGGGTATAAAAAATAAAAATACAATATAAAATATATTTTAGAAAATCCTTATCAATTGAGCTTCAACTGACAACCGTACGTGACAGTTCCATCTATACAAGTTCAAACAACGTAAGAGGTCAAGTTAAGTCAAACCCTCAGGCTATCCCATAATCCTCTCAAAGCAGTTCCCTCAACCTCTCGATGACAAAGTCAGTCAGCAGATCTTGGCACATAAAGAAGCTTACTTAATGGATGTGGAAATGGCAATACACCTTCCACTCTCTCCATCAAACTTTAAGGGGAATACAGACCCGATCAGTCCTCTATCATGTGCTGGCTGTTTTGCTGGACCCCTAGAGGCAGGTTTCTAGACACATACGGCCTTGAATTAATTCAAGTTGAGCGGGAAACCATGTTGTGACCTCATCTTTTGTGACAGGTAGCACTTCCCCTCTCCACATGTAAAGGACGTGAGAGTGAGAGATGTCCTGTATGACTGATTGAGGGAGACACAGGCCATTGTGACCTCAGGCAGAACAGGCCAGAGTAGCATAAGACAGCAATTATGATTCACAGACCACATCAGGATTGGGGTTATAGTGATTTGGACATGGGAAACAGATTGCAGGAAACAGCATAGTGATTTTGGATATGGTATAGGGGTAATATATATTAAAATATCATGGTATAATACTATGGTATGCATATATGCCTTAGATACTATATATAAAACACTATATTTTGTGGCAAAATAGAAATACCAGATGCTGCACAAAATGTTGGAAATAATCAGTTTGTCTGTCCTGGCTGCATGAGTCAAAACTTCTCTTCAGTATTCTGAATTGGACCACTTTTCTTGGAAATACCACTTGTGTTTTTCCCCCCTCTTCACTTTATAAGTAGTACTTTTAAGTGGAGCAACTTTTCATTACCCAAAGGCATTTCTTTGAAGTAAAGGTAATTCTGCTTTTTAGCTGCTTACTATTACTCCACATGAGATTTCATTTTTCATCCAAAAGAGACACAAAGGCCATAAGTGTCCTAGAGCATAAAACTTCCCTTTCAATGTCTATAGTTAAGACTAATCCATGCCTTGTTTAATGATAATAAATACAATT
This sequence comes from Zacco platypus, assembly GCA_038088235.1. Classification (NCBI taxonomy): domain Eukaryota; kingdom Metazoa; phylum Chordata; class Actinopteri; order Cypriniformes; family Xenocyprididae; genus Zacco; species Zacco platypus. The sequence continues at coordinate 10,857,371 of CM076086.1, read as the reverse complement.
AATAAGAGCTAATTCTTAAAGTAATTCCTTTAAAAAATTGAATGTTGACTAGCCTTTGGACTTCAATCATTGTTAATAACCCAATATGCTCATAATGTGCTTTTTGATGACTGTGTTTTTACTTGTTCCCTACATAGCCACACAGTTCATTTATGTCTGTCTTTTTTTTGCTAATGTGCAGCCTGTAGCAAACACATTTTTTGACTTAATGGACATACATCAACAAATCCAATTTAAACCTAATGACAAAAGCTAAGAGTTAGCAAAAACCATAACAGAAAAGCTATGCTCTGAGATTAGAAAATATGTCAACAGTTTCCAGCAAAAAAAAAACAAAAAAAAAAACTAGTGATGCATCCAAAACCAAAATTGATGCATAGTATGTCCTACATTTGGTTTGAAAATTACTTCACAACAGTTAAAATACATGTATATAATATGAATCTGTGTGGTATGAATGAAATTCAGACGTACTATATAAACTGCCATGTTGTCATTGTCATGTGATCTACGGCATCAGTTGTATCACACCACTATTCACAACTCCGCTCCTGTTATTCACCTATAGTGGCAAATGAATTGGAAGTGCCCACACAATCACAAAAAAAGCCAACTTCAGCATTGCTACATAAGGAGGGAATTTGTTTCAAAATTGTTAAATATAAAAAATAAATGATATAGACCTTGACTGGTAGAGAGTCACTAAATTCTGATTTTCATTCTTCATGAGAACCTCTGATTTGTACTAAAATGAGTCCATGTATCTGGAACTCGCCAGTTACCAGATAACACATCTGAGGTTGTCCAATCAAAGGTGTGATACGGTCTCTGCAGATCAGAGACATCTGCGGTCATCTGTTTTCAGAAGGACTATTACAGTGAAACAGTTTTCAATGAAAAGCCAGTTGAACTCAAGTAGAATTCAATTATAGCACACAATGGAGAATCTTTTCTTGAGAACGGTCACGTCCAAGCGTCCTTCAGTCGACCCTGATGCACACGCATACAGAACGAACATTACAGCAGTGCCACATGATACTAAAGGAGATGGGAATGCATGTCACCCTGTGTCTTATAGTTATGACACGAGAGACACGAAAGCACACTGTGGAGATCCTAGATACAATGGTGGGACAAAAAGCTCTGTTGTTTTTAGATGGCTTTGGCTGTCCACACTCAGACAAAGAACTATACATGTACACTCACAAAGTACTGCAAGATTGCTTTAGAAAAAGCAAGTCATGTAATGTAAAAAATTGGAGTAATTTTTCATGGGAAAAGAATATAACACCAAGATCACTTTGATATCCCTTATCAGTGCATTTAGTACTGAATGGAAATTGCAAAATGAAAAACTTGCCAAATCACACTAAAAAAATAATAAAATGCTTTTTATATGATTAAAAATGTAAATTATTATATATATTTCTTTTAAAAACAATATGCATCAAACTGAAACACTTGCGTTGTTAAAAATGATCAACAATAATATATAAAAAAAATATTTCATTATGTTTATCTTAATATAGACATGGAATAATATAATAAAGACTAAGGGGTGCACACAATTTTGTCAGTTGCTGGAAAGGATTTTTTTTAAATTCTTCAAATGGCTTTAACTACTTTGAAATTTAATTTAAGTTTATCAGAATAAATACATCAAGCTGATTTTTGTAGTTGTAGTAGATTGGACCCTGATTATATCCTTTACTAATATACAGTCCATTATGCTATTAAATATACTGCATATTCATAAAAATAGCCCATAATGCCAGGAACATAATAACATACATACATAAATACATACATGAATACATCTCAAACCTCAATCTTAACTCCACTTAGCTTGGAAAACAGCAAAATGTTTGTGTGTTGCAAGGCAAAGTGTTGCATTGTTCAAGCTATCATTATGAAAGCCATCTATTACAACACAAAATAACAGACATGTATAAGTGGCAGTGATTTAGAGCGAGGCTTTGGATAAGAATGTTATTGGACATTCCTGTGTGGCATCTTCAAAAGACTGATGTACCCATTCCAGCGGGTGTTCCGAAAGATGACAGGCAGTTGTTTGTCTCAAAAGCATTTCTCTCCACAGCATGTGCTCTCATTTCAGAATTGCCCTTCACCCTGCACCACAAAAACACAGATTTCAGGTATCTGACTGTGATGCTGTCCCCTACGCTACCTCAATCCACAATAATTACACAAAACAAAAGCATCAATTGAAAGCCAAGCATTACAGTCAAGTGTAAACAGCTCCACAAAAAAAAAATTAAATAAATAAAATAAAAAAACAACAACAACATAAGTTTCCCCATCAAGTGGGATGGTGTGACTTAGTGGTTTCATCTACACAAAACAAAAAAGGAAAAACGTTGCATCCGTACCATATCATTTATTTAATGTGAAATAAAATGACATGTATAGCATGAATGTAAGTAATGTAGGGGTGGGTGATTTACCGGTAGACACAATTAACAAACAATTATCAAATTTGTCAAACGGTACAGATTATGGACTACTGTCTCTATCATGGTTATGCTCATGTGACACTGCTGCGCTGCCCGCTCACGAAAGCTTATTATTTGCATGCATTTTTAAGCACTGAGGTTTAAAAACAAGTGATTTTGACTGAATCACTTTTGTAACTTTAATAAGAATAAATGTATATTTAATTTACACAGTGAAAACTATGTTGTGTTTTTTTATATATATATACATATGGTTACATGACACAATTTATGTATTATTTTTTATTTTTAGTGCTTGAAGGTTTTCTACTTCATTTGTTTTTCTTCATGCAGAGAATATATGCTGCATGAAGATAGAACAGGTGTAGTTTAGTTTAATTACCGTTATAACTTATGTTGGCATCTTGCTTTTATGACATGCTATTGCATTTGTGTTATATACCATATTGCAATCACATGGCCTCACCCCTTTGTTGCATGTTCTGAGGGCGGGGTTTATGTAAATTTCAGGGTTAGTGACATCACCAACTCGGGAAGAAGCATGTTATAGTCCTTACCAGCCGTTTGTTGAAGTCCTTAAACAGAGAATTGTTTAAAAGAAAATATCTCCCTTTGCTTTGAACTTTGAGGATTGTAACTTTGCAGATGTTTGTGTGTCATTACACACTAACTAAAGTTAAAAAAGTGAAATCGTAATGAACCACTCCTTTATAACTGGTGATCTTCAGTTTCAAAAATGCGGTTTGAAATCACTGGTGTTTGCGACGTCACAAGCTACCAGTCACAACCAGTCCCGTCAAATGTGCCTGCGGGGTCATTAACTGACCGCGCAAGGGAGTCTCAAAAGAAGACATATTTTTCTGTTGATATGAAAATTCAGGTAGATTTAGCAATATATCGGGTACATTATGACTTTATGATGAACCAAATGCCTTTCTCCACTGACGTTCACTGAAGTTGTTCAAAGCATTTGTAAGGATGCTGATTTTTCAAAGGCAGCTGTCTGACTGAGATGGAGAACGGGAACATGGTTTGTGTAACATTAGCAACACATTATTAGCTGTTTGATAAGATAGTCAATCAAAAGGCTTATCATATTAATTACCGTTGTGTGTCGGACGTTGTAAAAAGTGATACCATTGTGCAGAGTCTACCTCAGTAAGTTGACCGAGTGGATCTCTGAGCTCGTGCGAGTGAGTGGAGGCGGGCCTAATTAGCATATTCATAGATCCACCTATACTATATATTTTGAACATCATTGATTCAAAATATTTTTTAAACTCAAACAAAAATAGAAAGTTTAAGAGTTTTGAAAAATATAAAATAAATCATTTTATGTTATGACATTAAATATTAATTAATAATATTAAATAATATTTAAGCTATAAAAACATATGAGCCTAAGCAAATTTGTGATCATGAGAATGGGTGTACGCAAGGTCATATTTCTCCTACTCAATCAGAAGAACATTTTTGGAACATTCTTAAATCACCATGGATCACATGGGCATATAAGGGCATATAAAATACTGAGAGATTTTCAATTTCAGGTTAATTTTGCAGTCCAGCTTTCAAAGTGTCATGGTGCTAATACAATTTGCAAATTGAAAAATACATTAAATTAGAAAAATTATAAATAAAAGCTCAGTGGTGCGCTCAGACTTTGATACCACTGTATATAAACATTCTAGATAATCCCTCATGGCCCCTTCACCACATGCAGTTTTAATGTGAACCTCAACATTCATATCCCAAAAATACATGTAATTATCTCATACAACGCTCATTTATGCGCTACAAGAGCGGAATCTGCTTTGAATTAGTGCAGCTGCACTGGTTAAATTGCAGGTTTAACATTTGATAAGCAGCTTGATTGTGCTCATTATGCGTTCAGTGTGGAGGATCGTACTCCTGGTCCTCCTTCTGCTGTGAGCTGCTACCCCTGCAATCCGACAGCCGTGGGTGAAGAGCCCCGAATCATTAACCGCCACTGCTTTCAATGATTATTCTGGACCTTTCTGGTACATTTCCTTGAAAATCTCACATAAAGTCTTAGTATCTGGCCATGTGCAGGCGAGGATTTGTGAGGGACCGAATGGATGTGAGAAAAAGCCAGCTTCAGATTCGCATGGACAAACAAGTTATAATGAATCTTGCCTGCTCATGCTGCCGTCTCCTTCCCAGTCTATCATATTGTTGTGTTGCTCGACATGAAGAGCACATCTGTTGCTCGTCGAACATCTGTATGCATTTGCATATTAATGAATAATTATGTTAATTTGATTGCCACTGACTCCTTGATCCCTGTGAAGTAAAATCCATCTTGTGTGGCCGCCACTGGTGCATAAATCAAAATTGTTGCTCTTGGATTGAAGATCAACATAGTATTATATATAATGAGAAGCAATTAATACATTAATTTGACCCCTTGATCTTAAAAATATGATGTTAAAGGGGTCATGAACGCACTGTAAATAAGATATTCATTGATTATTACGGGAGTTTTGGCGCGAGTCCAGAACTCAGTCACTGATTAACTTGTGCTGTTTGATTGACAGCTCCAGCGATTGCAAAGGGAGAGTTCGCTTTCTATTCATAATTTTAATCAGAGTTTAAATAACTTAGATTATTTCCATTCTACTAAGAAAAACAATGTGAATCTGACCGTTAAGTCATCACTGGTTTGATTTACTGGCACATAGACAAGGAACATCTACAAATCAGAAATCACTGGTCACAGATCAGGCATTAGAATTAACACACTTACTAACATGTTGCATTACTGTCGAGACTACATCGTAAATATATGTTTGTAAAATCTGCTTCAAAATTGCAACTGATTTACCAAAGAATCCACAGTGAAATGTACAGCATAAAAATAAATAATGCTCAACTGACACATTCACATAAATAATGAATAAAATAACCACATTCCTAGCATTAGAGTCCTTTGGAAGATGTTATCTTTCCAGTCCAGTGAGTGATCCTGTGCTCTTCTCTCTTCATCTCATCAAAGTTGCAATAGTGAAGTGTTGGTGTTAATGGTGTTAATTGTCTTTTGCTGAGTATGCAATGGTAGTCTTTCACTTACTAGTACATCATAAATAGGCACATTTCAGGACGAGTCATTCGTTGGGCTTGGTAACATTAAAAGCTATTGTTGGACTAACAAGGAAGTTTTCAGTTCTGAAACTTACAGGATATTCTTATGGTATGATGACCTCTTATATATCAAAAACTCAAGGAAAATTTGATTTCTCAGATTGTATATAAGTACTTGGAGCTACTACAGTAATAACTGACAAAATAATTAATTACGATGTTTAGTGCTTATAAATGAATGTACCATTGTTTCGCACAGTCGTTCTTATATTCATAGTTCATCCTTTTCAAAAAAGTGACAAAACGTATACATTGTCATTTGCAGTGACGTGTTTTAAATTAAATTGTGTTGTAATGTCTTACTAAAAACAAAACAGAAGATGTCACTCACCTGTCACGCCATTCATGATTACAGCGAATGGCTTTGATCAAAACAATAACAAAAACAGCGTTCCCGATGTGCTTTCTTCCGTATCTGATAATTCAATGTATTAACCCCATGAATGCAGAAGCAAAGGGAAGAACAGTAAATCACAACTATCACAACTACCTCAGACAAAGCAATGACGTAAAGACAGTTATTCACACTTGTGTGTTGCAACATTACTGCCAAATCCAACGTAGTTGGCACTGCATCAAATTTTATTTTCAATCTCTCTGAAAAGCCTGCGTCAATCTGTTTCTTGTTTAAAAACGAATCTGCAGTAAAATGAGGCAAACAAACAAACACAACACAATCTTACTGGAACTTTGTAAAGAAAAATAAAGTTCATCCACATTTTCTTAATGTTAGGTTTACAAGGATGGTAATTCAATTGTGTTTTTCCACAACCACTTCAAAACGTCTTGTAATTCTCAGAGGCATCTCTATGGTTTTGTTGATGGAGTAATCCTGTGTTTACGTCTGTTTCGTAATTACCACTTCATGACATGCGTGAATTGGGAGGGGATAAAGAGGAAATGATGTAGAAGTATGAGCAACTCAATTTTATTAGGACAATGACATGGAAATAAATAAAATCATTTAGTAAAATGCATAGTACAGAATAGCCTAGTCATAAAATAAGTAGGAAATAAATAACCTTTTGCATGAGGCTCCTGGATTGTAACCACAAAGTTAATTTGACAACAAGTCTGTATTGCGACATCTCTGATTTCCAGCATCTGTTTTTTCCTTTTTTGCATTTGACCTTTCTCTTTCAGGAATGATGAATGATACCAACTCCATCATAGAGACAGAGCTCTGACCAGTATGTCTACATCAATCCCCTGAGCTCTGATACCCTGAGGGCAAAGTGGCAGGCCTGAAACACCTTCAAATCACCCTGCATTAAATGAACTTGAAATATTCTATTATAATGCAGCACAAATACTCAGGCCAGTGTGAGCTGTACTTTAAATGGTAATGAGCTGAATTTTTATAAGGGCTTTTTTTTTTCTCCAGGTAGTCTTGGAGTATTCAAAACAAGCCAGAATAGAAAGGTAAGTTCAACATCACACCAAAGTGAGGTAATGAGTGATTTAGATGATTCAAAATGAAAGGATCAGTCGGGAGGCTGGATTTCAGAGGTTTATACAGAAGATTTTAGCCAGGAATCTGGGGTGAGCACCTGTACAATGTGGCACAAAAAGAAGTTCTCAGGTGGAATGCAGTACACATGCTTGAATCTCATTAATGGGCTTCTGTTTACAACTAGATAAAATCAAACAAGATTATCCAACTGAAAAACAGAAACAATAATCATCAACATATTTCAATTACGTTTCATGATTTTAATGTAAATGAATGTTTTTGAATAAATGAATAAGAACAAATAAATGCATTTCATATAGTCAAGCTTTTATCACCTGATATGATATATATGATATGATCATTATTTCTAATCATATGGGGGGTGGGGGGGGCTTGAGGGTGTGAAAATCATGGGATAATTTTCATATACTTTGCAAATAGTTTAAATTGATTAGGCTACTGTACTTAACTATGTTCTACTTTATTTTTCTATATTCCCATAACTCCTTTTTAATTATTTAATAAAATAAAAAGACTAATAACACCCCCCCCCCCATTAAATTTTTTTATAAAAAATGAATGAATATATAAAAATTGTTCCCCCAATATTCTTGGATAGAGTAGAATATATTAACAAATATTTGAATAAACAGATACATTAATAATAATAATAATTATATATAAATATATATATATATATATATATATATATATATATAATATAATATGAATTATATTTTATGTATTATTAATATATATGAATGTACTTTTGAATAAATTAAAATATCTGGACAAAAAAAGCGTGTCATGTCATTGTAAATGTAAATGAATGCAAATATTAACTGCCAAAGAGGCCAGTTAAAAACTGTACCAAAAGAAATCAATATCACATGAAAGCATACAAAAAGACTGATCATCCTTAGAAATGCAGTTATTCACTGATCTCGTCTCAGATCCCATCAAGAAAAATAGCAGTTCAGTCTGCCTTAGCTCTTCTAAACAGATTGCTGGAGCATATGGGTTGTAATGAATCCTATTGTACAGGAGAGTCATGGGAATGCAGTCAGAACGAATCATAGGCTCATTCACACAAGACTCTGTTACACTGACTAAATGTTCTCCCACAATCCCATTCAGGCAGCACAGAAAGCAATGTTCACTTCAAAAAACACCTACGAGACAGGAGGAGACAGCGTGGCTGCCGTGCGCTCTGCAGACAACAAGAGAAACTGGCGGTGTAGTGACTCTGACATATTCGCCTCTGAACATGTACCTTGTCAGGTCCCTCTGTGATGTAGATGGTTTAATCCGCTCTTAATACCGGCTGCATTACGGAATTTCCCCTTAAACCACGATAAGAATATCAGCAAAGGCAGGAGACAGACCTCCAGTCCAGGAATAACCCAGCGTGCCTCCATCATCCATCAAAATGGCAAAGTACAGCACACAGGAGAGACAACGTCCGCTCTAGTTAATAAGTCAGGGCACTTAAAGGATTAGTTCAACCAAAAATGAAAGTTCAGTCATTTTTACTCGCCCTCATGTCGTTCCAAACACACATGAGTCTATTTCTTCTGGGGAACAATAAACAAGATATTTTGAAGATTGTAGGACTGTTTGATTATGCCTTGGAGTAGATTGTACAAAGCAAACTGTACACTGAAATAACCACAACATTAACAACACTGAAATAAAAGCATGCGTTTTATCAAACCAGTCAATGAGATATGCGTGGAAGCATATGTAGGCTCTCTCCACGTTTTCTTTCAGTATTATCATTGGCTGGTAAAGAGTCAAGTTAAGTCAGGTCACCTTTATTTATATAGAACTTTATACAATACATATTGTTTCAAAGCAGCTTTATAGGAAAATGATGCATTTCGGCTGTTATTCAACTGAAGTCAGTTTAGTGTTGATTCAGTTCCATTGTAAAGATCACCAAGGATTAGTTCATTTCACAATTCAAATATGCTGATAATTTACTCACCTCCATGTCATCAAAGATGTTTGTCTTTCTTTCTTCAGTTGAGAAGAAATGAAAGGATTTTTCTTTATATAGGGTGTTATCTAGCGAAACGATCTGACATTTTCTAAAAAAATTAATACAAATGATATACTTTTTAAACACAAATGTTCATATTGCACTAGCTCTGCGAGGTACCACGCATTATGTAATCACGTTGGAAAGGTCACTCATGGCGTAGGTGGAAGTACCGAGCAAGTGTTTACAAAGTGAACGTCAAATGGCCTTTGCAAAAAAAGGTAAAACAACAAATGTCGCATGATTTTGAAGTTGAAGAAGAAAATTAGATGTTTTTCGCCCTACCGTGGTATTTCCACCTATGTCACATGTGACCTTTCCAATATGATTACGTAATGCATGGCGCATCACAGAGCAAGTGCAAGACGAGCATTTGTGGTTAAAAAATATATACATTTTTATTTTTTTAAGAGAATGACCGACCTTTTCGCTAAATAAGATCCTCATTCCTTGGCTGGGATCGTGTAGAGCCCTTTGAAGCTAAACTGCAATTTGGACCTTCAACCCGTTGGTAGCCGTTGAAAGTAGCCAAAATGGAGGAAAAAAAAAAAAAAACTTGGGAGAAACCAGTTCTCCTCTGGCCAATGAATGAACACAGTGTGATTATGATTCAGGCTGCATCACAAGTCAGAAATTCAGATTGGTGGCATTCAAATATTCATCCAGTGCCCTTTTGCTGGAAGATCGGAAAGAAAACTGCATTATGGACAACATAAGAGAGTTTCACCATGTAACTTTAAATTAGGGAGTTTATAAGACAAGTTTATTACCACTAAATCATTGAAATGAACTATCCAAAAGAACCTGATTGCAGAAATGAATAGCACTTCCAATTATTATTATTATTGGCATGATTCGTTCTGTTGCACTGAAAAGACTTAAAGAGGACTCAATTGCCCTTGATGGAAAGTTGGAATCTAATCCAAATTCTCAATGCCTCAGAATCTATTCTTTTTGGAATCGACTTTCAACCCTAAAAGAATGTACCAGTGGTTATTTCCATGCAATTACTGGCCTTGTCAATCACCATAAAAAGAATTAACAAATTGGTCCATATGAGTCATGCTCAAGAGAATGGGTCATTCACCAATCCGACGTAAGTAAAATACCAAGAAATGCAACAGTAGGAATGTCAAGATTTCAGGTGAATGATTTCTTGACACACGTGCAGACACATACCTGACAAACTCTGCCTGACAGGAGACATAAGGAGGGAGATATGAACATCATGCTGGACAACCGAGTAGACAGAGTGAGAAAGAGAGGGAAGAGATAAGATATGAGACAGCCCCCGGTGAAGGTTGATCCTGTAGTGAGCTTTCACAGCTACAGATGTTCCATTCACACTGACAGGACATTACCCTATTAAAGTGGAACAAGATGCCCAACTCCTCGCAAGGTGCCTTTGAGGATCTCGCAACACAAAATGCGAAATCATTCAAATTCCGTAATAGAAATAGCACACATACAAAAGGAAGGATTTGTCAAGGTGATTAAATCAAGGGGTGCAACAAAACATAACCCTTTATCACCTTTAAAAAAAGGCTAGCTGATGTTCTCGGTATGCGTGTTTACCTCAAAGATAGCCAGGTGGAGGTGAGGTGAAGCTTACCTGTGAGAGACCACCCTGTAGAGAATGTAATAAAGCATGAAAAAGAGCAGCAGGGATTTGCACCTGCAAACGGCAGCAGATCTCCCCCCTCCGGACAAGGCCAACCTGTGCTGTTCTCAGATAAGAACTATCTGGCAGGTGCAAGCTGGCTGCATATCGCCACTCTCAAATGAGGTATGGATGCCATACTGAGGGATATGAGGGTCTGTGCAGCACAAAGTATCTAAGTCTTGAACAGAAAGTCAATCACGACACAAATTCATTCAGAACCTGAACAGGCATGTTTCTACACACACATACATATATATATATATGCACTTCAGATGCAAAACCTTTAAGCCTGTCTGACATTTTTCTGACATTATTTTAAATGAGCATTTCTATGTTTTTAATTTTACTCTTACCAGTGACATTTTTGAAAATAAGGCATTTTAATAAATGACTAATAACCTTTTCATTGCCATTAAAGTGAAATTACTGAACCTAAACATAGGAGCCTGATAAAAATGCTCATTTAAAAGAAAAATGTCAGATGGACTTAGAGGTTTCTACATCTGAAGACTTCAATAATGGAAAATATCTTACAGGTTTGGCACGACATGAGGTGTGCAAATGATGACAGATTTTTCATTTTTGTGTGAACTATCCTTTTAATAATATAAAATTAAAGGATTAGTTCACTTTCAGATGAAAAGTACCCCAAGCTTTACTCACCCTCAAGCCATCCTAGGTGTATATGACTTTCTTGTTTCTGACGAAGACAATCTGAGGAATATTAAATATCCTGACACATCTGAGCTTTAGAATGGGAGTAATGCGCTACCAAACAAGTATGAGCTGAAGAAAGTGTTTCCATCCATCATAAACATTCCACGCGGCTCTGGAGGGTTAACAAAGACCTTCTGAAGCGAAGCAATGTGTTTGTGCAAAAAAAAAAAAAAAATCCATATTTAACAACATATGAAATAAAATATGTAGCTTCTGCCAGATTGCCTTCCGTATTCTTCAAAAAGCTTACGCTGTACGTCCTATGCCTTCCCTACTTCAACTTAAGGAACTGAAGCGACGCAAGTTCTGTTTTTTCCGTAATTTTATCACGGAAGGCAGTCTGGTATTTTACTTTTTGATGGATGGATGTGGATGGAGACACTTTCTTCAGCTTATACTCGTTTGGTAGCGCATTACTGCCCTTATAAAGCTCAGATGCGTCAGGATATTAATTCATATTTCTCCGATTGTCTTCGTCAGAGACAAATTCATATACACCTAGGATAGCTTAAGGGTGAGTAAAGCTTGGGGTGACTTTAATTTGAAAGTGAACAAATCCTTTCATATAGAAAGTGGAAAACAACACTGTTTGGTGCACCAAATAGAGTTATCCTTTACAAGAAAAACTTCACTGCATTTCTAGTTATTTTTGCTTGATGGACTGAGGAAAAAAAATACATTTAAATCTTTGAAAGGATCTGAAACTCTTGGTTTGGCCTTTGCTAATATAACACACATTTAACCTGACAAAACAAAATTTTCTCAAAACCTTTTATTTCTCACATCGCATACACGTGACAAAAGCTAAAAGCCTTGTTTGTTAGTGCCTGCCTTCAAAACAGAGGACAGAGGTCAAGATACAGAGAGCAAAATCTGCTTAATGCTGCTAACCACAAGGGTACCATTAATGGTGATGCTCATTTACATTTTTGTGACGTGTTTCAGAAAGAAATTCACTGAGACTGTTGTTGTTATGAGTGTACACTAATAAAAATAGACCCGAATGATGTCTTACTCCTATCTGTATAACCAAAAAGAGTATTTTACATTTTTTTGCTGTTAGGAAATAGAACTCGTCAGCATGTTTGTCAAGCCTAGAGTGATAATTTACAAGATAAAATCCCTGAGAAAGAATTGAAAGATTTAGGAATCACAAGACATCAAACCGCATATCTAAATTAACCATATAACCAAATTATGGCATTTGCATCTGCATTTACATGTTAATTGTTAACCTTGTTGTTGATGATCACTTTGAACCTAATGCAACTGCTATAATTGAAGTCAACATGAAAAGAGTTGACCCTGAATTAAACTTTCACAAACATCCAATCAACTCCAATGGATATAATTAGGCCTCCGCCTACATTTTTGTAGTACAGGGGTTTCCAGTCCTGTTCCTGGAGGGCCACTATCCTGCAGAGCTTAGCTCCAACCCCAATTAAACACACCTGAACCATTTAATTAAGGTCTTTCTAGGCATACTACTAGAAACAAAGCCACTTGAAGGCAAGCCTGCAAAGTTAGCTAAAAAAGAAAAAAGACTTAACGCCTGTTAACGCTGTGGGTACGCAGGAAAGGAGACCAGAGGCCATTTTTTTTTAAAGGACGTCAATGGAGGAGAGGCTTCACTACGCTGAATAAACTGTTTCGTGGGGAAACGGCTTATCATTTAATGAATCTACAGCCTATAGGCTAATCTACAACATGTTTGCTCTTAAACATTTGTTTTGGAGTGATCTATTTTTAGTTTACACCGAAAAAAAATTGCACGACAGGTATGATTCAGTTTACTGCAGTTCTCATTCCTTTCTATGGCATTCGCAAACAACAGTGATTGACTGTCGCACAACTCTGAACATAATTCCATGATGTCAAGGTTGTAATGTGATTAGTTAGCAAGGCACTCATGATCCAAGTTAGCTGTTATTCTTTCGCCAATGGTTGGAGTCACAGACCCTTAAATCTCCCAATAATAAGACCATCTCTGCTAGAAATTTTCAGGCAGGTGTGTTGAGGTTAAAGTTGGAGCTAAACTTTGCAGGACAGTTTTTGACCTAATTTTACTCTTCATAAATCATGTTATGAAATTAAATTAGTGTGTGAACTATGAGGCTAAGTCTGATTGTGTCACTGATGTCCATAATGGTTTTAACACTTGTAGCAATGCCACAAACATGTTTGCCTGCTTACAATTTTAGGTGATAAAAATGCTAAAAGGTGCCAAAAGGGATGAGTTAACAGCAAAAATATTTTTGCTGAAAAATAATAGAAAATAGAAACCAACAACCACACATCCTCAGTTGGTTTCAAATGAAAAATATCAGCTGCAGTTGTCTTATTCAACCATTTTAAAACTAATTATTTTACACTGAATAGTTTGTAAGGAACAATAACTACAATGAAAAGGCTAATTTAAAAGCTTAATGGTCAAATTAATAGTTAAAAACCTGCATTATCAGAAAACCAGTTGTCCTTTTAAGATTGACTGGACTAGAAACAGTATACTGTTACAATGTGTTTAAATGACTAAGGCGTTTGTGCAACGAGCTGTAGAGAGTATTTTCCCATCCTAAAATAAAGAACTCACAGTGTGTGAAATCTTGTACTAAGGAAGTTTGCAAGTTTCCAAACTTTCATATTTTCAGAACAAATACAAAATGTTTTTTTAAAACAGGTCAGGTGTAATTTTTTAAATAGCATGATAAAAAAACGATGATAATCAACGAAAACTGCGCTTTTGCATAAGATCACAGAACTGAAGTCCAATTGGGAAAAAGATAAAAGGAAAAGGATTTTTGAGAAATGCAGAGGTAGCCAAATACTTTCAAGTGAAGACTATGTATAAATGTGTGTGTGTGCAGATGTACCCCTGCGCACTCCTTTGTGTGTCCAGACTCTCCTCTTTTAAGAAAAAAACAGTACATTACTGAGCACTTCCACAAGTCATCACAGGGTAAAGTGAGAGTATTTTAAGCGAAATGGCTTTTACTCAGCCCGCAGGCCATGCACATAATGATGCACTGTTGTTTTCCTCTTAAACGTCCCTGACCATGCATTTGACAAGTGACAAGTAGAATTTGCTGTTAGTCAGACCAAGCCACTGTTGCCAGAGCACTGTGACACAACGCTGTACCCAAAACTACTACTAAAGGCTCATTCATTTCTCAGTGGGACCTTATATTGTTAGACAATTAGAACAGTTTCAATTGAGTAGTAAGAGCAACAAGTGTGCCTTGAGTGTCATCTTAAAGTAAGACCACAACAGCAAGTCCAAATGCACTTAAATCAAAGCTTAAGTGCACACAAAAAACGTACAAAAGACAGAACTGGTAATTAAGCTTAAATGCACATCGAAGGATGCAATAAAATCCAGCAAGCTAAGCACAACTGCACACAATTTGTACAGACGCACTAATGTCCAGTGCCACATTGTTTGAGGCACAGAGTAAAAGCCTTTAGGCAAACAGAGCATAAGGCCTTAGGGTAGGAAAAAGATTTTAAGGGTTTATGAAATTCTTATGCGTGACACACTGCCCTGACAAGACATTGTCATCATTATTGTTAGTGAGAGACACTGAGATGACAGTTCAGACTCAGTCTATGGGTTAAAAACACCCAATTTCTGCACACTGATGGACAGAAAGAGTTTAAGGAGTGGTGGATATCAAAACACAATATGCGCTGTGGAAATCATCATGGGACAGTTTAAGGCTAATAATATTCCTCGAAAAATGTGCAGTGCATAAAATTGTCATCTGACAGCACATTTTTTGGCAGTTTTTGTTAACCCATCAGTAAAAGTGAGGAAAACAATTAAAGGTGATTTGGAGGTTGAGTGTAGTGAGTGACATCTGCTAAACAGCTTTTATGGAAACTGGGTCACAATGCACCAAATGGCTCATATGTTTATACAAGCTCTAAGCATACACACCATGGAAACAAGAAAATAGTTTTCCCTTTTTATAGTGACAAGTTTGATCATGACAGAGAAGCATTTCTAGTAACACTGTACTCACATAGACTATTTTAACAATGTCTTTACTACCCTTCTTAGCCTTGAAAGTGGTAATTGCTTTGCAATCTATCGGAGGCTAGAAAGCTCATGGATTTCATCAAAAATATCTTAATTTGTGTTCCAAAGATGAACGGAGCAACATGAGGGTGACTAAGTAGTGACAGAATTTGCATTTTTGGGTGAACTAACCCTTTAAATAATTAACTGACATTCTGGGAACTAAAAGTCCTATCACAGCTACACAACAATAAAGGATAAAACTCGTCTAAAACATATCTTTTATGTTATATAAAGACAACAATTCAGACAGAATTGTTCTGGCCTCTTTCCCTCCCACAGGGAACCGACCCTCTTTCTCAAAAAAAAGAAAGAAAAGAAAATCTATGAGAGAGACCAGAGTAGCTATATTGGAATCTGAAGAGTGAATATTCAGAGTATGTGAAACAGATGTGAAATTGGTGAGCAAGCACTCGAGGACAGTGTCAGGTCAGTCCCCCGTGGGTAAAGTGACCTCATACTGACAGCAGTCACGGTCGAGCGTCCTGCAAACCGAGAAGGACACAACAGAGTCAGAACACAAATTAGACCAAGTTGACTGCAAGAACTCAAGCAGAATTACATTGCAGAATAACAATGATACGAAACTCACACATACTGTGAAGCATAGAAGAAATAGATGAATGTTGCTACTCCTTGGTACACATAATGTGTCTTACTTAGTTGAACTAAATGAGGAGAGTCCTGTATTGGACAGCATCCAAAGTCCAAAAGGCAAAACGCATTCAAACACTGAAACAAATCGAGGCTTAGTGCAGACAATCACACTTATTCTGGATGCCACAGACTCCCAAGGCCCCACTGGAACAATGTGTCTTCACTGCTAATCTAGTATGACTGATAATCCCACCAGGATTTAAAAAGGTATTACGTGCGCAGTATGATTCCAATAAAGTCTACAGCCCTGGACAGAGGAAAAGACATTAATAATCAATCCATTCTAGTAGCTAGGAAAATTATGAGGTGTTCAACTGACGGGTTTGATCACCTAAATCCATTGCAGGAGCACTTAATCTGGATTTATCTTTCCTATTATAGTACATCATGCTCACATAACATGCCATAAACAAAAACTAAGCATAATAAGTGGGCAATAATATACATTTACAAGACACAATGCAGAACATGTAAGAACTAACACATTTTAAAAGCATTGATGTCAAACCTAGGCATCAGATGAATGAGAAAAGCTATTGAACTGCTTCTGAAGACTTACAGTATACAGCACATGCACAGTATGAACCACCACTTTCAAGATTTTGTGATTTCTGAGCTTTTATTGTAGCTTTTATGATTCTGAAGCTATTATATTTAAAAAGAGGGGGGGGGGGGGTAGATTGGCCATTCTGCTGAATGTCCCTTTGTGCACCAAAGAAAAAGCATGGTTGTTTTTTTTTTTTTTTATCTGAATTGACTGCATCATCAAGGTAGGGAAAGGAAGTTCTTACTTTTGTTTTTTTTTATAGAATAACGTGCATTGATAAATCTTTTCCAAAGAATGTGTATTAAAACAGTAAATAGGGTCAATTTTAATTTCATATTGACTTTTAATGAAGCCGATGATGTTTTGAGAACAGTCCTATCACTGAACAGTAAAGCATAAAACCAGAGTTGTTCTGAAGTCTTAAACAGAACACAAGCAGTATAATCTAATTTTAAGGTGCTTTTTGTCATAATTTAATTATGACAAATAATAAATAATTTTTTTAATAATTTTTCTAAATGGAAAAATTAGATTGGAGATTCTGCCAAATGTTCTTTTGTGATTTGCGGAAAAAGTCTGAGTAAATGATGACAGAATTTTCATTCTGAGTTTTCCAAAAGAAAGAAAGAAAAGAAAGAAAAACTTCTCTATTCCGGTCAGAACAGAAAAGAAGCATAAATGTTAAATTGAGAATGATGCCACCTATCTGAAATCTGTTTCATATGACACTGCGGTACTTTTTGAAAAGTTTTTTTTTGGGGATAAAATTGCATAAAAAGGTGAATTATATAAAATGATCCAGTACAGAAAATGTAAGCGTCCTAATTTCCATCTATGGAACATCCTACTGCAAAGAAATGAAAAGGAATAATTAGGATACAGACGCTATAGAAGACTTAGATCCAGATATGTTTATAGATGGCTGTCAAAATTTGTGATTTGTGAGATCATAGATATTGATGAGAATCTGAATTCCTTTGGGTAGATGAAAGAATTCGCAAGTGGCATACATGAAATACAGGCCATTCATTTCTAAGCTGACAGCGTCTGATCCTTTCGCAGGCTGTCTGCCTTCAGTCTGTCTGAAGATACTCTCCAATGCCTCCCAAGCTTCTCATTTTTTTAAATATCTCCTATTTCAAATTCTTTCAACTTCTCTGCAGTATCTAACAGAACGGTTTAGACCAGAGGTTTTCAGACTGGTACATGACACGGATTGCATTTTAAAATAACTGTTTTCTGCTGTAACATTTTAATATGTAATTTATTCCTATGATGGAAAAGCTGAATTTTCAGCAGCCATTACTCCAGTCTAAAATTTAAAATGCAGTAATATTTCACAATATATATATATATATATATATATAATATAATATATCAAATAAATGCGGTGTTAATGAGCACAAGATACTTCTTACAGAAATGAGAGACATGCAGTGGAATGGGGAAAACAAAAACACAAGTTATTTTAATTTAGGGTATTGAGATGCATTATGGTTCATCGGATCACATGTGGACGACGCTAAATACAAGTGTAAATGGGTTGTAAAACGTTTTGAGCTTGTCCACTTTCGACCACTTCCAGAGGTAGTCGAAAACACATTCGAATGGATTGCTTTTGTAGTGTAAACACTCATGTGGATGAATCCCCTTGAAGAAATCAGGACAGAAGTGGTTGAAAGTAGACAAAAGAGACAAGGAGAAAATACAAGGTGTAAATGGGTATGTGTCTCCCTCGTCTACTAGTGATCCGATCGACCAAAACACATCTCAGTACCAGGTGGAAATGGGGCCTTAGGTTTTGAGTTTTTTTAAACCCTGTGTCATGCGTGAGACACGAGCACAACGGTCAAACATGTCCGTGAAGCTCATGTTTACATAGAAAAACAATGGAAAAGTAATGCAGTGGAATGGAAAATCATGTTCTTTTTTTGAATGGCTTCTCTTCTTTCCATTCGAAATTTTACCAAATATAGCTAGACTGAAAATCCTAATCTGTACGTCACTTTGATGTGTATGGATAGTTTCATTAAGTTTTAGAGAACAATCCACTCAGTGGGACATCCTGTGCCATGGGGCAGGTCTATTTGTCACCTGTCTTCCTCTGGCATATCTGTGAAACAGCGACAACCCTCCCAAACTGCTTTTATCAGGCTTGGAAGATGAAACGGCGAGGGAGTCTCTCACCCTTGCCGTTTCAAGAGAGAGAGAGAGAAGTATTATGCTCTAAGGTCATTTTGGCATCAGCCCCATGAGGAGTAGCTGTGGACAAATTGGTAGTCCAGCCGTGTGAGAGTGTGTTCCAAAAGCTGACTCCAAAAGCACTACAGAAAATAGCCACTTGTCTCCCAACAGCACACGAGCTTTCGGTAAATAGCATTTTTCATCAGTCTAGCTGATGACAACAGTTGCACCATTCTGAAATTCAGCAGAGTATCAGCAGGTGGCAATTTTGACCACCACATTCAGACTCTACAGTTGTTTCATAATATCTCTAGACAAACTATGAGACATTAGAGCCTCAGACGGACTGACAGTCGGATGCACACAAAACTAAAAAGCACTTCTCGTTGGGTCAAGCCCAAATCTGATTTTACAGTTTTTAAACATAAAAATTAGTCTGCAAAGTACAGTTAATCAATTTTTTGCGACAAGTTAATGAATTGCTAAACTATATGGTATTATTGGAAGAGTATTTATTACAGTAAATGAAGTATAAAGTAGTACTAGATTATTATATTCACACTTTATGATGGAACCAACACAGCATTCTTTAGAAAACAGAATGTACTGAATCTCAAGATAAAGTTAAAACTACTGTTATTCAATATAGTTTCTTTGCAAACTGCACAGTACAAAGCAAACAAACTTCTTGCTTTAATCTTTAGTTTGCCCTCAAGTACTTTATGATGTCTTGAAGGAAATGGCTAGAGAATCATTCTGGTGCCAAACAAATGAATCAGAGAGACAGTAGCATTAAAGGGTTAATTCACCCAAAAATGAAAATTCTGTCATTAATTACTCACTGTCATGTCGTTCTACACCCGTAAGACCTTCACTCATCTTCAGAACACAACTTAAGATATTTTTTGATGAAATCCGATGGCTCAATTAGGCCTCGATTGACAGCAAAATAACAAACACTTTCAAATGCCCAGAAAGCTACTAAAGAAAGGCAACCTATTGTTCAACCTATTGTTATGAAGCAACGAGAATACTATGTGTGCCAAACAATATAAGGACTTTATTCAACAATATCTTTTGATGGGCGATTTTAAAACACTGCTTCATGAAGCTTCAAAACTTTACGAATCTTTTGTTTCGAATCAGTGGTATGGAGCATGAATCACACTGCCAAAGTCATGTGTTTTCAATAAACGAGGCTTCGTTACGTCATAAGTGTTTCAAAACGTTTCTAAAGTAACTTCGGCAGTTTGATACTCGCTCAAACCACTGAATCGAAACAAAAGATTCGAAAAGCTTCGAAGCTTCATGAAGCAGTGTTTTGAAATCAGCCATCACCAGATATTGTTGAATAAAGTCATTATTTAGCTTTTTTGGTGCACAAAAAGTATTCCCGCTGCTTCATACCATTAAGGTTGAACCACTGTACTCACATGAACTGTTTTAAATATATCTCTAGTACCTTTCTGGCCATTTGAAGAAAGTGTTAATTATCTTGCTGTCAACGGAGGCCTCACTGAGCCATCGGATTTTATCAAAAAATATCCTAATTTGTGTTCTGAAAATGAACGAAGGTCTCACGGGTTTGAACGACATGAGTGTGAGTAATGACAGAATTTTCATTTTTGGGTGAACTACACATTTAAGAGGCTGAAAACATGTTATCACCTCAAACTAAGAATGATACACCACTGAACATTATCCTAGTGCTGGGTGATAATGGCAAAAAAGGCAGAGCAGTAAATTTGCTAAAGCCAGAAAACATTAGTGGGGTCTTTTAAGTCATTGTAATGTCTGGAAATAGTAAGAGCAGAATGATTTTCATTAATAGAAGTGTTCAAAAAGGAAGCAGTGGCAGCATTGGTACACGGTTATCCATGAGTTGGTTATTTGTTGTAAGTTAATAAAATGCACAAAAATAATTTAGGTACACAATATTTCATCATGCTTCCAAATGATGTTAACAACAGATAGAACGATATATAAAACGGTATATAGAACGATAGATAGATCGATGGATAGAACACTAGAATGCTAGATAGATAGAATGAACGATAGAACGACAGAATGACGGATAGATAGAAGGATAGAGAGATAGAACGTTAGATAGAACCATAGATAGACTGAACGATAGAGAGATACAGACAGAACGAACGAACGAACGAACGAACGATAGATAGATAGATAGATAGATAGATAGATAGATAGATAGATAGATAGATACATAGATACATAGATAGATAGATAGATAGATAGATAGATAGATAGATAGATAGATAGCACAGACAAACAGAAAGATAGATATTTACATATTAAATTAATTCTGTTGAAATGGACAGGTTCGAAAATGTAATTGTAATAATCTTAAAAAATACTTCTGCTTCATAACACTTTTGCAAAAGTGATAGATTTAGGATAAAAACTTTATGGCCTGCCTACAATTTTCAAAGCAGGAAACCGCCACACATATTAGAAATCCACATAACGAAATCCAAAACTACGCACTGCAATTTTTTTAACAACAAAACAGCTGAAAACAGAAAATTAAAACACCCTCCATCTGAAAGAGATGTGGTACAAGCTAATTGTGGAAAAATATGAATGCTATTTGTCAAACATTGTATTATGGGCATGTCATGTCCCTGAACTGCCCCCCAAAAATGTCTTTATTAGTTTGGTTATGAGAACCGGAGCTCGGTGATGGATCACTCAATCTATCTAATTCAGTTGTGTGAGCAAGAGTAATGGCAAGCCCAAGAGCCACATCATTTTCTAGCTCATCCCAGCAGCTCCACGGCTACCTGGGGAGGAAATGCACTATATCGGCACAATAGCTCATTCAGTGTGACACCTCAGTGAATGCAAATGCATTGCTTAATTCCTATTAAAGAGAAAGACGGTACATGCAGGCCTAATGAAGCTTTTGTTTTAACATGATACAAGATTGAGCAGGCAGATGAGTCAACTTAAGTCAGAAGATGATATTTTAAAAAACTATTGTTAACCATAATGTAATTGCAAGTTTAAAAATTTTATTGAAAAATTATTTCAATAAATTAATTTTATTAATAATTATTTTAATAAATTAATAATTATTGAAAAAAATTTTTTTGCACAATTAACATGGTGAGGGGCTGCAGTAATAAAACTAAACTTTTGTTAGTAGTTTTATTATTAATTTCTATTTTTCTCAGAAGTCTCTAATTTGGCATCCAAGTCAAATTTCAAGTTAGTTATTCTGTTCAAGTCAATTCTGGCCCACACGATCAGTATTTTCATGATATGGCTAATAAATACATTTCTGATCTTCTGAATTTAATATTTAATAAAATCCCATTGACTAAATAGATTACCATTACTGAAAAAAAACACACAAAAAAAAAAAACAATTGTTTTTAATGTTACAAGCATTTAAAAATGTGTTTAAAAATACATATAAATATATATGAATATATTTTTATACATGTATAAAAATTGTACATATATTTTATATACAATTTAAAATAACTTTTCTATTTTAATATATTTTAAAATGTGATGGCAAAGCTGAATTTTCAGCAGTCAATGTGACAATGAAGGCTGGAGTAAAGTTTTCACATGATCCTTCAGAAATCATTCTAATACGCTGATTTGGTGGTCAAGAAACATTTATTATTATCAATGTTGAAAACAACTAGTGTTCTGTTGAATACTTTTAATATCCAAAACCTCAGACACTACAAAGAGGGAGTATGCGGCTATTTGTGAACACTTGGTTTGTATTCAACAGGGGAATGTCACTGTGATATCAAATAAGTTCTGACTGTTGTGACATTAAATGATACAGTGTGCTAGAAGCAAGGACGTTTGAAGCAATCTGCAACTCCAGGGGAAAAATTTTGAGTTGTTTCAATCTGATTATATTCAAATTTGAAATGTCTATATATAGAGTCCGTGATTAATAGGGAAGACACAAAGGGCATGGTGGAGTCAGGTTCGATTAAGCATCAGATGGTTCCCCTCTGCGAGGAGCAGCCTGCAGCACCGGCGCTGGCAGGGTTATCAGCACGCAGCCCTCTGCATTTCAGCACGTCTGTGAGATAAGTTTGGGCCATGACAAATGAAATGCGGCAGAGGGGGAAGGGAGAGAGAGTGAGAGACATAACTAGAGAGAGAGAGAGAGAGAGAGAGAGAGAGAATATACCTGCTTCAGTCCACTCACTATAGTGTAAGCACTTGTTCATATACACATCACACTCCCCAGAGGATGAGGGAGGAAAAAATTCACATGCTCATCACAAAATGCACAGAGCAGTGCCAGATACAGCACCTCAGTGTTATAACTGTTCGAAGTGCCTAAAGATGAAAGTAACAGATTACTTATCCTCAAACAGCAGGTGACAGCTTGCTGCAGAGCCAAGTGAAGAATTGCTGTAAACATTTCTTCTAATATGTTTGTTCGGAATCCAAGTGCTACTTCGACAAACAATCTTTTGTCAATAAAGTGCCAATTAAAGAAGGACGCAGAGCTGAAAATATCTGGTAATTAGGGAGAGTCTGTTCAGGTACCTCTCAGATCAGTCAACACCACAGCTGAAAAATATAAGAGAGAGGAATCGAAACAATCGATTTGGCGGCTGTAGGAACACAAGTCCTGCAAGTTGGTTAAAACAACTAGTTGCTTTATTAATTTTTTATTAGTATAGGCCAGCCTGGAAAATACAACAAAAATAAGAAACAAAGCTCAATTTATTATATCTTTTTTATTATACATATTTTTTTTATATTTATTATATTCACTATAAATATTTTCATTTATAACAACAACAACTATTTTGAAAGACATTTACATTGTCGTTGTATGACAATAGATGAATTTATATATGAAATTATACAATTGAACTAAACTTAACTTTTAACTTAAAATAAATGTATTACGGTTTCCACAAAAATATTATGCAGCACAATTGTTTTCTATCGAAGCTGGTTTCCACCACAGAATAAAAATATAAAAAAGGGAATTACGACTTTTTTTCTCTCAAAAGACTTTTCTTAAACTCACAATTGAGTCAATTCTGACGAGCTCACAATTCTGACTTTTTTCTCTGAATTGTTAGTTTATATCTCGTATATCTTTATGTCTTTTAGCCACCACAATCGGACACGCAATTGCGAGTTTATCTCACAATTCTGACTTTATATCTCGCAATTCTGAGAAAAAAAGTCATAATTGTAAGATAAAAAGGCATAATTACCTTTTTTATTTTCATAGTTTTCTACATTGATAATATATGTTTCTTGAGTAGCAAATCAGCATATCAGAATGATTTCCAAAGGATCATGTGACTGGAGTAATGATGCTGAAAATTCAGCTTTGCCATCACAGGAATAAATTTTAAAAATATATTAAAACAGAAAATGGTTATTTTCAACTGTAATAATATTTCATAATATTCCTGTTTTTACAATATTTGTGATCAAAATGCGTATAATTTTTTAATCCAATACATATAACTATCCCAAAATGCCATGCACCAAAAGCTCTAGAGTAAAAGTGGCCTTAGATTTAGATTATGTTGTCATCAATCAGAGTGGCGACAGCTCAGTCCGTGTCGCTTTGCGCCATGTTATTTTTAAGGTGGGTGGCAGTCGAGTCTGTCGCATGTCACTGTGAGTGACAGATGCCCTGTCCAGTGCCTGTTTGTGAGTTTAGCCCTGGCCATTATGTGCACCTGCTCCTGCCTCTCTGAATCCACCCTCATTTATTAATCTTGTTACGAAATCATGAACCCCAAAGCATGCCAATAAATTGTCCCTAGCACATTGGACCTAAATCACAGCGGTTTATAGCACGTAAAACATTTTTATAGCTTATAATACAAGAGATCTGGCTGGGGAAAAAAATATAATTTAACAAATCAAGGCTTAGCCAGATATGATGGCCATTCGTCTGTAAATACAGGCTCGGTAATTCAAGAGTTTATTTGTTCTCTCTGGCTATGTAGTCTTGGAAGCAAAATGAGTGACAGGACCACTATGTGGGCTAAATTGCCAACCTCTATACAGTTAAAATCATTGTAAGACCATTAAGATCCTCATGGACCTAGTGCCCCAGGACCTATAGAAAATGAGCCAATCGTGCGCTTCAGAGAATGGAACTCCACCAGCGTCTCTCACGAGGCAGTGCCAGTTGTTATGACAGATTAGCCAGCAGAGACTTAAATCACCGGCTAATGGGCCTGTTATGGAGGGACCGGAGCGATGCATCTGGCACCACATACAGCTCATGAGCTGCGTCATCTGTTACAATCTGCGAGCAGCCATGTGGAGATCTTCCACACACCCGGATTCTGATCCACAGAGGCGGAGATGGCCGTCGCAGCGAGAGAGTTGAAGGAAGGGTGATAAAAGTGATTTAAAAGTTTGGGTTTGGCCAGGTGCAGCTTTTCACCCGTTGTGCTATTGCACTGATAGCTACGTCCAAATGATTCAGAGTGCGGAGAACAGTTCTGGCAGAAGGGCAAAGTCGGAGCTGCATATGAATCATTACATGACAAAACATTGAAGTAAAAACTGAAGTTTTGACTATACAAATGGCCTGTGTAAAAAACGGCACCTAGTGGAGCGATGCGGTTAAAAAGTAATTGTTTTACCTATTCAAAAAAGTCAAGATTGAACAAAAGTGCACATATAGATGACTCAAGCCAAGAAATGCCACTCGGCAAACGTTTATTAAAGTTAATGGCTTCTGAGCTCCAGACGGATTTTGAGGTTGTCGTAGGGTGAAATGCAGTTCACGACCTCCTCAAAGCAACAGAATCATTACTCAGTTTTAAGACTGCAGTAAGTGCCTAATCTTTCAAAACGACTGACGCATTATATATTGACAAAACCTTAGCTATCAGCATAAAGGTCTATGAAAATCTGTACAACTCAAAGCTATTTTGCGCATGACTGTCTCTCAGTACTTGAGGAGGTTGTCCTTTGTTGACGAATGTCACGTTTTAATCTAGTCCTCGGATCCACTCGTCTCCTCATGACTGGCATTAAAATAAGTGCTCTTGGTACGTTTTGAGGTTAGCTATCCTCGCTGGACTAATGGAAGTGGTTATTCTGAGAATGTGAATCTGAGCTATTTTAAACTGTGGTGGGCTGGATATTTCAAGGCAAGACTATATGATATAGAACTTAAATTCAAAATATCTAATAACACAGATTTAATATAGAAATAAAAATATTACAATTCCATATTATTCTTAAATGCAAAATAAAATCAATCATTTTAAATACTACATTATAATGTACAGTCTGAAAAAAAGAATTCATTTTTAACAGCTTTATTAAATTATTAGTGTTTTTAAAGATTAAGTGAGCGTTAGATTGTGGAAACCTATATGTAAAAAATGTAAAAATAAGGGTAAAAATAGCATGCAGAATTAACAACCAGTAAATAAAAATAAAACAAAATCTAATACTGATTATAACCAATATAGTACGCTGAAGAAGAAAAAAAATAGTGTAGTATTTCATTTGAAACAATTTTCACTGTAAATTTGGAAGTAAAGAACGAAACAAAGAAATGCATTGAACTAAACATGAAATTTTTAAGTACAAATACTGAAATATTTGCCGCCACAACTATGTTTTACATTGTTACCAGGGTGTTGCCATGTCATGTTAATGTGGTTTCTTACTATTATTGTCAAAAGTACCAAGTCATTACTGAAATGTTAAAAATGTGACACTTTGAGCTGTGTTGAGCAGATTCATAAACAACTCTGATTGGCCATTATGTTCTCGCGCTCATCAGATATGTCTGTGATTGGCTACAATGATCAACACACAAGTGTTTGAAATCACATGGAAGTGTTTGAATTTGAAAGCGTTTTGAAAAGGGGGAGCGTTTGAAAGCAGGCGTCTCTCAGAGGACCGATCCGTTGATCGACGCCAAGCACTCCCGTGTGTTTCTGTGTAAGCGCTCGATGAAGAGTTTCATTGATGTCTATTTACAACATGTTTTTGAAGCGTTGATCATTGTAGCCAATCACAGACATATCTGATGAGCGCGAGAACATAACGGCCAATCAGAGTTGGTTACGAATCTGCTCAACAGCACTCAAAGCGTCACATTTTTAAAATTTCAGTACCGACACGGCACCCAAGTTGTCTTTTTTTGACAACACTTTCTTTTTGGCCCAAATCAAGAGCCCACCCTCTAGAATAGCTCAAGTTCCTCGTTCAATCTCTTTTTCAAGTCAATGGGATTTTTTTTTTCTTTATCTTCCAAAAAATCAAAGTCTGGTCACTTCAAAAAGTACTGGTACATCTCTCCTCAACAAACCACGCAATTTGAGGTATCATTCATGATGATACCATGCCATAGTGTGAGCAATAGTATGACTACATTAAAATAGAATACATAATATAATTTAATGAATCATATTATACTTTTATATAGGTACAAATTGAAACAAAGGAAAATCTGTATTACAGTCAAGAAGAGCGGCGGAATACCAGAGATCAATGAGGAGCACTAAAGCGTGTCTGTATTCTGTCAGAGTTACTGCAACCACAGATATGTATTCTGACCCGCTGAGTAACCCACTGACGCTCAAAGCGAAGAACAGGTTGAGGTCGAGTAGAGCTCTTTCTTCACAGTTTAATAGGAAAGTGGACAATATTCCCAGTGTTAGCGCCGTTCGTTGGACACAGCGTTTAGAGATGGGATGTAGAGAAATGGATGAGCTCTATCAAAGAGAGAGAGAGAAGGTCAGAACTGTGTCAAGCAGTCAATCTATCAGACAAGCAGGAGGAGGGATGTTCATTCCCACATCTTCACCCTGCCCATTCTTATTTGAACAAGAAAATGCCCTGTAAGACCTGGCCATGATTGGCCATTAATCTGTCACACTGTTCTGATGAAATGGATCGCTAACGCTAATGCTACGATACTGGCATCTTATCTAATGAGTACTCAAATAAAAAGAAAATCAAACAAGAATTTAATAAGCAATAAAAAAAATATGGTCAGTAAAGATTAAATGACTGTAACAAACTTAAAATCATATTAATAAGTCTTAAGTATTCTTTGCTTTTGGTGTCCCAAACGTTTAAGGCATTCACATAAAAAGAGGATAGAGAGAAAGGGCAAGGCACAGGGCGGCTGGCCAAGGATCTTTGGAGCTGACTGAGGTTAAATATTGTCCTTAAGGATATAAAACTGCTCAGGAAAACTACCACAACTGGGATTTAAAGTAGAAACCTTCATGATAATAGTGTAGTACTTTAACCTTCCATGTCATTGGCACCCCATGACATATTGAGAATTATTTCTATTTAATCATATTAGAGTTTCATACAATTTACACACACACAAAGAGTTGTGTTGCTTAATATTTTTATGCCATGATAAGCTATGTTTTTTTTTTACTATTCATTGCTGAACAGAAAGTTCAAAAGTACAGTATATATTTGAAAAATCAATCAAATGTCTTCACTTTTGTTGAATTTAATGCATCCTTTCAGATTAAAAGTAGCTAAATAAAAGTAGTAATTTCTTTAAAAAAAAAAAAAACCAAAAAAAAACTTTTGAACAGTAGTGCATATTGTATAAAACCCTACCCCCTACCCTACCCAAGAGAATGGATTTTCTTGGTAATCCTCACAGTAACGCAGTACTCACCCAAAACTGAAAATTCTCAGCATTTAGTCATTATTTCAAACAGTCATCATTTACTCTCCCTCAAGTTGTTCCAACCTGTAAGAATTTCTTTCTTCTGCTGAACACAAAGGAAGATATTCTGAGGAATGTGGGTAACCAAACAGTTGATCGACCCCATTGACTCCCATAGCATAGAAAAAAAAATATTATGGAAGTTTTAACTGTTTGGTTGCAGACATTCTTCAAAATATCTTCTTTTGTGTTCAGCAGAAGAAAGAACTTAATACAGGTTTGAAAGAACTTGTGGGTGAGTAAATGATAACAGAATGATTTCATGATTGGATGAACAATCCCTTTAACTTCACTACATTATTTAAAATCAGTCAATGAAAACATAAGAAAAAACCAGGATTTATCTGCATCTTCTCCATGAACCCCCTGAAGGTAATTTCAGGATCTGTGGACCCCTGCTTGAAAACCCAGAGAAAATTTCAGAAAAATCCATGTTTTATGTATCTTCTCCATGGACCCCGTAGAGAACCTTCAGGGAACTCCCTTTGAAAAACCCTGAGTATTGATGGATTAGAAACGCTTCAGTGTGTTGCAAACGAGAATTTCACAGCAAACGAAATCAGCATGAGGGATTAAATATTCTGTGGATATTTATGCAGTCTTTTTCTTCTTCCACCCCACTTATGCATCAACTGTAATGTGGACACCGGGGAATTTCTCTCACTTTAGAGTAATTTACCCCAGTGACAGGATTAATTTTGTACCTATAGCGTCAAATTTCCATTTGCATCTAAATTCATTATTTTCAGCATTTCTCTGCTTTTTCCTCAGCAGATGTCACCAGGCTGTGTCCATTTATCGCACAGACCACCTAAGGATTCCGGATGGCATCTTGTTTTGTGATTCTGGAAAACTGTTGGCGCAGGGCATGTTGTTCATCATTCGGTGCAACCCAAAGGGAGACGGAGAGGGACAGAGCTCTCGGAAACCATGTCCCCGCAGACCACACTGAAGAAATGCCACAGCGAGACCTCAAGAAAATCACAAGGCCCCTAAAGCTGTGATTGTACGTGAACGGTTGGACATTGCCATTTTGTCTGTGCAAGATAAATGAGCGAGTGTCGGCTTTATATTCCTTGCGAACATCTGTGCTGTTTAGACTTCCTCGTGGGAATTTCTGCTCATAAAATATGCAGGAAGAGCAGTTCTACTTCTCTACTGCAACTTCCTCTATTGTGACGGTTCATGGATCTTCATGTACATTCACTCATTTATTTATTGTGTATATTTTAATATTTGTTTGGCAGATCCACGTCAATATTAAGACTGAACATAAAGCACATCCTGTTATTCAGAATGATGCAACAGCATTGTAATACAGTCAATGAGACTGTTGACTTTAAGTTAAGTAACAAATCTTTGAATACAATATAATGAGGAAAGAAATATCTCCATAAATACATTTTGCATCCAGGGAGCATTTCTTTGCAAAGCTGGAAGGTTTCAGTGTGCCGTCAGAAAAGTTATAATATCAGGCATATGATTATGAAAACATTTTGTGGCCTGCAGATATATGTGCTGCATAAGGATTCTGCCACTCACGCCATGACTGACCGAAAAAAAGCAGGATGCTATTAGGAAAATGGAGATCAGCTCAGAATAAAAATTATAAATTACTGGAGCCTTGAAATGAATGTAAATCAATCAGAATGAATTAAACATGTTTCTATCAGAGATTTTCAAGAGTGGTAGGTTGCATATGGCTCATAATTGGCTTGCAGGACTGTTAATGCAATTTATTGTAGAAAGTGGAATTAAATGTAACATTTCAAAGTGACAATCAATAGATTTTTATCCAAATTTTGGACAGGACAAATTTTGGTTAATTACATTTGAGGGAGATAACTTCCAAAAAGCTTAACCATAAATGAAATTTCACACGGTGATTGAACTATGCATATTCACAGTCACAGTCTTTCACAATCCCCTGCATGACTCTGACAGGAATATTAATCAGCCTCTGTATAGGATCATAACTTCTTCTTTTTTTTCCCAGTACAAGTAACTCTGAGAAAGTTGACTAAAAGCAGCAAAAATTATTTAACTGGGAATTGTTTTAGTGCCATTGGGCGATATGCATTAAATTATGAGAACTGCAATATATGCAAATGTAAAAGCTTGATTTGGTACAACATGCTTTCAGCATTTCAGATTTGAGGAGCTATTGAGTATGCATTTTTTAAAGTAGGCATATTAAATGAAATATAAAGCAAAAATGTCCTGAAGGTTTATAGCTGGGGTAAAATATGGGGTAAAAACCTTTCAAACACTTGACCAATGACTGTAATATTATGTATGTGGTCATTTACATAGTCATTTGCCTATAAAAGAAAGTTCTTTATGCCCAGTGCAAAATGGCATTTAGGTAGCAGGCCCTGGCCTTCATAACAGCCATAGATCCAGTTTAGTCTGAGAGCGGAATTCAATCTCAAAGAGACCCAAATCACTTCTATATTTTGACATTTTTCGGTTGTTTAATTTTGTACTCGTTTTCTCTCCTTTTATATTTTTCATACATAAAACTTTTTCATTTAAGCTTGTGGAACTCATCAAAATCTGCTGTCCTGGAGAATAACATCAATCACAGTCCCCAGCTTCTCCTGCAGGGTGGAGGAAATTGCTCCAGCATCACTCTGTGGGGAGAGCACAACTTTAAGTGCGTCTCTGGGTGGGTTACTGACAGAATCTACGGTTCTCATGCCAAGTGTCAGAAGCTCAAAATGTTCCATGCTGTGCACACTAAACTGGATTAGAGAAAGAAACCATGGCTTTGTTTAAGGTTACTTTACTTACTGACCGAAGAAGAACTCTACCATGAAACCCATGGTGAAGAGAAGGACATTCAGTAAGGAACCATTTAGCAACACAATGGTAACATAAAACACCAAGTGGCACACTTGCAACCATAGCATCCACCTAGTACAATGCCATAGTGACAACCAAGCGGCACCCTTACAACCAGGAAGAACACTCTAACAACTACTCAAAAAACCTTACCAAGTGGCTAACAATTCTTTAGCAACCACCCAAAAACACACATCACCAAGTCAAGTGCTCTCAACCACAAAAAACACTCTGCAGTAGCAACCACCGAACAACGCCCTAGCAACAACACATACTGCCATAGCAACACTCTAGCAGTCACCTAACAGTGTCCTAGTAACCACCCTTAAGACACTAGCAACCACCAAACAGCACCCTTGTAACCCCCAAGCAACTACTTACCAATGCCTTAGTAACAACAAAGACTACCATAGCACTGCTTAAGCAACTGCTTAACAACATCCTTGCTACACCATGTCAAAAACATCAAATATACTACCTTGCAATAGTCTTGGAACACCCTAGCAACCCAGCATTGTCTTCATCTGTTTTACCTTCCAGTAGTTAAATGATCAAAGTGAGTTGTTGACCCATCTAAACTTGGCTGGAGTAGAGGAATTTTAAAGTAAATGGTACCGAAACAGAATTACATTTTTTTTTTGTTTTTTTTAAAGCAACCAGCTGGTATTTCAGAAATCTCTGTTTGCACAGAATTCACAAACCCAATTCAGCAATTACCCTGCTTCAGCTGTGACACAAGAAAAGCTGTTGTTTCCATTCATGTGAATAACTAAATCCTTGAATTTACATGAGGTTTGTGATTGGATAAATCCCACAACTAACAGCACTGTTGTGACTACTCAGAGGTGGAAATACTTTCAAACACATTTAAACATTCCTGT
The DNA here is from genome assembly GCA_038088235.1 of Zacco platypus. NCBI lineage: Eukaryota > Metazoa > Chordata > Actinopteri > Cypriniformes > Xenocyprididae > Zacco > Zacco platypus. The sequence continues at coordinate 10,824,961 of CM076086.1, read as the reverse complement.
GATGGAGCTTGTTATAACCGTCTGTTATCTCTGAGAGGATGCTAATGAGGTCTGCAAATTATTCGGTGATCATGAAACATTGCATTTATCCAACAATGTTTAGTGATTTGTGAAAACGATGATAGACAGCTAAGACGAGCACGTGGTAAAAAAAAATAATGAGATGAACCTCAAAGTATCTAAAGACCTGCCTATCTCTGACAGTGTGACAGCAAGTTTCAAAGGACCTTTTGATGTTTCATATTAGAGTAGAAAAGCAATCCTCTGTTTAGTTTCATTGCTGTTTTGGCATTGCTTGTCTGTTGAGTGGTCTAATTAAGCACTAATAATGCTAATTATAGTGTTGCTCCTGAAAATTATGCAATTAACTATGAGTATCCTGCTATTCGCTTTCCAATCGGGAAACTGTAAAATGAGGCCTGCATGCTGTACTTAAAAGATAACTTTGAACATTTTTTGATTCTCCAGAATTCCCAGAATATCAAGGACCGAGTCACAGAGTTCGTTCCAGGGGATTTTAAAATGTATAATTGACTTCAAGTTAAAAAGCAAAATACAGTACTTTGAAGTGATTTGGCAGAGACATCTTCTTAATTATTTACAACTTCAAGAAAGTTCAGTATGCTCCATAAGTCAAAGACTTCACACGCAGACAAAGTGCCAACTTCCATTTCAGCTTTAAAACATTAGAACTCTAGGGATGCAACCATGAGTATGCTACAAGCTTAAAAAAATGTGTTGTTAATAAAATAAAGTATCCAACCATAATGCCCTGAATAATGTAAAGTAACCACAACCCAAGTAACCACCAAGAAATGCCCAAAACATTCTAGCACCCACCAAACGAATACCTTGTGACCACAACGAACACCCTAGCAACCACCTACAATTTCCCCAAGAACCACTACTACACCACAGCAACGGTCTGGCAACAAACTAAAACTCTCTACCAACTGCATAGCAATGCTCTAACAACCACCCAATTAGAACTAAGTATTAATTTAATTTTAGATAGAAAGACGAATAGTATTTAATTCAACGATAGATAGTGATACACAAAATGATAGATAGAACAACAGACAAACAGATTGGTGGATAGATAGATTCAATTCAATGATAGAAAGATAGACAATGATAGATTGATATATGGAATGATAAACGATAGACAGAACGATAAAATGGTAGATAGACGGAATGAAATGACACACAGAATGATAAAACAACAGACAGACAAACAGACAGAATGATGGATTCAATTCAATTTAGAATGATAGATGGAACGATAGCTGGATGGAACAACAGAATGACAGAGAGACAGAAAAATAGGAAAATTTAATGATAAATAGAAGGAATGATAGATAGAATGATAGAACAGACAGACTGTGACATACAGATAGACAGGGACTAAATATGGACTAAATTCAATGACTGAAAGGAAGAACGATAGATGTAATGGCAGACAGGTAGAACGATGGATGGAACGACAGACAGATAGTCAAGTCAAGTCAAGTGATCTTTACTTATATAGCGCTTTTTACAATGCAAATTGTGGCAAAGCAGCTTTACATTAATAACTGGCAAATAATTTTGGCTGCACAGCAGCTCCCAAAGAAAATGGTGTCATTGTCCAGCTTATTCTATATATTATTGATTCATTCCGTTGCAAAGATCAATAGTTATTAGTCTAGTTAATTTATGTATATCAGCACTGCAGAAAACTGCAGTGACGTAATCGTCCGGCTCAGTTCGCATACAACGGCGCCAATGCAGGCATGCCAAAAACACTGCTGAATATCAAGCAAGTGTCCCCAACTTAAGCAAGCCAAAAGGCAACAGCGGCAAGGAACCAAAACTCCAACAAAATGGAGAAAAAAACCTTGGGAGAAACCAGGCTTAGTTCTCCTCTGGCCAATAGTGAACACTTGTCCGATACTCAGGCAGAGTTACAGGTCATTAAACCGATTTCGAATCGCAACAGTCAAAATATTTAATCCAGTTCCATCTAGTTTAAGATCTTAAGATAGAAGGATAGATGTAACCCAGACATAGATGTAATGGCAGACAGACAGAACGATAGATGTAGCGGCAGACGGGTAGAACGATGGATGGAACGACAGACAGATAGAACGATCGAATGAAAGATAGACAGATGTAACATCAGACAAAAAGAGATACTGTACATTCAAACACACATGGGTACGCTACAGAAATGTGTTGGTGATGTAACAAAGCCACAAAATATCCAGAACAACGATCTTACGGTAATGTGTTGCTGTAAACAATGTTACGAGCCATTATGCGACTTTGATTCATTACATTATAATTTGGTATTCTGTATAGTGATACAAACCAGACATCCTCTTATGAAAGGGCACAAAATGTCAGCACAGCTCTCAAATTCCCTCAAAGGCAAAGCTATTATCCAATAGAGGAAAACAGCTCCTTAGTGACATTTCTCTCTGTATGAGAAAAACGACTTGGCTTTTTCTAACTTGTTTGTAAGTGTTGAGTCTAATAATGTACCTCTCAACTCACTAGCCGATGTGGGCAGTCACAGGCAACTGTGTGTGAGGACTAGGACAATTTCTTTATTATCAGCTTGTCTGTACTCACCAACAAAGCCACCTACAATAGGAGTTGCAGTTTCAATCTCCAAGGCATTTTCAGGTGCCGCAACTATGAAAGCAAACAAAGTGAGGAAATTTGCCAGGGAATCAATGGTAATCAGGCAGGCTGCTGCTTTCTGGGCCATTAGTGGGGCTTGCAATGAAAGCCCTGCCCTGCTTGGTCTAATGAGCGATTGGATCTAAGTGGGAAGAGTAAGCCATAATAATACAGACAGCTGCTGGAATAAACTTTGAATTTATTTCCCAAGGGCTTCTGTCTGAACTGCATGTAAACATGTCATTTAGAAAGCTTGACTTTGCTTTGGAAATCTTTGGACTTTAGCATCCTAATAGGGGAATAATGTCAAAAAAAGTCACTGAACTTATCCAGACCAGCCTTTTCAGACCAATGACACCGTGATGAACTAGACTCTAAGAGTTGGTTTCCAAGAATGCAATATGGAGAGAGCAGTTCTTGAGATTTGCCATGACTGCATCTGCTTTAATGTTTAAAGTGAAGTGTTATTTCTTGGAGAGGCTCCAAAAAAGTGAAATGTTCTTCCCTTCTCAGACTACAGAAATATCTACAGGAGAAGATCTTATTTTTAATTTGTATTTCTTTTAAAGGAATCAGTCCCTGCTTCAGTGCTTTGGTGAAATATGTGCTCTCCCCCAACAGATTATTAGAAAATAGCAAAGCATGAAAGTGCTGAAAAATGAGTCCAGTTTCATAGTCAACAGCAGCACCAGGCTTATTCTCATGCCTTTTGAAATAGAAAATCACAAAGCATAGAGTGTGTTCCACTGCGGCTTGACAAGCATGCCAAACAATTGACAAGCATAATATTAGCTTCGCAAACAGTACAAAAAATGAAGATTATTAATAATGAATGATTTGACAAGCGTGATACCTGCTTCATAATATCACGAATAGCTATTGAAAGAACCCCAGATTCCACAGGTGGAAGGGGACATATTATGAAAATCTGACTTTTTCCGTGTTTAAGTGCTGTAATCCGGTCCTCTGTGCATTTACCAACCAGAAAACATGAAAAAGGGCAACCCAGTAACTTTGTTTTGGTAAGCCTTTTTCTGCAAGCACCAGATTTCTGATTTTGCTCCCCTTGTGACACAGGAAGGGGATATTATCATAATACTGCCCCCTGAATATGTTTGTTTCAGTCGTATAATTTTATTCATATACCAGTATGTATCAAAGACGGATCGATACCAACTGTTCATGATCCAATTTCATATATATTTCGTGATGTTTGCAAATTGTCTTTCTGAATGTGTTTCGTTAGCAAGTTGTCAATGTACTGTTAAGTGTGGCTAAAATTACCATTGTTTCTTACTGTATTCACGGAGACCAGAGCCATGTGGTTATTTACATTTTTAACCCGAAAACGCTTGCAGTCTATATAATTTATTAACGCGTCTCCCTTCTTATTGAGTCTCTCCACCTGTGTGTAGCTTTAGCCATGTTAGTCGTGCAGCACGCTATCAAACTCATTCAGAATTGAATGTTAGCAAATACACAAAATACATGCCATACCTACGTGATATGACATGCTGCATCACAAACAGTTTGTAATGATCCATTTTGAGAGTTATGTTTGCTGTGTGAGCTTCTGCTGTATTGTTTATGCCTCTGTGTATTGGAATCGTGAGCATGGGGGCGGGCAACACAAGCTCATTTGCATTTAAAGGTGCACACACCAAATCAGTGCATTTTTTCTCCCACCAAAAAATTTAAAACATGGTATAATAAATCCATGGGGTATATTGAGCTGAAACTTCACAGACACATTCAGGGGACACATGAATGTTATACTGCATCTTGTAAAAAGAGGCATAACAGGTCACTTTTAAAGTCACCATGAAATCAAAATTGACAATGAATATTTCAGTATTTCTTATAAATCGATTATCTGTGCATATTTTTTTTTCATTCACATGCCCTCGAAGTCTTTGAATCAAAATAACTTCCTTTCCTTCTTGCAACGTCTGCGTCCGAAATCATATACTCTCAAGTAGGTACTTATTTTGAATAAGTAATCACTCCATGACCGCTAAAAAATATGTTCTATATACAAGTAGCAGCCATGTCACCCTGTAGCCCAAGACTGGTTGCCCACTGAAGCTCAGCAGTGCTGAGCCTGGTTAGTACCTGGATGGGAGACCTCCTGGGAAAACTAGGTTGCTGCTGGAAGAGGTGCTCACCCTGTGGTCTGTGTGGGTCCTAACGCCCCAGTATATTGATGGGGACACTATACTGTCAAAAAGCACCATCCTTCGGATGAGATGTTAAAACCGAGGTCCTGACTCTCTGTGGTCATTAAAAATCCCAGGATGTCTTTTGGAAAGAGTAGGGGTATAACCCTGGCATCCTGGCCAAATTTGCCCACTGGCCTCTGTCCATCATGGCCTCCTAATCATCCCCATATACTGATTGGCTTCATCACTCTGTCTCCTCTCCACCAATCAGCTGGTGTGTGGTGGGCGTTCTGGCGCAATATGGCTGCTGTCGCAACATCCAGGTGGATGCTACACATCGGTGGTGGATGAGGAGATTCACCCTTCCATATGTAAAGCGCTCTGAGTACCCAGAAAAGCGCTATATAAATGTAATGAATTATTATTAGTAGTAGTAGTAGTAGTATGTGTAGCTTGAATGCAATCCGGATGTGCTACATTAGCCATGCTGTCATTATCATGTGACCCACCTGCATCAGTTATGTCACTTCACTGCCATTCACAAATCCTCTCCAGTGGCATCATGGGATACTAAAATGTCCATCGTATGTGCACTTCAGAATCACTCTTTCTCAACTTTTTTTTTGAGCAGTGTGAATTGTGGCATACTTTTTTGGCATACTGACATACTTTTTTTGTCACATACTGTTTTTGCCTACTATATTTCAGATGCAGCCAGAATCTCTTCTCTGATGATGTGTTTACTCGAGTAAAGGAGGAAAACCTGTCACTCATATGAGATCACAGCAATAGCAAACCACAACCATCAATTGAGCCAATCAATTCTAGATGGACAAAGTCAAGTCCAGCCCTACATTTGTTCTTGTTCGAAAGGCCATTTAACTCGGATATGTGTCACAACAGGGAAGAAAAGACTATCACTTCCATTGCATGCCAACTTTAACAGGAACAGCTTCTGATGCTTGTCTACGCTCTTAATTGTAACGGTGATTACAGATGAAAATGACAAATTAAGTTTTTAAAGAGCCTTACGCTTTCTTCTCTTCAATATTAGAAATATTAGAAATAGATTGTGGACTAAAGAGAGCAAAGATTCCTTCCATTGATGGAAAATTAATCAACTCTTTAGCCTTTTCTATCCTCCAATCATACTATGGCCCAGCTGAAGGATTGAGGTCAATGCCATCATATTCCAGCTGAACCACTCTCTCTATCGCTGTTGACCTTTTCCAGATACTCAAGTTGAGCTTAATACCCTGAAACAACCATGACAGACGTGATCAAAGACGAGCGCACACAATCCATCTACCTGGAAAATGAGGTTAACTGTAGGCGAGCAAGAAAATATGTACTAGAATGGACACTTTTTCAACACGTTGTGTTCATAAACCTTCTTCTCTTTTCTTATTCTAGATCAAAGATGCATAACCTGAGGTGTTTTTGCAAGTAACGAGGAGTTACTCAAGCTCACGTTTCACGTGGTTCCAAACCTGTATGCATTTCTTTACATAAATAAAACACAAAGGTTTTATTTAAGTATATGCTTTCCACTCTTTTCATTATAATGAAATTGAATGAGGCTGTCAAGCTTCTAAAATGACACAGAAGGTTAACAGCTCTTTGGAGTGGATGATTATTAGCGAAGAACTTAAATTTCACACTGTTCCTCTGCTATTGTAGCTACTTCAGAAGATGTATATAAAAGTCATTTTATAGGCCTAGTGCTTTCTTTTTGTTCTTTTTTTAAAGCTTTTAAAAGTTCCTATTCATTGTGACTCAATACAAAAAGGAGTGACAAAAAAAATCCTGCTTTTGTGTCCCAAGTCACACATGTTTGGAATGACATGAGGGTGACTAAGTGTCAGACTTTTCATTTTTTGGCTGAACTATTCCTTTAACACTAAATGGACTATTTCGTATAGATAAAGCAGACTACATTTGGTCCTGAATATAATAAATGTATTTCATTAGTAGAGACTGGATCCTTACAGCATATTTGGAGGATGGAAGGGAAAGACAGAGCGAATCATTGACTATACATCTTCACAAGCCGAATATTAATGATGCTTAGAACCCTCAAGCTTGTAATGATGATTCATGAATTTAATACAATGCCATGCGTTTCTAAAGCCACTGGGACTGAAAGAAAGAGAAAGGCGATGTGTTATTATGATACATTCTACAAAGCATTGTTCTTCATCTCACAAACCCTGACTAAATGCAAATTGCACTTAGAAAGAAGGACCAACCAAAGCCAGGACAGTACACATCTGAAATACCAAGAAGGATCTACAGAGAAAGTATGTAGTAATAAAGGTTTAGATAATATTAACCATCAATTCAGCTTCGTTTCAGATACCAACTTTGATATGTACTCTACCGTACAAAAGTTTGGGATCAGTAAGATTTTTTTTCCCATGTTTTTGAAAGAAGTCGCTTGAAAGAAAATGGTTGAAAGAGGCAGCGTTTACTTGATAAAAAGAAAAAAGTATAATATTGTGAAATATTTATACCATTTTAAATAAATGTTTGTAGTACATTGTAAAAGGCTACCACCTGCTAAGCACACTTTATCTGGCTAAAATGTATGTTTTTTTGTTTTTTTTTTATGTAAAAGTGAGAGGAATGCATAAACATTCAAACAGCATGATAAATATCCACTATTCAAATTAACACAACATGTTGCCAAGAAGGACATCTGCATATATAAAGTGACAGTAAGTATATATTTGATCTTGATATTTAACACTTACTAATGCAGTTCCATGTCTCTGCCTTGTACTATGAAATACATTTTGAGTAATATCCTTTCCTGGCCAAGTAGGAAATGGCAGAACTTTAGCACAGATGTGTAACCGATGGGTCGCTGTCCAGACTTTCATTCGTGATTCATGTGCACCTCTCATTCTGGAGGACCTGCAATACAACTGAACTGTGAAATATGAATTTATTGAACATGAACCTGCAGCGAACGCCTATTTATAACCAATCAAACGATTTGCCAGAGGCTGCTGGTTAATATACCAACAGGGAACGTCAACACAACTCTGACAACGCGCATTTAGCTGGGAAAAATCATTTGCAAACCTCTGACTAACACAGAAGCTGCTGGACATAATGACCAATAATTCACGATTCCCGTCCCTCAGAAGATTTATTTAGGAGAGTGTGCCGTGTCCTGTGGTGCGATGACACCTCTAAATGCTTTCCATGGATTCCTCTCTTTTCACAGTCGATACTAAATGCAGGCTCTGTTTTGAAGGCACATCAAGCATAATTTCACTTCAATGGGGATGTGCTGTCAAGAGCAGAAAGGAGCCATCACAAATCCTCCTGGACTAAAAAAAAAAGAAGAGATTATACTGTGACAGGGCAATTCTATACAGGTTCTTCCAAAACATTTGGGGCATTTTATGGGGGCATAATCAAAATGATCTGTGCTTTTGTGTGTGTATAAATATAGAAATTAAATGTGTGTATATAAACATATATTTAGCAAGAGGTACGTCAATTCACACGCCACATCTTCGAATCCATCAAAGTGCATTGCGAGGCATCTTGTTGAGAACAGCATTGTCAAAATCAAATGCAATGATGCCATTGTTCCACACGGCATTACACTCATGTCAAAACTCTGGGCTGAAATATAGCACAACCTGCCAATGCAATATGGAATGAGACCATTTGTCACCAAGTTCCTTCACCCACAGATATAATTACACTTCATATAGGACACTGATGTATCATTTTATTTTCAGGAGAAGAGATAAGAAGGAAGAAAAGGAGTTATGGGTTAGGTAAAAGCATTCATTTATCTTGTCGGCGTTTCAGTCTAAAGCATTATTTTGTGAGGTCAATCACATGACGCACTTTTCTAGTTGCATGATGCTGTGCAATTATTCTGCAGTTTTGTGAATTTATATCTCAAAAGGTAGGCAGTGATTTCAGACAATAACTGAATTTAGTTAGACAAGAGTTAGACAATGTACTTACAATTGTTTCTTTTGTTCCCTTGTGTCTCAGCACCTTGTTAAGATACAATAGTCTTTTAAAGTTCTTCAGATATTTTATTGCAAAGGTAAAAAAAAAGAGTCAACATTTGGACCCATGCAAGTGGTTAGTGAATGAAATCTTTGAGAAGTTTTTAATGTTGTTCATATGTCTATTTTGTGTTTTTGTGTGTTTTTTTTATATATGATTTAACAAATAATGTTCAAATTCATCAGTCAAGGCTGAGTATTTTCTCCTTAAAACTGCAGTGTACTAAAAATACGGTTTGAAACGGTCCCTGTTTCCTACCGTCACAAACATGAAAACAATCCCATCAATGTGCGGGCGGGACTTTTCTCCAATAACTTTCTATGCATTTCTAATAATGCTGATTTTTAGAAGGCAGCCGATTCGCTAATTGTATAAATTACCGTTATGTGTCCAACGTTGTAGAGAGTGATACATAAAACGCATTACCATTCTGATATATCGACATGTAGATGACCCTGTATAATTTCCTCTTCCACTTCCACTTCAAAATAAAGATAAGTAAAGGCACAAACTCAATCTGACATCCCTATGCTTGTTGGTTCACCTTTCAGAGTACATTATAATAGAAAATGAGATACATCTTTTGTGTACCTGAAAGTTCCATGTGCTCAGCAGTTACTGCAAATCTTTGGTTATTTTTCAGCATTATTTACTTGTTACAAAAATATTGTTGCAGTGTATAATGTCTAACATAATAAAACAGCATTGCATAATGTTATTTAAAATTCCTCCGACATAAAGGTATAATTTATACCAGCTATTCACTAACCCAATTTGGTATAAATACTACTGCTGTACTTTTTTTTACCATTAGTTATTGTTTTTTCCCAGAGAGCAGGCAGTAACGAAAAAGTCTCAACCTACTAATTTATCCCTAGAGAGCACAGAGATGATGTTTACTGTAAGCGAGCAACAACATTTCATGTCAGCAAAACAGCAACACTGGGGCAGATGCCGTTACAAATGTACAATAACATTTTGTTTTATCTTATTTTAAGCAGTTTTGTTATTAAACGAAAGCTGCATGTTCAAGTTAATCTTCATCAACTGAATTTGCGGCATTATGCCAATCCGAGTGACGAGTCCACTTTATTGGTACTAGAAATCAACAATAAAGCACAAACATTGATGATTGAGAACATGTATTTTAACTTATTTTATGCATCAAAATCTTATGTTGGCAGTCAGGATTCATAAAGTAACTTCTGTAAGGTGTGTTTATGTCAAATACTAACACAGGAAAATCATCAGTGGTGTCACAGAGCTATAATAAAACACAATTTAAAACAAAAATCAACACGGATTTCCAATTAATCCATTAATTTGTGTATAAATAAAATCATAATTTTACCAGGAAAAAAAAAGATAAAGTTCCGTCATGAAACTATAGATGGCGCAGGCTGATATTTCCTTAACTCAGTCTGCTTGGAGTCACATCATTCTCTATAGGGCATAGCTGATTGGTTTCTGCTGTATCAATCAGTAGCTAATGAGCTCACTGCTCAACATTCAAATACTGGGTCAGCATTTGCTGTAGCAGTTGCAGTATGCTTTCAGAAACCCTCCACCTTCCCCAGCTCCACCTGTATAGATCTGCTACAGGTAATTCATGTATGCTATATTGTAGCAGCAGCATGTTTTACTTGCTCACGGCAGAATGTCTTGCATGTATTGTCAGTAGCAAGTCCTATACTACTAGCTATTTGCTCTGCAGCAGCAGCAACAACAACAACCAGCAGCATCAGCAGCGTAGATCTATTCCTACAAGACCAAACATATCAACATTGTCATAATACTCAGAGAGTTGTCATGACAGAAATACATTTAAAGAATCTTATGAAATCGTATCTCAAGGCTGAGCTTAAAAGATTTCTCCTGACCATAAGTGCTATTTGGACAATAAATAAATAATTAACAATAAACAATAACTGTTAAAGAAAGCTGTTAATCATACGATATGTCATAATAATTATATTTAAAAATAGTGAACCTCACTCACACAGTTAAAGGAAGACTCTGAGTCTGTCTTGATGCATTTTTTCTGTGGTTACTGTTAGTCAGCGTGATGGCTCTCATACAATGGGCCAAACAATCTACTTTTGTGAGCTCTGAAATTGCTTTCGCTACCTGCGGTGCCACGTTTCTTTACATGATCTGAGCCCAGTGTGCAGTCAAGGCAGAATGCAGCCGAGCTTTCATGTCAAATCTGTGCTGAAGGTTTACCTATCAATATCAATTCAAAGAAAAACATTTGGATGAAAATTTGAAAGAGCACCAAACAATGATTTGAATTTGAACTGCAGCAAAGAACAATGAACAGAACCCTTGAGGAATTACAGTGCAATGAATTTTCATCTCTCTCAAGCCCTTCATTCTATGCGGTTCTAATCACACTAGGTGAGAGGGAGAACAAAAGAATAGATGTCAAGTTTAAGGTAATTACATTTGCCCAAAAGCATTCGCCAGGATGTTCGCCAGAATATCTTTTGTATTCTGTTGTTGTTTTGGAAATTGTGTCATCATTTGATTACCCTCATTTCATTCATAAGACTACATTTCTGGTAATTTCATGGTGCTTTTGCATAGGAGAAACTCATATAGGTTTGGAACAACATGAAGGTGAGTAAATGACAGAATTTTGATCTTCAGTTGAACAATCCTTTAAAATGTGTTTATGATTGGCCCTTATTATAGTGTCTTGGTTGCCCCAAATTCCTTAACAATAGAAGCTTGTATTAAACTGCAGCAAAGAACAATGAACAGAACCCTTGAGGAATTACAATATAATGGATTTTCATCTCTCTCAAGCCCTTCATTCTATGCTGTTCTAATCACACTAGGTGAATCGGCAAACAAACAGTCATTGTCTCTTCATTTATATTTCAGTATGATAATCAGTGTACATGGCTATATTCCCACAGCACTCAGCCTTACTTTTGACATACTAATTCATAAAACAAGAGATCTTAATCTCCTTACCCGACAGAAGGGACAACTGTTTTGTACTACACATACACTTGTATATATCAAGGTGGCAGGCTTTCTATGATATTTTCTAACCCTACCCCCAAATGAACCCTCACAGAAACCGTTTTGCATTTTTATATTTACATTTAGACATTATTCTGTAAATTTATTAAGCCGTTCTCTCCCTGGAAACTGCTGGGTAGCCCCCGCAATGCAGCTGATTTAACAGCTCCATTCCAAATTCTGAGAGCTGCCTACATAGGCAGCTGACTTCTAAGGCAACATCATCATTACATTACAACATCATCAACTGATGTAAATACAACTGTATATTAGCATGTTGCTATCAGTGCAATTTTGCAATATAGTTTAATGTGAATCAAGCCACTGCTGAGATGCTGAAATACCATATCCATGAGCTATTTCCGTGTAAATGAACACAGTTGGAGCACATATATTTATTTGCTGGCAAACCACCAAAATAAAAATGGTTTTGTCTGAAACTTTGAAAATCAAGATGTCAATATTGGTCTTGCAATTTTACAGTTATACAATAAACTTAATTTTTCACTTTACAACAATAATTTTGTTGTAATACACGTCTTATTTTTATTTAATAAACATTTATTTAATAACAATACAATTTTATATTTCTAAACAATGGTTACTGAAAGTTTTATTTTTATTATTATTATTATTATTATTATTATTGTTATTTTTATTATTTCTTTTGCAGATGCGATCTTCAACAAAATCACCTCACTCATTCTAGCATGATTAATTCTTTCCAAATATCTGATGAAAATGATGATGATTTTTGATTTTTATTTTATATATATATATATATATATATATATATATATATATATATATATATGTATATATATAGCAAAAAACTAAATATCGCAATGTTAGCTTTTTCCAATATCATAAAGCTCTAAAAGCACAAAACATTTTGGGTAAGACAGTCTATTCTAACTGTATTGAACAACTTTAAATACTATACTATACTTTTCAGCACTGAATGAAACAGCTTTGTTGACAAGGCAAAAAAATTATTGATTAAAAACAAACAATCTTTGCTGCAAATAAACAAACAAACAAACCAGCCGGTTTGTTGCCTGGCCAAGTTGATGTTTCTGGTTTGGATAATTGTCCTGTTGGTTTACCAGCCTGACCAGCTGAAAAGTGCCTCAAATCTCTCTAAAACAGACTAGTCTGACCAGGGTGAAAGTCCAGCAAAAAAGCTTAGGCTGGTTTAAGGTGTTTTTTTCACCAGGAATGAGCTTGTTGCAAAGCATTCTGGGATTACTTTCAATGCAAAACAGTACGTGATGCTGCCTTAGAATTTGGCTAAAACGAGATAACTGAGGAAGCAGCATAATTAAAGTTACACACCGTCTGGAAAATCCTTTCTGTCAGGAGTGCGCCTATGATGCCTTAAAAGCTGCAGGCAGCGCGCTAGGTTTTAGAACAGATCACAGATTTTAGAATCCTTGTGGGGACATCTGGTCCCAACAACGCAGGCAAAACCTGACGTTATTACCTCTTATCTTATATCAAACGGCATATATACTCAACAGAAAAACTTCTAGGTGCTGAATGTGTCATTTCAGAAGGTCACAGCTTTTTCCTGTCGAAAGCCACAACGTTTGAGGCATAGACAGTAGAGAAAACACGAGATGACTGCTCATTCACATGAGATAGGGCCCGGAGTACAAAAATTGCCCATGGCGGACAGGCAGCAAGTGACAGAATCAGCAGAGAAAGATGATATGCAGTGAGGGTGACCGAAGACGAGAGGTCTCTAGAGGACCCGGACACCAATTTCCACAAGGTCAACTGCAGAGCGGAGAAGTGCCGGTTCATACACACACAGGGAGCTGTGACGGCTGTTCTAGAACAAGGGGTTAGACCTCATCCCGGTGTAGCGGCTTTATCTCACTTCAACGAACAGGTGATCCTCGGCCTGCGTTCACTTGGAACGAAAGAATACAGAGGGCATGACCAAAGATGAAGAGAATGAAACATATTCATAACAATACAACATTCAGTGATTCTCTTTAAAGTTCGCACAAAAGATGTTTACAGATTTTGATTTAGTCTCAAACCTGACCTCTTTCTGCAAACAAAATTTGCTAACATCTGAGTATTTATCTTTATCATTACTTTAAAAAATGTTTGTAATATTTGACCAATAATTCATTTTAACAATAATAATATTTATTATTATTGTTGTTGTTGTTGTTATTGAAGCAGTATAAAAATATAAATGATAATAATAATAATAATCAATAACTAATAATAATAATACTTATTATTATTATTATTTAATATTATTATTAATACAATTGATGAAGCAGTTTAAAAATAATGATACAAAAGTTACCTAATAAAATCAATAATAATAATAAAATAATTTAAGCGGTTTAAGAAATAATGATAAAAAGGTTATTGGATGATAATAATAATAATAATAAAATATCATTATTATTAAAAATTGTTAAAGCAGTTTTAGAAGACAAATTTATAAAGTTTAAAAAAAACAAAAAAACATTCTTCTTCATTATAATATCATGAACCTGACAAAAATGACATCATGGACTCTTAAAACACAACAAACAAACAAAAAATCATCCCGATTTAGACTCAAACCCGACCTCTTTCTTCGAACATAATTTCAATTACAGGTCCAGGTAAAGGCTTGATTTTTCGGAGCTCTTCCCAAGAGAGCACTTATCCCGAAATAGATTTCCTGACTCGGAAGCATCTCTTCGTTCAGTACTCACTCTTAATGCGCCCACGGCTTCATCCCTGACACCTCCCAGCACCTTCATGACCCCTGATTGGCAGTCGCTGATTCTTAACTCTACGCCAAGCCCCTGTCCCAGAACCACTAGACATCCGAGGCGCTCTCCTCTACATTTAGACTGTCAGACTCGATGCATCTATGTAATAAGGTAATATAATTTTGCTGTGACTCAGCCCGCAGCCCAGTTTGGCTCATTCTGCATGGTAATTTGGCAGAAATAAGCACTTCTGCCTTCAGGCTTTTTCCCTGTCTTTTAGATACATCCTCCGTTTTTGGTAACATCCTTCGAATAAACATCTTGACGCACATGGGCCTCTGGGATCAGGTTACATGTACCAATGGAATCGGGGAGAGAGGCCAATTGCTATGCTGGAAATGAATAGATATATGCAAGGAAAGTGTAAATGTTCTTTTCTATCTTATCATTAGAAACACGAGCGATCAGAGCGAGATGCTAAATGCATGTTTTATTCAGGTGTTTATTTTAGAAATGTTGATGCTCCTTGCCAAATTGCCTTTCACTGCAATGCTTCCTCTTTCTCATGCAGACCAGTTATGTAGTTATGAGCTTTATGAGGAGGCAATGCAGCGTGGATAAACTATCCATATGGCCCACTGGACAAATGGGGAAAATGTCGTACAGTGCACGTGATATTGATATAGACTGCTCAGATTAATATTTTCTATAATTCGGAAGGGTCAATGACAAATATAAATGTACATAATCAATTTTACAACATTTTAATATAAAACAGATGTACTGAAAATAGATGTACTGGTTTCACACACATTTTGAAAAACTTTAATATTAATATTATATTATTATTATTACTATGAAATAACAACAAACAAAATTACTCAATAAGGCCAAATTGTTAATAAAATGTTAATAAACATAACAATTATAGCAGTATTAAAATTGTTAAAGCAGTTATAAGCCTACTAAACTACTAAATAAGTAAAAATAAATAAAATTCCTTCATTATCATATCACAAGGTTGCATTCATTTATTTTTAATAAATTAATATATCCTGACAAAAAAAAGTCAGTGACTCTTCAAATGAAAAATCAACCTAAAAAAATTGTCCTTCTACACAATGACAGTGACTCAAAATCACATAGTGAAATGATCAAAACACGTCCTACAGTGATTAACAAGAAAAATTCTAAATGTTACTTCATGTCAGAAAGGTTACCAAACCCCTGCCATCAATTCTTTCCAGTAATAAGTATTTCTGCAAAACATCATATTTTTTTCAATGTTGGGCTCTGCAGAGAGTCGCTGCTAATGTGTTCTGAAAAGAGCTTGGTTGATTTACCGTACATGGATGAATATTTAATGAGTGAAAGCATTGCGGGCAAAAACCAATATCAACAATGGCTAATTTCATTTAGAGGAGGGGAAACAAGGCCATTGTCCATCAAAAGTCTGCATGCAATACATCCCCAATAAAATGGGTGATCACGACTCTCAACCACCAGACAAGCTGAACCATTTTGTGCTGATAACGCAGCAGCTGTCACAGCATAGTCCAGCTCAACCATGTCTTTATAAACCTGAAAGAAATTCACAATACTCAGAGAGACGCCATTTCAATTGAAATATCACTTAAAGGCTAAGCATAATCAGGACTGTCCGAAAAGTGGACATCAATATGTTTTATTGTGGTGTTTTTCCAACACATTTATGGTCTAGGGAATGTAGGTTTGCTCTAATATTTGTTTATTTATATTTATATATTTTATAAGTTAGTATTTGCCATTACCTTTTGTATAGTATTAATGATAATAATAAATAAATAACAAAAATAACAAAAATAGTATTTAAGTATTCTATAATGTGTATAATATAATATAATTTCCATTGAGATGTATTGCAACTACATTTAATAGTAAAAAGTCATGTCTCTTTAAGAGTAGTGGCATTTCAGTGAAAGCACCATAAAATTTATTATAGCTGTAAGAAGACTTCTTGGCATTATAAACATTTTGTAAAGTGTCTAAAATATTCACAAAGCAATCAATAACAAATATTAAATCAGCAGACAACAAGCTCTACTTCTCTTTCAACTAAATTATCTTGAATAAATGTCTTATTTTTCTAGTCCATTCTAAAAAACTGGTAAACATGGTAGAGTAATACTCAATCCAGCACAGCAATGATGCACTGTGTCGCTTTTGCTCTCTCTCACGCATACGCACAAATAGTCTCACAGCAACAGCCCAAAGTAACACCATGCATGACAATTAACCCAGAATTATTTTGTTAATGTGTTTACTTGGCAGTCGTAGCTTCCTATGTCTGCCAACAGGCGGGCAGTTTGGTGAAAACGCAAAAGGCTAATGTACAGGTCCAGCGGGATGGTTAACTCCCACAGAGCAATGGCTCAGTTTGTTCGGCCACTGTAGAGATGCCACTAAATGAAATTAACATTTCCAGGGTTGTCAAGGATTAATGAGGAGTGTGTGTCTATAATTGTTGATTAATAATAGTAAGATAGATAACAAAGCTCCATGATCTTATGCAGCTTGGTGATTTGAGACCATCCAGCATTATGATATTTTACTACCTCGGTTTATGACGAAAGTATTTGGGGGGAAATCACTAAGAATAGGACTGAGCATTATAGGTCGCAAAACACTAAACAGCAACAAACTATGTTTATTAATCATCTATTCTCTGCAAAACTGATGCATGAGATGATCAAAATGACAAAAAGCTGATTTTTGGATAATTTAATAGTTTTGACAATGTAGCTAATGAGAATCACTGAAATAATCACATATTTTGAGACAAAATGGTGGCCAAAAAACTGCCATAATTATGGAATAAATTAACTATGTGCAAATTGGACTGACAATGACTTTTCCAATCACAATGGGGATTCATTTTTAAAAATAAATAAAACTTGTACTAACATTACAGCTCCACTAACAGTAAAATACAACACAAACTGCACTTAAAGTAAAATAATAGAACAGTTATAAAAGCACAATTTAAAAATAAAAGGTTATGAAATGACAGATATGACACTGAAAATTGCTACACTTCCTGAAGAGGCTCTTTTGAATAAGCATGCACTTAAATGTTAATGAAAATTTTCTTCGGCGGAAACCTTGTGTCTCCATATCTCGTTTTTTTTTTTTTTTCTCATTAATCATTTCAATAGGTCACCCTTAACATCTGTCTGTAGGTTTTGCAAATATTTAAGCAATAAAAATAAAGGTGATTTGACTTGACATGCAAGTGTCTGACCATATATAAAGCCACAATATCTTTGACAACAGTGTTTAATCGTTTAAAAAATGTTTTTTTTTCCTGTGCCATTTACTGAAAAGTAACTGTTTTAGACATAATAGGTTTCTCACCATCAGCAAAAATATGCGGACAATTTTCATATTACTATTGTTCCTATATCTACTACTGCATCCACTTTTGCCTCAGTTTTTAAATTTAAAACTTCTCCAGTAAATAAATGAAATCACACACTTCACAGTGAAGAATCAGTCTCCAGATCTCATTTTGAAAGTCTACTCAAGCATGTCAAATACTTTATACAAGAATTTTTCTGTGCTTGCTGCAGCGCTATAGTTTGAGGACACCATGCTAAATGTTTCTCCACAACACAACAACATTTATTACATCATGGATGCCACTGTTTCACAATTACTTGTGCATTCAAACTGTGTGAGAAAACAGTCCAAAAAACATTGCAGTGTAAAAAAAAAAAACACTGCAGCTTGACAGAAGCTGAATTTGAGCCAGTTTCTATCAATAGAGGCAGGAATAGTTGACTAAATTAGGGCTATTTTCTGTATATACAGTGGAATCTAATAAGCATTACTAAAACACAGCAGAAAGCACAGGCTTCATGAGTCACAAATACAGTACAGCAAATATAGCCTAAGTGTGTGCTTT
Source organism: Zacco platypus (assembly GCA_038088235.1). Lineage (NCBI taxonomy): Eukaryota > Metazoa > Chordata > Actinopteri > Cypriniformes > Xenocyprididae > Zacco > Zacco platypus. The sequence continues at coordinate 10,806,398 of CM076086.1, read as the reverse complement.
TATTGAAAAACGATTTAAAAAAAAAAAAACATCCAACACTAATTCATGGATTTAGAGCCTCAAAAGAGGGGAAAAAAGAAACAGCTCAAGGAAAAATTAGCTCGCATGGAGACAAGTAGGTAGTCAAGGGAGCTCAGCGTGATTTAGACACTTTGTCTCTAATGCTGTGGAGACTGACGTTACGTTGTCATCAGGCATGTCGTAGCCTCAGCAACCATTAACGCAACCTCCTCTGATCAAAGTCTGTCTGCTAAACTGATCTAGAGTCTCGCTCTGCATTCTTTAAATAACACTTGACTTTTCAGGGACTGCATGTGGCTTTTGAGAGAACCTCTCATGGGGAAGGAGTCACACATGAAAAGGTTAAAAGGAAAACGATTTGTATGAAGGTGAACACATAATTATGGGCTTCATAAATACTTCGATTTAGCTGAGAAAGAGAACATCCAGATGTGCCTGGAAATATTTTGTAGTGCTTTTTAAAGAAACAATTCATCCAAAAATGAAATGATAATGTTGTTCCAAACCTTATTTTCTTTCTTCCGTGAAAGATAAAAGGAGAAATTCTGAAGATTGTCCTTGTAGCTTCAAAACTGATGTAAAAGCACCATTAAAAGTATCATAAAAAACTATATTAATGAATAAGTCTTTCTTTTGAATCTGATGTTTTAAATGAATCATTTGATCAAAACCTGTCAGGATCGAACTATTCACGGGTATTTTTCTAACTCTCATAGCCAAGGGCATATTTCATATCATATACACAAAACAAAAGTTTCTCTCTAAAGGCTATCATATGAATTCAGAGTCATATGGACCACTTTTATTTTAGTCACTTTTATAATTTATTAACATTTTAGTCTAAGTTTTAGTCATTTTGTTATGTGCTTTTGTCTTTTTTATTAGTTTTTTTTTTTTTTATAAATATTTAGTATATAGCTTTCTTTTTTTATTTCAGTTTTAGTTATTGTAGTACTTGTATGAAAACTAGAAACGTTGCATTTGCAATTAACTTAAATTTAAGTTAATGTTTTTCATCTCATACATATATTTTATTTCATATCAGCTTTATTTCAATTAACCAAAAACAGTTGTTAATAGTTTTAATTTACAATAACAACATTGCTTTTATAAGTCAAAGATTTGGAACAAAATGAGGGAGGTAAATGATGTCAGATTTTTCATTTTTGGGTGAACTATTCATATTCAGATATTGAAGCTTATTGGATTATAATGACCCTAGATGACATCACAGCTGAAGTCATATTTTGCTGTTTGTGACCAAATGTGCGTGATATGCATAGTGACAGTAGCTTTGTTTCCATCCTAAGTTGCGAATTTAACTGGAATATCGCATAAAACATTTGCAAACAGCAGTGTTTGCATCCCATGTTCAAGAGAACAAAATCGTCACTTCCTGAAAAATTGGCACAAAATATCCGTTATATATCGTTTATGACACTGTAGCTATTTTTTCCTACAATGACTTGCGTCTCAGAGCACGCAGACGAAATGCAATAAATGCTGTCGTGTTATCTTGTGTTCGTATGCTGGTGTTTGGGAACGCAATCATGCGAGACCGTTCTGAGAGGTCATTATACCAAATCATTCTGATGACAGACTTTGGCTCAGACATTTCAGAATGACCAAACCAATATTTGAGATGCTGTGCAATGAAATTGGTCCACTGGTTTGTCAAGTTATCCAATCTCATCCATTGTTGAGGCAGTCGTGTGAGTTTTTCATCGATTTTCACAATATCCTTTCGTGTCATTCTCTTAAGCTGTTTACATTCAGCACTTCCAGGTCCTACATCAGAATGCCGACTAATTATTGAATAAAGTTTGTTTTGTTTTTGCGTAAAAAAGTATTCCAATCGCTTCATAAAATTAAGGTTGAACCACTGCAGTCACGTGGACTATTTTAATGATGTCTTTACTACCTTTCTGGACCTTGAAAGTGGTGGTTAAATTGCTGTCTATGGAGTCAGATACATCTCAGATTTCATCAAAAATATCTTAATTTGTGTTCTGAAGATGAACGAAGGTCTTACAGGTGTGGAACAACATGAGGGTGAGTAATTAATGACAGAACTTTCATTTTTGGGTGAACTATACCTTTAAGCACATGTTTTTTTTATGTGCATTCTTAGTATTTATGAACATCTTAGCATTTCCATTTCCATCCATTGTTTTATGTGATATTCCAAAATGCAATTAAACTAGGAACATAGGATTGGAACATAACTAGTGAAAGCATTTTACATAGCCTTGTTGAAATCACACTAGTCAAGAAGTTTCAGACAGAAAAATTAAGTTGCAGTAAATTTGTGTCTAAATTCGGGCTTGATGTGATGTGTCCTACTGAAAAACATTCTGCTACAGATTTTAGTTGATACGTATTGGTATTTCCTCTCAAAGACAAAAGAAACCGACCCATAATCCAGCCATTCATTCATTATCATCAGAGCCTCTGGGGGGTTTTACATATTCTCTAATCCTGTGAATAATTGAAGACATTCATGCTGACTATTGAGATGAACATCAGTTAAAAAAAAAAGAAAAAATTTGACAAAAACAGACAAAAAAAAGGCCTCTCACATATCAGAAGTTTGGAAGGAATTATGCAAATTAGGAATTTCCAGATAATGCTGGTTCAGGTACAACCAGGGTCTGTTTCAGCATCTTTGAACAGACAAAGAGGACGTTATAAGAACATGGCCGGTATTCGCAATCCCCAACAAGCTATTTCTAAGATGTCTTGGAAAAATCATTCAATAAAGTGAGATCAGGTTGAGCGATCTGGGGATTAAGGGAGAAAGCCAGACTTTCATCTCTGACTTTATCTTGCTGTAATGTGAAGTATAGTGAGCACAAGGTTTGTCCTCTACACCGCCTGTCCCCTTTCCTGCACTGACCTTTACATTAATAACAGGCTCTTAGAGGAGGCAGGCCAGCTCCTATCATTGAGGCTGTGTGCTTTAAAGAACAGCAGCTTTCACTGCGCTGAAGATGGGAGCCGTCTGAGAGAGAAAATTAGCCCTTCTTCAGTATGGCTCGCAAAAAACAGAGCAATCCTGGAAAGAGACAACTGCAGATTGAGAGAGAGAGAGAACTGGGAAAGGCATAGCAGGGTCAAACAGCATGAGCTGGACTGATTAGAAGAGAGAGTATAAGAGAGCATTAATACTCAGACTCAGGGCCTGAGAATTTTTTAATTTACAAAGCACTGGAAAAATTTTCACATTCTACTTTTAATTAATTAATTAATAGGGATGCACAATATATCCGGACCATGTCGGACTTTTTTTTTTAATTCATCGAAATCAGTTGATAATGCATATTTAATTGTGAATACACATTTCCAGTATCTTTACATAGATTACCTTCACTGTCATCTAACACTCACTTAAAATATTTATAAACAAAAATAATCTCAATCTTAATATTCATTTTTCATGTTGCCCTGTTGTAATTGATTTTTAGTGCCTAATATCACTTGCGACATTTAAAACAATTGTTTTAAGTGTTTTATTTCTTAATTGTGACCTTGGACCACAAAACCAGTCATAAGTCACACGGGTATATTTGTAGCCGTGGTCAAAATTATCGATTTTTCTTTCATTCCAAAAATCATAAGGATATTGAGTAAAGATCATTTTTCATGACGATATTTTGTAAATTTCCTACCATAAATATCAAATTTATTTTTGTGAGTTGACATGCATTGCTAAAGACTTCAACTTTAAAGGCAATTTCCTCAATGTTTTGATTTTTTTCACCCTCATATTCCAGATTTTCAAATAGTTGTATCTCACCAAATATTGTCCTATCCTAACAAACCATACATTAATGAAAAGCTTATTTAGTCAGCTTTCAGATGATGTAGAAATCTCAATGTCAAAAAATTGACACTTATGATTGGTTTTGTGGTTCAGGGTAACAATTTCGATAAATAGTATATATTTTAATATCAGTAATGCTCAGCTTATTGTTTATATTGCAAGACAGGGACAAATCAATTAGTCAGGGAGCCAATCATGTATGTAATACTATGCAAAGTTTATTTGACAACTAGATTAGGAATCACGCGATAGAGAAGATGAAACAGTGTACACTCTTTTGTCTGAAAGTTTGTGGTCATTTGTTTTAATGTTTTTGATTTTCCTGCACTTATTGTATATTTTTACAGTTTTTAAAATAATGGTTTTCTATTTAAAGATAGTGGTTGAGGTTTTACTTGAATCAAAAACTATATTTAACATTAATTAAACGATTAAGCATTTCTAGTATGCTTCATCCAAAATGGGCTGCATGCTTGTGTGCTGATCTCCAATGTCTTTAAACTTTAGGTCATTTAGGTTGCTGTAGAACAAATGGCCATATATTCTCAGGAATAAAAGGAATGATGGAGAAGTGATGTTCAATTACCACAGTAGCTAACCCACATTTTTGACATCCAATGTAAAATGCACATCACATCAACAGTTCACTTATTTTAGAAATATGAAATAGCTTTCAATAGCCCATTGTTCGGCTATGATGAAAGATCTTTCAGTGAAGGTCTCTTCCTCTCCTAGTCGAGAGTTTGATGTTGAGGCTATATTTTCTCTAGAATCTGAGCACAAATAAATAGCTTAAACAAGGTCTGAACATGGCCTCAACCTTGATGATTTGACTACTTATTAAACAGACCACTTATTTTATTTTATTTCACTCTCGTAAGAGGCTTCTGTTTTTCATTGGTTTGCTCTTACTGTGACATATGGCATATATAGTGTATGTGAAAAGAAAAAAAAAAATCTCTCAGCAGGACCAAAAAGCAAACAAAGTAAGTGACACCATGCGACATCCAACACATCAGCCGAACGAAGACTATTTAGAAAACCCCTGACAGCTACACACGGCATGATGCACTTTACTCCCCAGAGCATCTTGCAACAGGTCAGGAAATGAGACACTCATAGCAATGAGTGGAGTTCTTAGGGTAAAATCACTGTCGCTGACTCCAACCTGAACTCAGCAGGAAAGAGGACATCCATTATACATACAACTGAACTCCTAATGGTTCGGAAATGCACGATAAGTGGGGGCTCTTGCCCTTCGTGAATACTGGGAGATCATCGAGGTCTATGTAAAATTAGCATGATGAGGCAGGGGTGACAGGAAACAATCAAGGCTGCCGAGAGAGTTTATAATTATTTCTGCATTCTGAAAAACAAAGCATTAAGCTATTATAATTATGAAAAAGTAAAACATTGAGCTGACAATGAAGGCAGAGCAAAGTTTTCAGCAACAAATTGGTATCCTGTTGAGCTCAGAATAATAATCACAATGAAATCAAGGTGCATAAATTGAGAGCACTGAAACATTACACAAAAATGTTAACCCTTATTTTTTGCACAGTGAAGTTAAACATTTATATTAGTATAATATTTATATACACAAGAGCATTCAAACATTTCGGAATGGCATGATTTTTTTAAATTGTTTTGAAAGTCTCTTCTGCTCACCAAGGCTGCATTTATTTGAGATACAAATATAGTAAAAACTGTAATATTTTAAAGTTATTGCTATTTAAATAACTTTTCTATTTCAATATATTTAGTTCCAGCAGAAGAGTGATCTCTGACCCAACATAGGACGTATTGACAAACCCATAAGTGCAGAATATAGAGCAAGTCTAAAATGATAATTTTTTAAAAGAAAAATGTCAGAGGATTGTAATATAAGAAAAGAGGAGCTTGAGTTTGTTGTCCAGCCCTATTTGTTTGAACCACGAGAGGTGTTACACTACTCCTACATCCTACGTCATGCTTCGGGTCGGAGGTCACCCTTCTGCTGGAACTCAACTTGCGTATGGCTGTTGCCAGAAGCCAGTTATTATATAGTTTATAAAGTTTTAAATATGAATATATTTTTCTTATAAAAACCCATCGCTTCGCTTCAGAAGGCATTTATTAACCCCCAGGAGCCTTAAAAATATCAATCTCTCCATTCACCACCATTATAAAGCTGGGAAGACTCTGATTCTGTTCATCTTAAAGAAGATAGTCATATACACCAGGCTTGAGGGTGAGTAAATTATGGGGTAATTATTTTAGTGAACTATCCCTTTAAGTTTGACAGTTGAGACCCCTTCTCTAATGAATTCAAAAAACAAACCATGAAATTCAAAAGAACAACCAAAATATCCTTAAAATGATCTAAAGATGTCGTTTACATCATTACATGTGAGATCATTTTTTAACAGAATATGTATCATTTAGATATTCTAATAGAGCTCAATAGTCTGTAAGAAACAATGAATGGATTTAGCAACAGCCATTCCCCTGTCTACCGTGTGTGCTGAAACACAGTTGGGAAGGTGAACGCCACGACATAGCAGAACAGAATACTGATTTTCGGTTTGGCAGCGAGAAGCCCATTGGCCAGGCTGATCTAGGCACAACCATGTGCAACAGCATGGAGCCAGGTAATCACAAACCTTTCTCCTTTCTCTGAGGGGGTGGGACCAGAAAACTACAGCCCATCCGCAACCTCTCAATTTCCCCATACAGCAACCAAAACAATACTCTTTGAATTAATTCCCCAACAGAGGCGCACAAAAATGTATTTAGGACATTCTTCAAAGAGCCAGGTGTACAGCTGAAAACAGGGGAGAGGATTTTGCGCTGCTCTTTCTCTGTCGACAATGGTTTAATCACTATTACTTTCAAAACCAACAAATCCCCAACATGGTGGGTTAAAACAGCGATGAGCCCAGAGGTTCAGCAAAATCATGATGATCAAAGAATTGTCTTATGAGAAGGCTAAATCTTTCATGTACCACCAAACAACAATATATCCTCTCAGTGGTCTGAACACATCAACTGAGCAGGTGAAAAAGGCACAAATCAGCACTTCAAGGTGCAAGATTAAGATATAAAAAGATATATTGCTCAATTTGTCAAAGCTAAACGTCAAAAGTGGCACTGATGACGGAATAAATGAGCCATAACTGTGTAAGAGTGTTAATTCTACATGACTGAATTCAAAACTCAGATTCAAAAATTCATTTGGTCTCACTTTATATTTTCCACATTGTAAAACTATTTATTAAAGAAATTAGACTAGAAAAAAAGTTGATTCAGTTGGGTTTAATTGATAATTAGAGAAAAAAAGATATACATTGAATATCGTAAAAAGGCTATTTTTTCAAAAACTATATTGTAGTTTTCATAAATAGATTTTTTTTGACACATAGCCCAACTATAGGCTGTATAGTGTTTATAATTATAACTTTATTTCAATGTACATTTCCGTTCAACAGTTCTTGTTTTAAGAAATTACTCAGCAAAGATGCATTAAATTGATCAAATGTGACTTTTACATGGTTAGAAAAGATTTCCATTTTAAATGCTGTTCTTTTGAAGAATCCTGGAAAAAAAATGTATTTCGGTTTCCATAACTAAACAGCACAACATTGTAATCAACACTGATAATAGATCATTTAAATGTAATAATATTACTGTATTTTTGATCAAATGAATGCAGCCTTGGTGAGCATAAAACACTTCTTTCATAAACATAAAATTTTAAAAACCTTACCGACCCCAAACTGTTGAACGGTTCTTTATATAAATGTAATGGCCTTCTTTACTAAGTAGTTTATGTGAAAAGTCGTTATGACTGTCTTACTCTCTCCACAGGGCTCCTATTGATCCTAAGAGGAGTCTAGTATCTTTCAATCCTGTTTATCCATCTATCAAGCGTTCAGAGAATATTACAGCTCATCTACAACAACTGAGTGAATTAGTTCAGCATCTGCTGTGTCAAAGGAGTACAAGCATCTCTGGTTGCTCTCCTACACAAGATGATATCCAATCTACACTGCACAAAGTAGTAAGCCAATTAAGTTGTGGTAACCTCAAGATCTCAAAGCTATTCTGGTCATTAAAATGGAGAACTCTCCTGATGGCCAACACATCACATTCTGAAGAAGAAATCAAATCTTGCATGGGGTAAAATGGATTACATGAACATTCAGGATATGAGCGTTTTAACAACTGACATTTTGTGTAAATTGGTGGATATAAAGAATAATTTGCTTGCATTCATTAAACACATTTAATGGGTTAAATGCATCTTGAGCTCTATTGATGAACCGACAGCCATGAAAGTAGCATTCACAGTAGCATGCTTACAATGGAAGTCTATGCAGTGTATTCCAGGTGGTTTAAAGTCTCCATTAAAAGAAAGTTGCAATCATCCTTTCTTCTCTATTGTGACATATATTGTGTCGTCAAAATTCGGTAAAATGTGACGATGCCAGCATTTCCCCATAGCATTCTGAGCTCTGTTGAACGGATTCTTAAACACCTCTGATTGGCCATTGTGTTCACACACTCAACAGATATGTCTGTGATTGGCTACAATGATCAACTGCTCAACAGCACTCCAAATGCTAGGGGGAAATGCTGGTATCTTCACATTTTAAAAATTCAGTACTGACTTTGTAAAATTTTGTCAACACTAACATATGTAAAACGGGATAAAAAAAATGTAGGGCAGGAAAGTGTTGTCAAAGGTTCAGACCGCGATACCAAGTCATTACTGAAATTTTAAAAATATGACGCTTTGAGTGGATTCATAAACATCTCTGATTGGTCTTTGTGTTCATGTGCCCTCAGATATATCTGTGATTGGCTACAATGATCAACGCACGGGAACGTTTGAAAGCACACAGAATTGTTTGAATTTGAAAGCGTTTTGAAAGCGGGAACGGGAGTGTTTGAAAACAAGTGTCTATCAGCGGACCTTGTAAAACACTCCTGTTTGTATCGGTGTAAGTGCACGGTGAAGAGCGTCATTGATGTCTATTTACAACATGTTTTTGAAGCGTTGATCATTGTAGCCAAACGCAGACATATCTGATGAGTGCGTGAACACAAAGGGCAATCAGAGGTGTTTACAAATCCGCTTAACAGCTCAAAGCGCCATATTTTTTAAATTTCAGTACCAACTTGGTATCGTGGTCCGTACTTTTGACAACACTAGGGCGAGACTTGATTTTGTCCATCAGGCATTAATTAGGTTGTTGTGGTTTGCTATTGCTGTTATCTCATGTGAGTGACAAATTGCCCCGCCCTCGAACCAGTATACATGTCATCGGAGAAGAGATGCCGCTGCATCATTAATCAAAAAATTATTTTGATTAATGATTACAAGGGCATATGAATTAAAAGTAAGAATTATGTGCATGGATAAATCCCATAATAAATATTAAAACAATCCATCCAAGAATTGTTTTTTAGTGGTAATCGACAGCATGTTGCAGAGAGAACTTAAGTCGTATTTAACCCTGAAAACTCCTTTAATCTCTGGATACTTGTCACCTTACGTGACACATCTTAGCACTTAGCAATCAAAGTTTAAAAGCATGTTAGGTTTGGTAGGTACCACAAGATTTTTTTTTTAAGTTTGAGGCCAAGATAGCAAAAAATATGTTTTCCGTCAGTGGACCTCTAAGGTTAGACAGGGAAAAATATCCATACAAGATGTATCTCTTGAGTTTGACTCACAGAGGTTGTTCCTGTCTTCATTTTACCTTTCTACTCCTGGAGAATATGAAAACAGAAGAGAGAGACAAAGTCTCCAGGGAACGTCTAGGTTACTAATGTAACCCCCGTTCCCTGAAGGAGGGAACGGAGACGTTACGTCGGACTGACGTCATGGGATCTCGCTTGGGAGCCCAATCACCTCCGCATAGAAAAAAACAAGCCAATGAGAATTGGCCAGTGAGATTTACATGCCGGGCCCCTCCCCCGGCATCCGGGTATAAATAGAGCCGGCATTACTCACTTCATTCATGCTTTGCTGAGGAGCCGAAAAACTGATCTCGGCCGCTCAGCAGTGACTCAGTGCTATGGCAAGGGGACGTAACGTCTCCGTTCCCTCCTTCAGGGAACGGGGGTTACATTAGTAACCTAGACGTTCCCTATCAGTCAGTCACGTTCGACGTTACGTCGGACTGACGTCATGGGATCCCGTGGAAAACGCCATAGCAACCGAGCCACGCTACGAGCGACGGGGAAGCAGATGCTGGCAGGCCGAGGCGTGCCACCTGCAAGTGCAACCTCGAATGTCGTAACCCTCCAGCGCCCGGAGCAAGCCCTACAATGTCTTCCATACCAGAGGGATGGAGAGGACAGGGTCTTACTCAGGAGGTGGTCGAAGCTGTTGTTCCGTACCTCAGGGGAAGAGTGCTTCGGCTGACTCAATTCCCACGTTTTTTTCAGCTGACCAAAAAACGCCAGGAAAGCGTCCCTCTTGGGGAAGCTACGGAGACCACACCCTGCCCGAAGGGAGGTAACGTGTGGAGCACATATGCACTGACCCACGGGGCAGTATCTGCATATGGAGAGCTCCCTGAGGAAGGTCCTACCCAGGCTGGGGAGGAACGCTACACCTCAGGGGCAGGGGCTGGTTGCCCAGGGAAGACACGGGTTTACCCTCGGGGAAACCGTACCGTGGACCATACACATATGGGGTTACCCGCAGGGAACCACAGACATATGGGCATCTAGCCCAGTACAAGGACTGACCGCTGGGGGCATGTACACGAGTACTGGACCTAGCGTCTGACGCCTCCGCCGCGTCTGACTGCCACAATGATGCAGGAGGAGCTCCACAGGGTTCACCAACTGGGGAACTGAACTGAGGAGTAGACAAGCGCTCGCATCTCCTCGTGAAAGGAGAATGGCGCAGCAAGCGGTCTCACGTGGCTATCTTGAAGACAGCACACGAGAGGACACCGGGTCCACTCGGAGGTTATAAAACCTGGCGAATGTGTTCGGTGTCGCCCAGCCCGCAGCTCTGCAGATGTCTGCCAGAGAGGCGCCGCGCGCCAACGCCCAGGAGGAGGCAACACCCCGAGTGGAGTGTGCTCTCACCCCTAGGGGGCACGGCTCGCCTTGGGAATGGTACGCCAAGGCGATGGCATCCACTATCCAGTGGGCCAACCTCTGTTTGGAGACAGCCTTCCCTCTCTGCTGTCCTCCAAAGCAAACAAAGAGCTGCTCGGAGCTTCTCAAGCTCTGCGTGCGGTCCACGTAAGCGCGGAGAGCGCGAACAGGACATAGCAACGCAAGGGCTGGGTCTGCCTCCTCCCGGGGCAGCGCTTGCAGGTTCACCACCTGGTCCCGAAAGGGAGTGGTGGGAACCTTGGGCACGTATCCAGGCCGGGGTCTCAAGATCACGTGAGACAAAGCCGGCCCAAATTCCAGGCACGTTTCGCTGCCGAAAATGCTTGCAGGTCCCCTACCCTCTTAAAGGAAGCGAGCGCCGTCAGGAGCACTGTCTTAAGAGACAGGTGTTTCAGCTCAGCTGACTCAAGGGGCTCGAAGGGAGCTTTCTGTAGCCCAGCTAGGGCGACAGAAAGGTCCCAAGAGGGAATTACGGGAGGTCTAGGCGGGTTTAGCCGCCTAGCACCTCTCAGGAACCTGATGATCAGATCGTGCTTCCCTAGTGACTTGCCATCGACCACATCGTGATGTGCTGCGATGGCGGCCACATAGACCTTCAAGGTGGAGGGGGACAGTCTCCGCTCCAAACCACTTTGAAGGAAGGAAAGCACTGAACTGATCGGGCATCTCCGGGGGTCTTCCCGGCGGGAAGAACACCAAGCAGCGAAGAGACTCCACTTCAAAGCATAGGCGCGCCTCGTAGAGGGAGCTCTAGCCGAAGTGATAGTGTCAACTACCGCGGGCGGTAGGCCACTTAAGTCTTCCGCGTCCCGTCCAGGAACCACACGTGGAGGTTCCAGAGGTCGGGACGTGGGTGCCATATGGTGCCCCGTCCCTGAGAAAGCAGGTCCTTCCTCAGGGGAATTCGCCAGGGAGGGACTGTCGCGAGGAGCATGAGCTCTGGGAACCAGGTCCGGTTGGGCCAGTATGGCGCAACTAGCAAGACCTGCTCCTCGTCCTCCCTGACCTTGCACAGTAGCTGTGCAAGAAGGCTCACTGGGGGAAACGCATACTTGCGTAGACCCCGGGGCCAGCTGTGTGCCAGTGCATCCGTGCCGAGGGTCCCCTCGGTCAGGGAATAAAACCACTGGCAATGAGCAGATTCCTGAGAGGCAAACAGGTCTACCTGTGCGTCCCCGAATCTGCTCCAGATCAGCTGGACCGCCTGGGGGTGGAGTCTCCATTCCCCCGGGTGCGTGAGCTGTCGTGAGAGCGCGTCGGCCGCACGATTGAGCTCGCCCGGGATATACATGGCACGCAGCGACCTGAGTCGCCGCTGACTCCAGAGGAGAAGGTGGCGGGCGAGTTGCGACATGCGGCGTGAGCGTAGACCACCTTGATGGTTGATGTACGCTACTGCCGATGTGTTGTCCGTCCGGACCAGTACATGCTTGCCCTGCAGCAACGGCCGAAACCGGCGCAGGGCCAGCAGTACTGCTAGCAACTCGAGGCAATTGATATGCCACTGCTGGTGGGGTCCTGTCCAGGAGCCCGACGCAGCATGCCCATTGCACACAGCACCCCAGCCGGTGGTGGAGGCATCTGTTGTGACAACAACATGCCTGGACACTTGTCCTAGGGGCACCCCGGCCCGTAGGAAAGCAAGGTCCAACCACGGGCTGAATGTTTGGCGACAGCTCGGCGTGATGACCACACGGAGCTTGCCATGGTGCCATGCCCACCTCGGGACTCGGCCGTGTAGCCAGTGCTGAAGTGGTCTCATATGGAGTAATCCGAGCGGCGTGACTGCGGCTGCGGATGCCATATGCCCCAGGAGCCTCTGAAAATGTTTCAGTGGGACCACTGTATTCTGCGAGAACGAATTCAGGCAGCTCAGCACCGACTGTGCACGCTCGTTGGTGAGACGTGCCGTCATGTTGACCGAGTCCAGCTCCACACCGAGAAAAGAGATCCTCTGTGTTGGACAGAGTTTGCTCTTTTCCCAGTTGACCCGAAGCCCCAACCGGCTGAGGTGCGTGAGCACCAGGTCCCTGTGTTCGCACAACTGTTCTCGGGACTGGGCCAGAATGAGCCAGTCGTCGAGGTAGTTGAGGATGCGAACGCCCACTTCCCTGAGTGGGGAAAGGGCCCCCTCCGCGACTTTGGTAAAGACACGGGGGGACAGAGACAGCCCGAAGGGTAGGACCTTGTACTGATATGCCCGACCCTCGAACGCAAAACGTAGAAACGGTCTGTGTCGGGGGAGGATCGAGACATGAAAGTACGCGTCCTTCAGGTCGATTGCTGCAAACCAATCTTGTGCGTGAATGCATGTGAGCATGCGCTTCACGGTGAGCATCTTGAACGGGAGCTTGTGAAGGGCCCGATTCAAGACACGTAAGTCCAAGATTGGCCGTAACCCTCCGCTTTTCTTGGGTACTATGAAGTACGGGCTGTAAAACCCTGACTTCATCTCGGCTAGTGGGACCGGCTCTATTGCGTCCTTCGCCAACAGGACCGCAATCTCCTCCCGCAAAACAGTGGCATCTCTGCCCACCACTGAGGTGGATAGGACGCCACTGAATCTGGGAGGACGCCTGGCAAACTGGATTGTGTAGCCGAGTCTGACTGTTCGAATGAGCCAACGGGACGGGCTGGGAAGACCTAGCCAGGCCCCCAGACACCGTACGAGTGGTATCATCCGAACACCAGAAGTACCCGCGGGGGGGCAGCATGGAGCACTGGGGCCCAACCCGGGAAGCAGAGCGTCCCGAAGTAGAGGCAGTGAGTGATGTGAACTCACTTGGCTCCGTGTGTCCCGTGAGGGACAGAGCGGGCGGGCGTGGGGAGGCTGTGCGTCCCAAACACGTCCGTGACCTGCTCGTGGCGGATGCGGGAGTGGTTGAGAGTGAGGAGGCGGTGCGTCGCACACTGTCAACACAGACCCTTTTTGACTCAGAGATAGTGGAAATTGCTCTTTTATTGAGGATGTGGGTACCGCTGACCCGGAGGTCAGCGGCGGAACAAAAAGAAAAGGAAACGGAAGATTTACCCCCCGGCCCACTCCGGGGGGAAGGAGCGGTGCCTTCACCGTCTCCTGAGGGAGAGCAACCTCCACCATCTCTGGGCCATCCCTCTCAGGGCCGCTTCCTCTGCTTTCTTTTGGCAGATTTAGCGGCCTGAGAGGGTTGCGCCGCCTTCCTGCGGGAGGCTTGCGGGGGACGGGATTTCTCCGATCCACCCGAAGCCTGTGCAGCCGCAGGGGGGCGCCCTCGGCGACGAGCAGGCTGAGGACCAGCCCTAGGGGGGGCAGAAGCCACATCTCGCCGGGGCAAGATGTGACTAATGGCCTCAGTCTGCTTTTGTACTGCCGAGAACTGCTGGGCAAAGTCCTCGACAGTGTCGCCGAATAGGCCGGCCTGGGAAATGGGGGCGTCGAGAAAGCGAACTTTGTCGGCGTCCTTCATTTCAGCCAGGTCCAGCCAGAGATGGCGTTCCTGGACCACCAGGGTGGACATCGTCTGGCCCAGGGCACGTGCTGTGACTTTGGTCGCCCGGAGGGCGAGGTCGGTCGCAGCCCGCAGTTCTTGGAACACCCCTGGGTCAGAACTACCCTCGTGCAGCTCTTTAAGAGCTTTCGCCTGATGGACCTGAAGAATGGCCATGGCGTGCAAGGCAGAGGCCGCCTGTCCAGCGGCGGAGTAAGCCTTAGCGGCGAGAGCCGCTGTCGTCTTACCCGCCTTGGACGGGAGACGCGGACGATTCCTCCAGGTGGCGGCCGACTGCGGGCACAAGTGCACTGCAATCGCCCTCTCCACCTGTGGAACGTCCACGTACCCCCTGGCGGCCCCCCCATCGAGGGTAGTGAGAGTGGAGGAGGAAGAGGATCGGTTTCTGGCAGTGTGGGGTGCCATCCACGTCTTCTGGACCTCCTCGTGCAGCTCGGGAAAAAATGGCACTGGAGCGGGCCGCGGCTGTGAACCGCGCCCCGTCCCCAGAAACCAATCATCAAGCCGCGAGCGCTCGGGACACGGTGGAGGGTTCCACTCGAGCCCGATGCCCGCGGCGGCCCGAGCCAGCATCGCTGTCATTTCTGCCTCAGACTCAGCCTGAGCCACCACCCCGGAGGGCGGAAGTTCGGCTTCATCTTCGTCAGAAGATAACAGCGCACTCTCCGATGCAGCGATCGACATCCGATCCTCATCCGGAGCGCCAAACGAGATGCGGGGAACCTCACGAGAAGGGCCCGCACCAGCGCTCGGCAACTCGACGGCACATGGCATTGTGGAGGAGTGGGAGGTTCGTGGGGGCTGACCCGACGAAGAAGCTCCCACTGTAACCCTCAGATCTCCCAAAGTGCTAACCATCCCCGCAGCTCTCCCTTGGAAAGCTACAGAGGAATGGGTAGCAGCAGAGGGGGCTCCGCCTTCCGCATTGAAGAAGGAGAGCCGCGATCGCAACGCCAACATGGTCATGCTCTCGCAGTGAGAGCATGAACCATCCACGAGCGCTGTCTCAGCGTGCTGTCTGCCCAGACACATAACACAGCGCTCGTGGCCGTCAGATGAGGTCAGGAAACGACCACATCCAGAAACACACGGACGAAAAGCCATCTTGAAAAAGACGTCTTTTCACCCGTGCTGCTCTTTTAGAAGTGCTCTCCCGCTGGAACACCGAGGGATGGAATGCACGCCGGCCCGTTTCTCACACCAGCGTCCGCTGCACCCCACCGCTGCTGTGTTGTCGCGCCAACGAGAGAGAACAGAGCTTGCAGAGGAAATTTGAAATAGCAATAAAAATTGCTGTTGTTGGGAACCTGTCCCTAGCAATTAAAATTGCTGTTTTCGCTCTGTCTCAACGTTTCGAGGTGAAAGGAAGATCAGTTGTATCCCGATCGGCTCCGAAGCAAAAGTATGAATGAAGTGAGTAATGCCGGCTCTATTTATACCCGGATGCCGGGGGAGGGGCCCGGCATGTAAATCTCACTGGCCAATTCTCATTGGCTTGTTTTTTTCTATGCGGAGGTGATTGGGCTCCCAAGCGAGATCCCATGACGTCAGTCCGACGTAACGTCGAACGTGACTGACTGATAGGGAACTAAACCCATCAATCTCTGTCTCAGTAAGCTGTCTAAATATCATATATTAGACAAAAATAAACCCTCACAGATTCTCGCCTTCACACAGTGTTTCAAAAGGTTTAAATTGTAAAAAGAAAAAAATATTTATATGAATCACTGAACTTTTGTCCGCTTCTCACACAAAGCCTTGTCTTTTTAAGACTCTAGTACACAAGGCATATGGACCACTTATAGTGCTTTTACATTCTTTTTGAAGCTTGAAGGCTTCAGTTTCCATTCAATGTAACCAGGTGTAAGGTTTTCAGAATTTCTCCATTTGTTTTCCACTAAAGAAAGCAAGTCAAACAGATTAGGAACAACACGAGGACAAGTACATAGCAAAATTCTTCTTATCCCTTTGATGCCTCGCTGCATGTTTTTGGCTAGAACTGTATATACCAAGTCTCATTCAAGTCTATGATGTTTCAAAAAGCTCTGAGCTACTTATAATGTACTTGTAAGTGTAATTGGCTGTTAATAATGTGCGACAAAAATGTCAATTCAAAAATTTCGTGAGGGCAACAGAAACACAAACTATTCTGGCCTTTCATATAATGCAGCACAGTAGAGCACAAAAATGTGACGCCGGAATGCATGTCAAAGCAATATCAATGACGGTGCAATGACGATAGCTATTCTGTTGTTTACTTCTATTTAATGTGTTTGCTTTGTTTTGATGCCATGCAAATATTTATTGCACAAACAAAGAACCGCTGCTGAATATTAATCTAATGCCAGCTTGGAATCATTTCACTCTACACCTGGGGTCTTGGGGGGGAAAGTCAATGCTCAAGTATTGAAATTCAGAATCCCTGCTGTTGCTCTCCAATATCAAGCGTCGATTCCGCCACACACACTCACACAGGCTGTCATATCTCCACTGTATTTCCAGATCAGCTTTGCCATCAGCAATACACCTGTTATCGCAGTAATGCAGTCACCTCCTCGCAGCAGTGTTTTCTGGTCTCAATGCTTCACTCACACACACACACACACACACGCGCACACACGCATGTAACACTACCCTGGAGTGCCCTCTTACAGGCAGATAAATGGGCAAAGCAAGGTAACCACACATGGTACATTATAAATACAATTACAATCATTTTATATTTTTAGTATATACATAATACAAACGTGTGTGTGCATTAGCATCTAGTCGAATATTAAAATGTAGTTTAGTTTTTTACATCGTTACCTTGAATACCTGCAAACAATGTACATAAATACAGCAGAGAGGAACGGCATTTTATACTTGTTATACTTCCAGATGACTGTGGGTTGAGAGAGAGCATTGTCGTAGAAATGTCAACATCCAAAAGGTCAGATATGAGCCAGTAAAGAGGCGGCTTATGTAAAGCCATTACTCTCAGCAGCTGATGCTTTATGAATAAAAGGCCAAAGAGACATAATCACAGTGATTACAATGTGTCGGTATACTCAGAATAAACTAATCACTGCATAGTGGGCTGCAAATGTGCTTCACGCCATAAGAATGACTAACGCGTATATATATTTTTGTCCCTGTAGGTATCACAGTAACATTATATACAAGCTTCAAGCTTGAATTTTTAAAACAAAAAAAAAGTTTTATGAAATACTCAGCCGAATATCTTTTTGAGGAGCAAAACAGTGAGAGGACCAGAGTGTATTCTTGAAGTAAAGCTCAGATTAGATTACAGTCCGCCTGTGCGTGTCTGCTAACTGGATTAAAACTGCCACCTCCCGTCGCAGACAAACTCCACTCGCCCATTTGCAACGCTAATTTAGGGTGAGCTGGAGGGAGAGGGGGGAGGGATGGTGGGTGTCTGGCAGGCAGACCTTTAATCTCCCACGTCAGCACGAATCCTCAACTGTCAGAATGAGCGATTATTCTGCAGTCTGTCTCACCTGTCCTGCTTGCTGGATGCTGTGGATGTGTGGAAATTCAAGCAGCCACACTGAAACTCTCTGTGAGGTTTCTTCTTATTAATTAATGACCACCCCTTTATGTTGTGACACGGCAACACAAAAGCCAGTCAAGTGGATGTTGAAGCTAAATAGTTTATTTAATGAGATGATCGAAAGGCAAATCAACATTTCACTACAGCTTAATAAACATTATGCTGTCTTTATAGCACTCGCTGGAAAACCGAGGACAAGGCTAAATGCAACTCGTTCATCAAATAAAGGCAAGAAAATGGCTAAATGATTATAAGTCAAGGCCCAGTGACCGAGTGGCTCTCGCTGTTTGAGCTGAATTGTAATCGTTATACTACAGGTGACGCTGAAGAACCACATCTCCTGCGAATCACAACTTAATGAGCATGAGCTGTCAAAGCAATTAGGGGATAATTGTTTTTGAAGCGACTGCCTTGATGTTCATAAAAATCGCAAGAACAAAGAATTTCATCCCTTAACATGACTTCGCCATTAATGGATCCCAGCAAGTAGGTCTATGATACCTGGAAAACCGTACGCATTCCCATGCATCTCAATGGCAATTGCTCTGCTAACGCAGGACCCCTGGAAGTGTACGAAATCTGTCATCTTTGTTTATGTGCACTAAGTTTCCCCATCCAGTATTTTGAGTCCTAGAAATGTAGGAAAATTACTGGCAAATGAATACACTGATGACTGTCCTGAGACATGACAATATAATCTATTGAAATATTTCTATGCTGCTTGCAAAAAAAAATAAAAAATCATAGCACAAGAATGCTTATTGAATGGTCAACAATTGTTGCAACATGTTTTTTGGGGTGCAGAAGACTAATTTATATGCAAGGCTTAAATAGGCAATGCCAACCAGTTAAACCAGTGTTTCTCAACCTTTCCAAGTGCAAGTCTCGCAGGGCGCATGTCATTTACATATGACGTCACAGATGAAAACCAATCAGATTTAATGTTATGGTATTAGCAGATATTATTATTATACCTGTTGCACACAACAGAAGAGGCGGGGTTTTCTGGTGGCACATATGGTATTTTATTTCTGTCACACTCAGCAAATCAACAACTACTGTAAGAAATTCGTTTTCGTTTCACAGTGTGTTGAAATGGCTGACAGTGTGACTTTTTCTAAATCAAAGTGAAACTCTCTTGTTCAATAAACCCACGTTATACAATCCCCTGATATAAAGTATGACACAGAAAATGAGAACAATGTATTACACCAAATAAAACTAACTTAATTACATTAGCATTACAGTAATCAGGTAATAATGCTCAATGAACATACACAAAATGTATACAAGCACTTTAAGTAACTTTAAGTTACTTTAAGTAACGGTCACCAAACAATGACCACAAACGCCTTTAATAAGCAAATGTTACTCAACTCTTTTTTACAAATGACGATATCAAGCATTCTGTCACGTTACAAAAATCAGCTTATTAAAACACCTGTTGTCCGGTTTTAGATGCGAATCAATAACCTGACAACAAAAGTAAACTGCGTTAATGACTTCATTAATTAATCAGGTTACTTCCGGGGAGTGAGATCATAATTTTATTATTCACTCATGCCATTACAGAGGGGCATCAATTGACCTTTCGCCGGCAGACTGATTGACAGGCGATCTGACCAATCATAACCCCGAATACACCATTTTGTCTGACAAAGCAGTCAGGGGAGTTAGTACAATAACATTGGTGACCTTGAACTTGAAAAATTGTGTGTACTCGTGTCTTTCCCGTGCTCGAAACAACATTCCTTCTGATGTCCATTCATGTTTATTTGATGCTATAAATGAACTAGTATGAAGAGATGATCGGTTCACAAGCCGCTTGAAGGAGCTACAGCGATCTGTCACGATACATTAAAGAGACACTATACGGTATTTATTGTTTAAACTTCTTTAAAAAATTACAATATTTGAAATATGAAACTGTTTCATATCAAAAGTAGCCTGATCTGCCTTGTCTGCTGATACGTTGTCAGTGTCCTCTTTGCTCTGGGATGTATTTTTCACTTCGTGAGAACATGATGTGTGGCGTGAGAGCGCATGGCTCGACAGTAACTAAAGGGGGCGGGTCTCTGCGAAGGGTCAATTGGGTATTTGGATTGCTATGCCTCGGCTGCCTGGTCAGGACAATGCAGCTTATATAATTTTATTCTTTATATGCAGAATTACTATATAGAATACATGAAACATATAATTTGTATTTTTAAATTTTTTGTTAAAATCTTCTCATGTAAGATCAACGGCGCTGCCAATGTCACAACATGATTAATTTGCAGCGTTGAGTATTGTAGCCAATCACACGGATTTCTGTTGACAATAATGATCAATCAGAGGTGTTTAAGTTACCGGTTGTGCTAACCAGCCGCGACGGTAACGTTGAGGTGACGCGCAACGATTCTATTTTAGAATCTATCTAATTTCGAATAGCTGCTGGAAAAACGACACAAAGTTTGTCAATGATAATCTCAGGTAATGTTTGTGCTCTTTATTTAATGCTAAAAGCGTGTAAAGTGACTTTGAATGTCATTTAGTGTTCCCCTTTGTAGCCGTAGTAAAAACAACAATGTATAATTCTCCTCAGATCTTGAAATTAAACAAATGGAAGCAAGAACGTTCAAACTGTGAACAAACAGTGTTCTATGACAAAGATTGTTTTAGTATATGTTTTTAATACTGTTTAAATGGTGTGATATTTGTGAATTTGTACTTATGCGAGTGCCTTCAAATTTAGTCTGGTGCCATGTACTTGCTGCGAGAGCCCGCCCACACTGTGTTCTGATTGGCTGTGATTTTTAATTGATTGACTTTTAGTTTATAAACAAACAAAACAGAACAAACTAGGAAGAATAAAACTGTTTTTGGTAATCATATTAAAAATAACAAAAATTTGATAATATTCAGGCTTTTGTGCTTTGATGTGATGGAAAAAGTTGTGTGACGTGAAAAGAAAGTGAGACTGTCTTTTTTTAAAGATTTTTTTAGAAAGTGGGACTGTTTTAATATTTATACATACATACATACAAAAACAGGGAGATGAAGTATGGTTGTATCTGTTACAACGAAGAATCATAAGCAAAAAAAAGGAAAATAAATTTCCTGGGTTTGCATACATCAATATGTAAATACAAAGAAAAGAAAGAAATAGGCATAATAAGGTTAAATCACATCTTCATAAATCATAAATCTTCATAATGCTTCAAAGAAAATGGGATTGTCACGTCAAAGGAGTAAGATTGGATGACGTCATCAGGGTCTGCTGGCTTTTGCTGAAATGATGCCAGTGGTTACAGATGCAGCATTTTGACTGTACCACTTCTACTTCGGCTACACGAGATGAGAACACATTATTATAATTCTTTGGATCAAGAAAGGATACGCTTTTATCTGCAGTAAGGATACATTCCTGTCACAGATCACAAATGCGCACTTCAGTAAGCTGTAAGAAAGCAGGTTAATGGCGTTTACATGCTGGGCAAAATTGTTGTAAGAGGCAAAAATCTATTTGTGGCGATCGGTTTATGCTTAAGCCGTTAATGGCCTTACTCTGACAAAGGAAAACACTTTTACATGACCACATGCATTGTTGGCTTATTACGCATAATCGGGTTAAGAACGTGCATGTAAACGCACTCTATGGGTTGAGAATTCATAGAATTCTGCAAATCTAAAGGAAGATTTTCTCTTTAAAGGGATAGTTTACTCAAAAAATGAAAATTGCCATCATTTACTCACCCTAAAGTTGTTCCAAACCTGTATGTTGAACGCAAAAGACGACATTTTGAAGAATATGGGTAACCAAACAGTTGATCGGCCCCATTGACGTCTATAGCATGGAAAAAAAAATACTTTGGAAGTCAATGGGGCCGATCAACTGTACAGGTTTGGACTAACTTGAGGGTGCGTAAATGATGACAGAACTTTCATTTTCGGGTAAACTATCCCTTTAGGACTTTTTCTTTTGGCTTAAACAAGTTAACTGCAATTTAAACTTAAAATTGCTTGCAAATCTCTTATGACTTTAACTTATTTTATTCTCTTTCTGTATGAAGAACAATGCATGCTGCTGTATCTATTTTGAATTCACTTGTCAGAGTTCCCCTTTGCATTGAAAAAGCTATCAAATCTCTGGACATTAATTTAATTGTTAAAAGAGTCTTATTCAACAGTTGTGAAAAACTGTTGAAGCATTCTAAACCTAAAGAACCCTAAGGACTTGTTTACTGGCAGGAAGCTTGAAATGAGTATAAATTTATTCAAACAAGCTGTAGAAACGGCTTCAGCGTTGCCGCTTCATGAAAAACCATCACGCATGGAGCCCCTCCACCTCATCATCTAGGAGTCAAAACTCCATCAGTCCATAACCAAACTGTGGCCACAGAATACGCTTTCTCACCAGCATGCGCTTTCTCACCTGACATACTTGGAGCTTGTCATAACTTGAAGTGAATTTATAGTGAATTTGTGGCATGCCCAGACCATGCAGTGCCCTACAAAAACTAAAAACAGATCAGTCTGCTGATTTGTATTCAGGTTCAGGTGTCTTTAGGGTGAATTATTGCTTCACCTATAACCCGACGGTCATTCATTCTCTAATGGCCATCTAGATTGATATGAAGTTTACAATGTGTTTGGCAGCTAATTTGTGAACGGATGGCCAAACAACCCCAGCGCGAGATAACGACTTTCTATTACACAAGAATGGTGAAACTACTCTCAATATGCTGCTCGAGGAATGTTAATGAGCGTCCACCCATGCCATTAGCCCTCCAAATTCCAGATATCTTTCAGTTTATCCTTTGCACTGAAAAGGGCCAATATAGAAATGACCTTCCAAACAAACGAAAGAGAGACATTATGAAATGCAGACAGCCAACAACAGGGCTGTTTCTATTCTCGTCTTTTGTCAGTATAGCAAAAACTAGACATTTTTGTCAGATTTATTGTATTCACGGTCTAATTTTTCCGTTCGCTATTTACAGTATCGTCACTGATTTGCTACAAACAATTTATTTAAAACATAATAGTTATTTTTGACACAGTGAAACTGCACAACATGGATCACGAATGTACTCTTCTTATTGTCTTTTCTATATGTGATCAACCTTGTGTAACCAGCTAAAGCACTAAATAGTTTAAATGAGATAAGTGCATTTAGTCTTTTCCATGGCCTTTCTATCCTTGCAGGTATTGTCCTGAACTTCTAAAATAAACTCACCTTACCCCAGAGGACAATATGACACTGCTACTCCAAACACTGAGGTGCAGTCCAAACAGTGCAATTTTAAAGAAAGAGGATGACAGAAAAGTTCAAGAGTTGAAGCATATTGGATGGCACACCTGCTCCAACATTGTTCAAGTTCAAGTTCAACTCTGTCTCTTTACAGTCCAGTTTATTAGATCCTGTCTAGTCTCTACTTTAAATGAAGGTCAATAACTTTATTCTAAAATATCCAGGGATAGTTTACCCGAAAATGAAAATTCTATAATCAATTCCTCACCCTTGTGTCATTGCAAAGCCTTAAGACTTTCATTCAGCTTCCACACACAAAAGAAGATATTTTACAAAACCTGATAGATTTTTGAGCCTCCATTGACAGTGCATTTCAACAAAACTTTAAAAAAGTTTCTGCAAAGAAATCCATATGAATCGAGCGGTTAATAAGAAACATGATAAACATTTAAATTATGCTTTATATGAACATTGATCAATGCACATACAAAGAACACCACAAATATAGATCAAATACTTTTTGGATAAGAAAAATAAATGTATAAAAAAAAATTTGTTGCCATTCTTAATTGATTTCTTAATTGAAAGAAGCATAAAAATGGCTACAATGTGGTGCCATCAAATCATTGCTCTGTTTGTTTGAGCATTCGAACCTGCCCGACAAAAGCAAAATTGGCTCAACCAATGGTATGAGGTTGGGGAGGGCTATAAATTTATCGACCAATGGAAAGTGGGCAGTGTTCAGGACTAAGTACACAGGGTTCTTCTCATTTCTTATTTGTTCAACCTAATTTTCTTTCCTTGCTTTCTTTCCTCGCGTCTCAGCTCCACCCCCTGTAGGATGCGAGGGAAAGATGCAAGGAAAGAAAATGAGGATGGGGGAATCGAAAGAAATGTTATTTTTATATTGGAATGTTCTTGATCACTCGAGCGTCACTTCAAAGCATCATCAGCTGCGCTCAAGGTATCTGTCCTCATGTTGTTAAAGTTTGGTTATTTGAAAAAAATCATAATGTTAATAATGTTAGATTCCCCATTGAAATATATGAGATGTAAAGTTTATTTAAACTGCAAAAGTAAAGCATACATTTAAATTATTGTTGACAGATGTGAAGGGGGAGGAGAATGTATATGTGCGTCAGGTTTTCGATGAGAAAGACTTCCGCAAAGGATACACCTGTGTATCCTCGCTCCTCGTTTCTTGCCTCCTCGTGGTGCAATTAGAGAATTGAGATGTCCTTCAAGATGGTTGAGTTCGATCGGTTTCCGGGTCACAGGCTGGAGGATGTAGAAGTGAGGCAACGAGGAAGCATCAATTTGACCCAATTTGATCTTCGTTTGGTGCAATCTTCACGTGCAATCGGAAATTTGATAATTCCCACTTCTGATGCTGTGATTACAAGCTCATCGCATTAAAGTTTCGAAATCGGAGGGCGTTCATGAGCAATTTTTACCTAGGAAACTCATATTTACGATAATTCCGAGAGCATGATAAATAGTCAATAGAATACTGAACAAATGTGTAATAAAACACAAAATTTTAAACTTGTAAAATACCTCACAAGTGGACTTACAATGGCATAATATGGAGGAAACGTTGCGTTACGAATGTCGTCAATAGAGCTTTAACACTGAATATTTCTTTTAGGCCCGATAATATTAATTTGCACTTCGTTTTATATTATTCATTTCATTTTCATTCATCTTGCAGTAAAAGTCAAGTACTATAAACTTAAAAACACAGACGGTCAGAATTCTCTGTCAACTTCTCATTAGATTAGACACAGAGAACACATGCAGTGGCCTATGGCTTTTCTCTAATAAAAGAAAACAGCAAGGCTGAAATTACTGACTCGTGAATGAGAGAGAAGGTGAACACTCCAAACCGACTCCTTCAGATGCTCATGTGGAGGTGCCGGCAGGCTAATTGATTATTGACAGCATGCCTGTTTCTCCATGCCTATGGCAAGGTATACCATGTCCTCCAAGTGACTGACTGAATCACCAATCTGTGACGAAAATTTGAGGGAACAACTCTGGTTTATTATTCTTAATTAAACAAAAAGTTATTTTACTTAATTATTAGCTTGATCAGCTGTGAAAATGTTTCATAATTTCATGACTTTTTCAAGTGTTTCTCCTAATGCTGAGAAACAAATTGGTGTCTTCACTACTGCATTGTCTCGCCCTGAGGAGCTTTTGTTTACTGACTGTAGATGCTTTGCAGAAAATAACTATTTCAAAACCACGGCATCTTGATTACCATTTTTTATCCTAGCAAACTAGTGTAGTTCAAAGCTCAAAACATTATAAATTAGATGGTTAGATAAAAGAAACCGTTAACTCAAAAATGAAAAATCTGTCATTGCAATTCCATTGAAAAAAGTTACCAATAACTTTCTTCTGTGGAACACAAAATTAAGTCACAGGTTAGAAACAATATAAGGGTGAGTAAATGATGACAGAATTTTAATTTTGGGGGAATTATCCCTTTAACGGCAAGTAGCACCAACAAAATGGTAGTTATTCTGAGAAATACTAAAGCAGACCATTCAAAAAGAAACTTTTGGTTGGATTTCAAAACCTTTTCACACTCCCTTTTATTATTCTGTGGAAAATTTTCACCAAGGTTCTTCACATTCGGAGGAGTACAAATCACCCCAGGGGAACTTATTTTGTTCCCCGACTCTCCCACAGAAACCAGCATCCAGCAGCACAGCTACACTGCGACAAGTTTTTCATCATGTGAAGTCCTTCCAATCTTTGGACAAACAGCAAACAAGTTTGTGGCTCAAATCCATAGGAACTTGTTATTTATCATGACATTTCATGAATCTATAGCAACTCTTTGAAAAAGGATAAAAATACAGAATTGCGACATGAGCAAGGAAAGCACAGGATTTTTCTTAATGGAGTGTGTCTACCAGGCGCTCCCTCACTCCTGTGACTGAGTTAAGGTGTCAGAAAACATTGCTTGGTTATACGTGGGTGCTGCTTTTCCTTGACTTGTCTTGTCTGAAGAGTTATGCTCACAGACGAGACTTACCACTTGCACCTGGATGTCAGTGCGCTCGTGATAGGGCTGCGTGCACCTATTCCTGTCAAAACTTCCTCTTTTAAACTCAACGTAAACCTAACAACATTGCATTTCCTGATTAAAAACACTCAGAGGACTCAAAAAAACTTTCACTGTTAGTTTCACTCAAACCATTCTTTTTCACATGACTTAAAAAACACATTTAACTACATGAACTTAATTTAAATAAGTTGTCTCTATTAAAAAAGTGAGTATTAAAGTAAGTGTTTGTTCAGTCAACTTAACATTGCTGAGTGAAACGCAACTGACTGCATAAGGAGAGTAAATGTAGGGATTAAAGTGTTATTTTAAGTGTTTTAGGGGAAAGATGGTGTTAGTTCATGTTAGTGTTTAATGTCCAGTTATGTTGGACATTTAGAGGAGTTTCTGTAATGTTTTTGAATTTGGTGGTTACCATTATGCAGAAGAGTGGCACACCTGTGTGTAGGCTGTGAACATTCATCTACGCATGTTTATGGATGGAATTCCTGTTCTCAGATAAATGGAGTTGGTTCAGTGAGTTATTTTTGAGAGCATTTTGTAGAGCTAATAGTCAATTTAACAAGGTAAATTAAGTCAATAAATGTATACATCTTGCGTAATAAACTTTTATAAATTTAACATAACATTAAGTAAACTGTTTTACTCAATTTTGGCAGCTTTACTTGAATTTCTTTTGTTCATACAACTAAATTTTTATTTGTATAAATTACTCAATATAGTTGCATGGAATCACTTGACTGCTTTAAGTAAATCCAACAATTAATTTTTTTGAGTGAGTGCAAATTTTACGAGAGGATACTTGTCATTCCTGGTGCTAATCTCTATCCAAGGACAGGAAAAAAATCAATCAAAAATATGTCACCTTTGAATGACATCACAAATTGTTTAACATCGCGTTCTGAAAATACCATGTGCAAGAGGGAGAAATCTATATTGCTTTCTATTTATTTGCGAGGCGTTTAAGCAGAGCCTCAATGTGACCCAATAAAAGTTTGGAGAGAAATCTATTTCATTTCTCAAAAAAAAAAAATAGTCTGAGAAGTCATGCATTTAAATGTGGCCTTCCCAAACGCTCCCTTGAATGTGTAACTTTGCCTTCCCAGAGACCCACACCACCGAAATCAATCCTTATAGATTGCCATCACCGTAATATTTATGCACCAGTCTCAGAGCTACAGTCGAATATAAACAATGAGGTCAGTTTACTGTAGAGGGCTGATCCATAATTGGTATTTTAATTTTAAAATAGTTCACAGTCCTACTGGAACAAACTACAAATCAGGCAAAAAAAAAATGATAAAATACAATTTGAAATGAGATTAAACCAAAGTAAACAACTCATGCATACTAAAGTAAACATGAAATGAAATCTCTCATAATACCTGTGCATACAAATAAACACATTATAAAGCTACTCACACTATCCAGCTGCCAAGCAAAAAGACAAGAAAACTTGGAGGTGGGGGGGGGATAAAAGTAAATAATTGGAAATCTCCATCTGGTGGGAAAGATAAAATAAACGAGTGACTTTAAAGCTAAATAGAGTATGCAAAAAGGCCATGTAATGAATCATTCTAGTATTGCTGCTGGGATTTCCTAATTTAGATTTTAAACTAAATGGCGTCCCACTGTAAAGCGTGGGATTATTGATGTCACAACGGGTGCTTGTCTTTTGTCGAAAACCATGTACGGACCAATGAGCACTGATCCACGGCCCCTCTAAACCTCTCCTGAGTAATATCTTCATCATTTCTAATACAAGCACAGGCTGAGTTTGCAGTTCCGTCGCAATAACTGTACAAGAATAAACACTGCAGAGAGAAAAGGCAACTGAAATAAGGCACTCAACTAAATCCTGATGTATATGGCTCTCCGTGAGCTATAAAAAGACATCGTCCCAACAATACAGAATTTGATGAACAGTCAGATGTTATGGACTGGCTGTATATCTGAAGGCTCTTATGGATATATTCTACCTGAAATGATTTTTAGGTCCTCTCTCACATCTTAACATCTCTCCACACAGCCCACCACAGTAATCAACACCAATCATAGTTTGAAACGTCTCTCTCACTACAGCTAATGAGCTGCATTCCAGCACCGTTGCAATGCAGCCTTCAAGGATATAGCGGGGTTATTTTTTACCCATCAAAGAACAGCTCCAAGTATCCTTTGAACATTAGAGAGAGAAAACAAAACAGCAGACTTGTGTTTTGCTGACTGATGTGATGTACCTGGTCGAGATCTGTGGTTCAGGTAGGGCAGTAGAGGAGCACAGAATCTGAGGTTGCTAACTAACAAGTATATAAAAAAAGAGTAATATTTGTCCAGTTGCAAAGCAAAAAGATGAGAAAACTGGAAATTAAAAATAGATTAAAAAAAATACATCAGACAGTTTGAAAGCCGAAAAATAGATTAAATAACCAGTTACACAACTGTTGTCTGAAGATCTAAGTTTGGTTTGAAAAATGTACCAAGCACAATGTTCTCTCACCATTCCTGATTTCTAACACGTACTCAGTGTTCGGTGTGGTCTTGCGTCTATCAAAGCAGAAACGAAAGGTGATGCTCTCTGTATGTTTTCCGTCATCTACGGTCGCATTCATATCTAAATTGCGCAAGCTTATTTTGTCCATTAGATCACAAGATAGAAAAAGCCCAAATATTTACCTGCCCATAGACCCTCCCCTTGAGGAAATCAAGACAGAAGTGATTGAAAGTGGACAAGAGACATATTAAAACACCAGGTGTAAACTTTTATGCGTCCGCCTTGTCTACTTGTGATCTGATCAACCAAAACGCATCATAATACCAGGTGTAAACAGGGTCAAAGTGCTATTAGAGTCACGATTGTAACTGAAACGGTTCTATGAATTGGTTCTATGTTGTTGATTTGATGGAGGCAGATCTGAATGTGAGCTGCTGTCAATACCGTGGTTAGAAAAGGGCAGGATTTAAGCGGAATAAATGATTGGAGAAGTCTGTTGTTTCTCAAGCTCATATAATTAAGCTCATATGCTTATTTTTTTGTTTTTGTTTTCATAGACATGTAGGTTCTTTGTTCACAGTGCGAAAATTTCAAAGTAATCAATGAAAATCATTGTTGATTATATTTATCATCAATTAATCTTGATTTTATCGAGCAGTCACTGCTTGAGAAAATCCTAGTAGAAATATTTTGAACACAATGAGAATTTAAAGTCAGCTTTGACTAGCAATTCTGTCCTCTTTCTGGCTGTAGAGGACAAAAAAAATTCCCTCATAATAACTCACATTCATCGTTGTCTCTCTATATGTCGTTTTGCTCTAATTTCCTCGTTCACAGCAGGAAGCATATAAATATATAAAATCTAGACAGCGGGATACAAGGTGAGTCCCTAAGAGAAGCATTATTATATTACAGATGTAGCGGACGCACTGTTGAGCATTCCTTACATAAACCTCTACCTTAGCTCATATCAGAGGGAATATTGAATTTCTAAGGTTATACTCACCGGTATTAGCATTTCATTTTATAATTTAGTGGCTGACCTGAAGATTAAGTAGTCAGTGACTTGAACTGCACCATGACTACTGCAGTGAATCTAAAGATGTTATTCAATGACATGGCAAAGTCATCTGAAGTGGTCCAAAGATGACCACTGCAATCTAGATGTTGTCGTAATGAGTAAAAAAGAGAGAGAGAGAGAGAGAGAGAGAGATGCCTGGATGTTAGTGATAAGGAACCCCCCCCCCCCCCCTAAAAAAAACCTGGAGGGAAAACTACATTTATATCAAGATTTAAAAAAAAAAAAAAGAAAAGAAAAATTTTCTCAAACTCTTGAGCTCTATATTTAATGCCCTGAACACTTACATCCTTATTAAAGCATCCTGATAAATATGCAACCACTACTTCTAATTCTGCTGGGGCATGCAAATGAGCGATTGCAAACATTGCTTGATTAAGTGTCAAATTTTAATGAGATGAGCTATTATCGGTCCTAACTTAATCTAATGTTATTAAGGAGGCAAAAAATAAACTACAAAACTGTGAAATATTTATATTTACAAGATTTGGGTCACAAATCTTGTTTGATGCGTGTGACAAGAGAGCTGACATCACCGACTTCAACGAGATGAATTCCTCCAACCTCTGGCAAGTTGTTGAGCCACGCAGGGTCCACTTATAACAAAACTTCTCAAGGGAATGAATATTTCCATAGCTTGCTTAAGAGGTTATTGTGATTTGATAGCCTGTGGAAATTACTCATTTCCAATGCTAATGGCAAATGAAACAAGCGGAACGACCAGGGAATTCAGCATACTAGATTTCCCAGCACAAAACGCTGTATATAATTCCCAAGATTTGTTGTAAATTCATGTTATGATGTACATGACTTTGTATACTAGATTGAGTTTGATCAATGCATCATTTCATTCAAGAGTGAGAATGTTGTACGTCTTCAAGGACGAATGTTTCTTTCAAACCGCAATGTGGGTGTGAGGAAGAAATGTTCCACATAACTACTCGTTAACATAAGAGAAGTATTTGTAAAAAGGAAAAAAAAAACAGATAACAAGAAGCCTGTGATTAATGAGAAAATTCAATTTCAACAGTGACCCAAAAAGGCCATTACGTTTTCCACTCAAGCATTTACCATTAATTATGACAAGCTTTCCATAAGCCTCCATGAAATTCAACGAGCAAAGCAAAAGTCGCGCCGGAAAGCTATTCAGTGAATGCTGAGTCAACTGCAATTTCAGCCTTAAATGCTTGTGTCTTCTTTTCATTCCACTTCACACATATTAGATTTTCCTCAAAGAATGTTATAAGATTATGACAACATGTTGACTAAGTACTTGCTTTGAAAGCCAACTATTCCAGGTGAACGTTTAGAAATTAAAATGATGAAAACTTTTAATGTAATATAATAAAGAAAAAAAACCTGCTTGCTGGATTCATGAACTCAAAATAATTTTGGCTTCAACTGAAAGACTGATTGATCCAATATATGCCATTTTCAGTTGGAAGACTTCTGTATTGACAAGTAACGCCCAGTATTCCTTAAAAGCCGAGTAGTAGCACTCTGATAGATTAGCAGAGCTTTTTTAATCAGGGTTTGTGCGGGGTAACGGCACAATCCCTGATAGCTCTAATTGAAATGTCCAGGCTTTACTCTACCTCTTCACTCCTCATAGAGGCCACATACTAATCAAAAACACAGGGATTAGAGTCTCAACATGTGCTGCTCAATCACTATCCACCATCTGTTAGATGAACAACAACACAACACTGATCTTCAACACCACTAGCAGTAGTAGGAGTCATTTCAGAAGGAAAAAAAAAATCTAATTTATTTCAAACGGTTAAGAAAAATCTGTTAGCATATGGAAATGTAATGAACATTTTGGTGAACGTTCTTGAGAAATTACAAAAGAATTGCTGATTCAGAGTTTTGAAACGATTCAAAAACAGTTTGGGCTAATTCGCAGAAATGAATCAAATGATGTTTTTGCTACTTAAGTTTAAATCAGGCTATTAAAAATCTGTGTTAAAGCACTCACATATTCGGGAATCACAAGAAAAGAGGTGAAATTAGTGTAGTGATACGCTCTTTAGGATTAAAAAGCCATTAAAATTCATTACCATATTCATTATGTTGCTTAATTTTATATTGCCATCAAAATCATTGAAATTATTAACATGATTATTCAATATCACATAAACCCACAATGCAATGCATGTAAAGAGGTCAATATTCAAGGATTAATCACTGACTATACGCAATCATTAAATGTTGTTAAAGGGCAATTACATAGAAGTCTCAAAAGCACAACAACAAAAACTGTCGGAGAGAGCGTGGAAAATGATCAGGTAAAATTAAATCGACTGTTTTTGGTGCAAGAATTCTTCTTGACTAACATAATAAGTGGCCCTCAAAGTGAAATAAAAATCAGATTTTTAGTTTAAGCAAATACCGATTCCCAACAAAAATGCTAAATATGGATAAATAAAACTTCATTTTGTTTAAATTTAGTACAATGTTGCAATTAATCATAGAGCAGCTAACCTCTGATTTGCACAAGATCAGCAATTGCTAAATACGTAAATACAAGCACATTTTTATGTATTTTGGAGCTTTTTATGAAGAGAAATTGTAAAGATCTGGCATCTCTCATATTTTATGTTTCGTGGCCTCTGCCAGTGAAGTCGCTATAATCAAACAAATAAGACTGAGATGCAGTCTGTATGATCCAAGATGTTTGCCTCTTGGTGAGTGTAGAAGAGACGAGTTCGACAGGTTCATTAATGCTTCAAGAGAAAGAGATTGCATGTTCTGGCCGTGTACCATTTTGAAAGAGTTTCTAAAGTAACAGTACTGGCTAAAACATGTCTTATTATTAACTTCAGAACAGTGGGACTTCAGAAGCATGAAAAGAAACAACCATTAATGTCACAGAACTCAAACCTGAAACCATTTTGAATGCTGTTTTTAAGATAAATACAGGTCAGAAAATGCAGCTTCACCCAGGATTCTCAAGATTTAAAGTGCTCACAGCTTTGAACAATCCCTTGATTGTTCCTAAGCGAATATTTGAAATGTTAAAAGTTTTCCAATTGCATTTTGTTTGACATGCTGGTTACATAGAAACAGCGATATTGGGCTGCCAACTTATGAAAGCTGCATTCTTCAGACATGACAACCCATGAATAGCCCCATCTATGGATGTTCACTGCACCAAGTCCTAATCTAAACCTCTAGGTCATTTAGAATCACTCACTAGACACAATGCTATACTTTTCTTTAATGGCTTTTGTGAATGAGCACAGTGTCTGACCGAATTTTCTCACGTCATTCGGCAGATGTTTAATGAACAGTGCTGGAGCCACTAGGATCTCTAGAACATTGCTGTTTGCATCATATTTAGGGGCTATTTTGTACTATTCCTGATTACTTATGGAATAAACAAGGCTTGGTATTCATACAAAAGTCTGAGATTAGCTCTAAAGCTACTTACTAGCCACTGCCAACTCAATTTTTAGGCACACACACAAATAAACAGATGGGAATTTGGTTTTTAAAGCATTTGACACAAAACCATTGTCTACTTCAATAATATATACACACACACCATATTTATACATCTTACAATCTTCTATTATTTCACAACCAAAATCACTGCAGCTTCACAGGACTCCCTGCAGATGTGAGGATTTCTGAATTAGTTTGCCGGAATGAGTCATTTTGTGTTCTTATTAAGGAAATCACATTTCAGTAAACACTAAAAATCACATTCCCTCCAAGTAATTGGAATAAAAGGCACAGCAACAATCCAAGTAACGTGGTCATTTCAAACATTTCTCTTGAGAAATTTTGTGAGCCTTCTTGTCCTTTTGATGAAATTAGCAAAGAGATCATTTTACATCTTAGGCTGAAATCAGCACCACTTACATTCTGTCGTCATCAACACCTAATGGGTCTAATTTGCGTAATAACATCACGCTGAGACTCAGCAGGACTGTGTCACTTTGGAAAGATGAAACTGCATTTGATATCTTAATAAAAAGGCTTCTTCAGACTAAAGATCAGGTCATTTTAATATTAAGAGCAAGGATTGTGATCTCTTAAGACTTTTCAGAGCACCTGTAAAACTAAATGACTGACTACACTGTTGCATGTCCTAACTGACCCTTCACCGGCAGTTTGATTGACAGACGACCTGACCAATCCTAACCCGGAATCTGTCATTTTGTCTGACAAAGCAGTCAGGGGAGTTAGTAGATTCACGTTGGTGAACTTGAACTTTAAAAATTGTGTGCACTCTTGTCTTTCCACGCTTGAAACAACATTCCTTCTGATGTTCAATCATGTTTATTTGATGCTATAAATGAACTAGTATGAAGAGATGATCAGTTCACGAGCCGATTGAACTGAGGAGCTACAGCGATCTGTCACGACACATTAAAGAGACACTATATGGTATTTATTGTTTAAACTTCTTTTAAAAATTACAATATTTGAAATTTGTTTCATATCAAATGTGTCCTCTTTGCTCCGCAATGTATTTTTCACTGCGCGAGAGCATGATGTGTGTCGTAAGAGCGGTATGGCTTGGCGGACATAGCAACAGTAACTAAAGGGGGCGGGTCTTTCCAAACGTCCAATTATGGTTAAAACAAATATATATCTGAATATTGAGAGGCAACACATACATAAATAGAATACATACATAAGATAAATATATAAGAACCTGATTTATAAATTGCCCTTTTGAGTCATTTCAGAGCCGAGCATCAAAATATATAAAAAAAAATTTGATTGATTGATCTAGTGGTTCTTCTGATTGATTTTGAATTGGGACGCACCTCTCAACCACAAGTTTTCATAACTTCTCTTTCTTGACTCATTTGATCAGACTGATGTGTTAAGGCATTTTTCCACAAAATCAAGATCACAAATGCAAATTATCCTTGTTTAATGACACCATAAGGAAAATTATGACCGAATAAAAATCCTCCATGACATTCATCATGTTGTTCAATTTCATACAGTCAGTGAAATCATCTTAATACATCACCCTATAGATGTTAATTTCTGGGAATTATAACTATTGTAGATTCTATTATTACAGTAAAGATGGCTCATGCTCCTCCACTGTGAACCACTGATTAAACTTCATGAGTTGAATTCTTCTTGAGCAATGAACCTAAAGTCTATTTCAAAGGGAAGTTTTCTCTATTAAATCACTGTACTCCATTCTCTCTGTGTGAAGCTGGACCACAGCTGTGGCACCAAATTTCAATTTAATGACATATAATTCCTGTCTTGGCTGAGAGAGAGTTAGAAAAGTGACAGGGGGTTCAATGGACAGTTCAGGCCTGGGGGGATGTTGGCTTGAGCGCTGCAGGGGAGTCTGTAGCTTCCTGGCAACTTACTGGCAACCGATGACATCTTCGCTCTCTCTCCATCCCTCTGTCCCAAAGGGGAAAAAAAGCACTCTTAACCCCTGACAACCTCCATTAAACACAAGTCTAATTCTACACTAGTGGAAGCTGCTTGTGCAGACAGTGTGAGCTTCAAGGACAAGTATGTATATTTGCTTAGGATACATAACATTTTTTGAAGAGGGACATGTCATGGTCAGATGCTGAGTATGTGGATTCTGTTACGAGCACTTGAGAACCAGACCAAATAGAGTACTTACCACATTTTCCATTTTCATTTGACCTTAAAGTCACCACTTGTATTTGTTTTTTTTAAAGTTTTTCTCTTCAAGGAGTTTTCCTTGAACACAACTAGGCATTACCATATCTATGACTTAAATTTTGACACGTTAATCAATATTAGCTCACGTACAAATTAAAGTCCTGTCATGATTTACTCGCCTTCATATCAATTCAATTGATTTTCTTTCTTCTGTTGAACACTTAGAGGAAAAAAAATGAAGGTTGTGCTAGTCACTTTTTTTCATACAATTACAGAAAATTGTTACTGAAGATGTGAGTCTCAAAAAAAACCAACAACTTAACATGTATGGACCATTTTTGTCCACATCGTGCGCTATATTCCAAGTCTTCTGAAGTCATACGATAGCTTTGTGTAATGAACAAACTGAAATTTAAGTCTTTATTCACAGAAAACCATCAACTCCAGTGAGATGGTTAAGTTGCAATGTAACAGAAGCAACAGATCTTTTCTTCCAAATTAAGATATGGTTCCTTAAATCTAAAATCTTTTAGTCTGTGTAAACAAACCTTCATTAAACATTTGAAGCATATCAATTTAGTGGCAGAACGGATCAAGCACACGTGAACCAATAATCATTTACTTCTAGTTACAGCACAAAAACAAGAATGAATATCAGAAGGTATCAGTACAACTTACTGAAATGAATCCTCATGTTTCATGTAATCGCTTAACTCAATGTTTCAACAGCGGAATGTTGTCAATAAATAAGCTTGTAGGCTATACAATGTAACTTAACGTTACATTTACCTCAAGAAAGTTATTCAAAGTCCATAAACTCAGTTACTAGAGAAGAGTATTTATGCACTGCATTACATATCCATTACATTTTTACTTAACCTGTTAGTGATGAATAAATCTGTCATGACTGTTTATTAGTTTAATGTCATTTAAATATTTATATTTCACCAACAAACAGGAGTAGAAACAATTCTGTTTTAAAAGGTTTATATAAATATTGCCTTGTTTGCAATTTAAATGTTTGGACAACTCAGTTTTATCCATTTCAGTGTTGATTTTTATTATTATTATTATTATTGTTGTTGTTGTTATTATTATTGGGTTTTTGTTTTCGGCCAAGTGAATCCTTAATTTTCGGTTTTGGCCCAAACTTTTCACTTTTCCTTCAATCCTAGATGTCAATGTCTGGTTTTTCGAAAAACATCATCATCAGAGAAGAGATGTCAATTAAATTTTTTGATAAAAGATCATGAGGACACATACACTTATGTTTCCACAATTTTGTAGATGGTTGAATAATTTATGATAATTACTATAATATCCCATAAGAAAATAATTATTGTGACTTTATGTGGACTAAATGACTGGAGAAGTCCAGCATAAGTCACCAGAGAGAAGTTTGATGTTTCATTAGAAGTTATTAGGGGTGTGACGAGATCTTTTGTGATCTTTTTTGAAAATTTGTCTCGTCGTGCAATCAGTGTGAGGGTGAAATTATTATTATTGAAGATGCCCCCGCCACTTTCAAACACTTTGGTTTTCCAGTAGAAATAATAAACGGCGAAAGAATAACACACAAGACACAAACAATATGTAAACATTGTAAGAAAACTATGCCGTACACCTCGGCCAAGGTTTTACAGACTCTTAGGGGGCCGTTCACATATCGCGCGCATTTTCATTTGCGCAAAATGGAAGCGACGCGGTCGCGACGCGCATGCGGCGCTCGTTTTTTCCCTGGCGCGCCGGTGAGATGAAAACATCCTGGACGCCCCGAGCTCCCGAACGCTTGCAAAAGAAGGAGGAAGCGACGCGGCCACGCTTTACACGCATTTTTAGGCGCGATATGTGAACGGCCCCTAAAGAGGCAGAAAGCATCGCTATTACTGCTGATGGTTGGACTTCTCGGTGTACGCAGAGCTATATAACAGTTACAGCCACACAATCAATAGTGACTGGGAAATGGTCAACTTTGTACTGCAGTTAAAGTGACACTTAAAGTGTTATTTGAATTTTTTATTTATATGTTTATTTTATTTATACTGTTTAATTTATGTTCAGTAGAAAGAAGTAGAAAGAAGTTCAGTGAGATTTCTCATGTGAAATTATACAGATCAGTAGAAAGAAGTTCAGTGAGATTTCTCATGTGAAATTATACAGGGCAGAAAACAATCGGTTGATTTTGTGGCAAAACATTTAGCAGTGTTTGCATGTTGTTTTACTGCAAATAACTCATTAAAATAGAAGTAAAATGACATGCATTACAAGTTGATTTCAAAATGCACCAACATTTTTGCATTTTATGATTTTCAGTTGAATAAAAGACTATTTTCCCTTCATACGTTTCATTATTGAGGATTTCTTAAAAATACTATAAAAATCTCGTCTCGTGAACCCAATCTCGTGTCTCGTCTCGTGGGATAGGGGTCTCGTCACACCCCTAGAAGTTATATATCCTTATAGGTATATATAAGTTATAATCAAGTTATAACATTTTCATTAGAAATTAAAGCAATTTTTGTATTTCCAATAATCCTATTTCATTATAATAAAATGCATTTAGAAAAAAAAAAATAGGCTACATTTCCATTTCATGGGACCTGATCTTTGAGTCGAACTCACAAATCGAATCAGTTCGATGGTTGAACGAGCAATTCGGATATTTTAAATGCATCGGTCAGGTGAAATGAATCAACCGATTCCTTACAAAGATCCTATTCAAGCGAATCATTCGTTCACTAATCAGAAATCGCTTCTTCTGTCGTAAACGTTCGTTCGTAAAAGGAGAAACTGTATAGCGAAAATCACGAGTTCCAGTCCTCACACAGTCGGTGTCATATGACTTCAGAAGTCTTGTAATAAATCATACAAGAAACATGGACTTGTTTTTTCTCTTTTTTTTGAAATTCACCCCTATTCATTGTCTTTCACTGGAAAGGACGACCATGACGTTCCTACTTTTCTCTCCTGTATACTGGGTTAGAAAAGAATGAGGGTGAGTAAATAATGACAGAATTGTACGTTTTAGTGAACGTATTAGTGCTTCAATTCTTCATCAAATCACGCATCAACAGCAAAGCACATCTCGAACATGCAAGAGAGACAACGCGTCCTCCTGACAGGGCATATATTAAGCACGAGAGGTCATTTCCTCGGCAGATTAACCCGTCTTAACTCAGCTAAACACAACTTAGTATATCTCTGCAACCAACTTAAACCAGTTTATCAGAAACTAAGATGGGAACTGCTCTCTGAACTCACTCATTACACTGTTGCGCAGTCACGCAGATGTGAAACAAGTGCACGCGTTTGGAAAGACAGCGTCCTCTCACCACATCCAGAGCGCTTTTCACAAAACTTTCAAACGCGAATATGAAGACAACCCATCAGTCCTCTGTCTAAATAGCTGAAAATACATCAAAACCATCAGTCTAAAGGTTTAAAATACATCACAAGCCAAACAGAACGATGCCATCGTAACAGTTTGAAGCCGCAGAAAACGCCACAGAGTTGCTCTTGTCTTCTTTGATCTGCGAGCGCGTTCAAAACGAGACCCGCACAATAATCTCCAAACGAAAACCAATGGTATTCCTGCCAAAAAAAAAACTTTTCGGATAATATCAAAATCTCCCGAAAAGATTCATCTTACCTTGTTGAATAAAAGCGATGGATATTCCAGTCAGGATGACCCAGCACACGGGATTCTTCATGGTGTCTGGAGCGGATCGAATGCGCGTGAGGTCTGCGTGATTGTTTTCCTTCTTGCAAATACCAATTTGAAAATCCGGAGGAATAAGTGGAAGTGTAGTCCCAGCTCTAAGTAACTGTGAAGTGGGCACTCACTCACTCACCTACGCAGACGCGGAGAAGTCCCTCCTTCAGTGAGGTATTGCTTATGGAGCTGTTTGGCGAGGCTTCCACGGGATTAAAAGAACCCGCTTTCATTTGCTCAAGAAATGTGACTGTGCATTTGAAGTGCAATGCTTGGGTTAGTTTGCAAATAGTGTATTTGCTGCATCTCTCAATGCGGTTTGTTTTATTGTTTAGTCATGTAATGCCACAGTTGTTATTATTTAGCACTGGTTTTACTGGATTCCTGCATCCCAAATTAATTCATCCCACTGTCTCGAAATTGGTCCTTCATTAAGGGAGAACGAGCAGCGTTTTACTACCTTTTGTTTCAACTTCTGCAATTCGGTTTCTCAAACTTTGATATAATATTTCCATATGTGTCTGCTTCAATTTAAAGTACATATCTACAACATGTAAATTAGTATCAAGTACACCGAGTGCTGTTATTTTTAAAAGGTACGTTTACACGAAGATGTATACTAAAAAAAAAAAAAAAATTCGCGTGCCGACGCGAAAAAGTTGCGAAAATGATTAAAAATGCTTTTATCAGTCCCTCCAGAAAAACGCGATTATGCAATCGCTTGATTTCATGCATAATCAGCCAAAGTCCGCACATTTATGCGGGGGTCGCATTTTTTCAAATACGCCGCACTTTCGCCACATAAATTGCCGATTTCAGCAAGCAAAATACGCGGGGCTAGCATGATTTCATAATCCCTGTATTTTCGTTCCAAAAAAGTCACATATATCTTTACTTCACACAGGTAAAGCGCCATTATTTTCCCCCTGTTGCCATAGGAACCTTATGAAGTGACGTAATTACGCGACGTGAATATCATCTGCAAATCCCGCGGTGAAACCACGATGAAGCACGCAAATCATTCTCATTTGCCAACAAAAATAAGCGCAAAAGACCGCGCGAAGCAGTTTCCCGGTGTGTTACAGGACAGTGGGGGCAAATTATGTTGCACTCCTAGCAACTGCGTGTTGGACCACAGTCGGAAGTCAACGCTGTATATTAGTAGTATGCAAAATAATTTACGTTGCAGTAAGAGATTGCACTTTGTGCATTGGAAGCACTTAATTTAACAGAAGATGTATGTTTTGTATATCTACCTCTGTAAAACAGGAAGCACATATTTTGTTTTTTTTATATATTATTCATTTTTACAGAAGTTGCTGAATATTCCTTTTGTAAAGCTACAGAACTTGTTTGACTCAATGTTTTGTAAGTTTGAGCCATGTGTTAATGAAGGTCTGAAATAAAACAGAATGAGAACTTCTGTGATTTAGTATGCTTACTCATCATAGGAAGTAATAAGAAATGACTCTACATGAAGGTAGTAGTCTAGTGAGAACAGGGTGTTTTTTCCTCTTTTGCATCAAACTGCAGTTTTTGCAAGTTCCCGCAAATTCATCGCATAAAATTGCATAAATATCCCGCATATTCCATCGCATTTTTTAAGAAAACGTGCCGCATAATCAAGGATTTCAATCAATCACAAAAAAAATCTGCGTTTTACTGGAGGGACTGTATTATGTATGAGAGGATGGGGTCGCTTTACGCGCCAGACTTAACACGTAATGCGCACAACTTCACCGTTTTCACAAATTCTCATTTTGTAGTTTATATGAGGATGATAACGTATCATTTTCAAAAACTTGCACTTTGAAAACTTTCAATAGTTTGTTCATTCAAAATCCTATTGTAGTGTAAATGATTGGCCAAAATGAATAAAAAGTGTTCCGTTTTTAGTTAAAAACGTGTCATGAGGCCCCTAAAACACGCCACACATAGCCTACTAATATATACACTTAAATTCTGTCTATTTTCCCATTCCAATCAATTTTTCAGAGACCCCTGTAGCTCATTTTTAATTGGTTAAGCTGACCGTGTTACAACTTTTAACATTCCCTGTTCTCTCCTAAACACTTTTTATGATCTGAGGAAGTGGGCCTATGAGAGACATCAGAAGGTTATTAAAAGCATGACGTGACTTTCCCCTGCCAATTTGTGAATCAAATAAACAAATGGTGGCCTACTTCCAAGAGCCATTAATACAATTTAAAAACATGCACACACTTCCTCGTGTCAGCAAAACACTCTAAAAAAGGCCAGCATCCACTTAAGAGAAGCACTATAATTAATTGTTTTTTTTTTAGGTGTGGAGCACCACTTCAGAAACAGGTTGAGAAAGCGAATAAATATTTTGTGGTTGCTGCATTTCGTTGTAACTGCATATGGTGTTCAAAAGGTGAACATAAATTAATCATGTAATATTGGCTTTCCGCTGTTCTTCCTTGAAGACCTCAGCAGGTGACTTGCTGTTAAATTTGGCTTTGAATGTGAATGGGAAAAATCATTAACCAGCTCAGTGAAGTGAAACTGCTTGTCATCTCCAATGTCAATGAAACCCCTTACGTCACCCGGGGAATAAAAAATAAAAAAAAACCCTGAAGCAATTCCGAGTCGAAACAGCAAACCATTTGGCAGAAAATTAAGTGTGTGGGAAAAATTGATTATTTGACAATCCTGCTTAACTGAGTACGTCAAGCCATGGCATAAAGATGATTATATTCATTGACATCTCTGACACAAATACACTGCCTGCAACCTTGATAACAAGCTTGAGCCGGTCAGAATGAGCTGCAAAACTTTGTTAAAAGGTAAAT
This sequence comes from Zacco platypus, assembly GCA_038088235.1. Taxonomy (NCBI): domain Eukaryota; kingdom Metazoa; phylum Chordata; class Actinopteri; order Cypriniformes; family Xenocyprididae; genus Zacco; species Zacco platypus. Next base: position 10,764,366 of record CM076086.1, on the reverse strand, counting down.
GTTTATTTGAGCCAGGAACAATAACAAACAAAACATATTCAGTGTGCAAATAAATACATGTGAATTCTGCATGGAGTCTATGCTCCAAAACAATGCAAACTCGCTGCTTAGATGCTAGGGTGTCGCTATGCAGCTGGTATTTTCAATTGCCTTTAGAAATTCACTATGTGGTTGCGGGTGTTCTGGGTTGTTGTTTACTAGCCCTATTCAAAAGAGGCTTAATATGGCTCAGCTCTATGCTTTAAAGTCGCATTGAAGTGGAAGTGTCTGGCGACAGCATTTGTTTTTTTTCCATATTGTCACATATTATCGGATTTATGAAAAAGAAAAAATGTAGGGCGGGGACTTAGCTTTATGCATCAGTTGTTGATTGGATATTGAGATGTGGATATTGCACTTAAAAGTGGAGGCAGATGAATGTGAGCTTGGAGTGATGGGTTTAAGCATACTAAATGATTGGAGAAGTCTTGCATACATCACCAAAGAGAAGTCTGTCGTTTCACGAGAAGATCTGGTTATATTTTGATTATACATTGCGAGGCCAAAAAAAAAAAATGTTAAAAAATTAAAAGCGCGCAGATAAATTGTACTCAACAGAATCTATAACATGGATTTTCATTTTCTTTTTTGAACTTCTCGCAGTTCAAACAAATTTGGCTGTGCAACAAACTCACCCCCCCCTCCCTTACTTCCATTATAAAGCTTGAAAGAGCAAGAATATTTTTAAATACAATTGTGTTCATCTGAAAGAACACAGTCATATACACCTAGGATGGCTTGAGGGTGAATAAATCATGGGATATTTTTCATTTTTGGGTGAACTAACCCATTTTGAGTGAAAATTGTGTCTGATTACTTTGAGTAAGTAACAGCAAAACTTTCCTTGTCTACTGCTCATGTTTTTAGCACAAACAGTACAAGTTTAAAAGGAAGTTTAATACTTAGGCTTGATATTTGCTGAAATAGCTAACCCTAGCACTAATCAAACTTGTTTGATTTTCACTTCAGCCCTGCGTCGGTTCCTTGTTGTGTTTGTATCAGTCCAAATAAATTGGTTTCTTACTGGCACTACAGACTGGTAGCGTATATCCCTGTATTGTTGCCCTAGGGAAGCCGTTGCTTGATATAACCAGAGATCAGGAAGAGTCAGTTAATCTACAGCAACCGAACTGCATTGTTAGAACGCTCTGAGAATTTCAGCTCTCCAGATGAGTCTGTCTTGCACTTTTGCCTGTTGACAGAAAAAACCATAAGACTGGAGCACTGTGAGACGCTTAGAGAAATGAAATGAAAGTATATAAGCTAGGAGGGACCTCTATGAAGGAAAGGGTTTCAAGTACCAGCCCATTTGAGAGTCCAGCATTGGGACACTTGAAACTCAGAGAGTCACCTTCCTCACTCTGTGATCCTTTAAATCACTGCTGTCTCGGCTGACCTGAGGACAGCCTGAAGTGCATTAGCCAGAGAGACTGACAGATACATTACTCAGCAAATTCTTCTCAGATGTACTACACCTCCATCAAGGAAGCTTCGTGGCTTTATTTTGTCTGTCAGGGCAGTTGAGCAGTTACCCTAAACTGAGCTTTTCAATGTCTGTGTCATCAGTAGATATCTGCACTTTAATTTATCATACGCTGACAATGTGAAGGCTGTTCCAAAAGGCAGATAACTTAATTATGCTGCCTACTATAGCTTTTTTGACCAAATTTGAGTTACTGCTTATAGGTTTTGTCAGAAGTCAATCCCAGAATGGATTACGACGAGCTACTGTGAGTGGAAAAAATAAATACTCAGTGCCAGAAAACACAAGAGTAAATTTGATTATAAATATAAGCTGCTTGTATTCAATTCAGTACATTTAAAAATGCATATTTTAGTCATTATTTTATTTTTCTATAGATTTTTATGGATGGATGGATGGATGGATTGATGGCAGATGGACAGACCTCCTATATTGATAGATAGAGAGAGACTCAGATAATTAATAGAGATGAATAGACTAATAAATTCAGATGGATAGATGGGCAGAAGTACAGACCTTCTATTGATAGATATTCAGACTGTCAGATAATGATAGATAGAGTTAGCTATAGCTATAGTATGCCATTTGTTAGTTTCATCTGATTATGTGCTTATATTTCCACTGAGAGTATGTTTACAATATATTCTGCTTCATATCTAATATGGCGTAATGAATGGAAGTGGTGCTACCATATTAGTGGAAGAATGTGTATGAGTGGAAAAAATGTCTATCTATATTGATAGTTTCAATATTAATTCAAAAACTAATCCCACTATCAAAACAAACAGCTGTGAAATTATATTTCAACACATTATGAATAATGAAGTAATGGATCTTGCTGTCAGGAATTCATAATTCCTTCAGGACACACAGAAAAACAGAGAAAACGATGGACAGAAATAAAAAAAAGTCATCTACGACAAGTAAAAATCAAATACATATACTATCGACAGTGTAGTTTGAGACAAAATACTATCTTTGAACATATTTCATTTGTTTTACATATGCTGCAATATATAACCCAAAGGTTCTCAACAGGTGGGTTATGACCCAGAAATCAGCAGGGATAAGTATAATTATGATATATATTGTTAGACTTATGCAGCTCTTGGTAATATTATTTATAAATGTCAATGTTTGATTTTCAGTACATTTTTGCTTACTTTTATACAATATGATTAACAATTTTGGTTCGGGCGATGTTCGATGTAATAGTTGTAGACCTCACATTCAGCCACACTTATGTACACACACTGATATTATTCATGCTTTCCCTGTAATAATTATAGCTATTATTACTGTTATATGTCTGAAGATATAATATATCTTATTGCTAGTCTCACAGCAAATTTTGCCCTTCCATTAGAATACAAAAATGACTGGGATGTTTGATGTATGAATATCTTTTCTTAATATCTTTTTAGGGAGTGTCGGAAAACTGGCAGAGACGCAGAGGATGAGAGATTGTGCATTAGAGATGGATTGCAGTTCATTTCTGTTCCAGCTCTATATCTGCAGTGGAATTACAGACCTCCAGGTGGGAAACATAGATGAAAGAGCAGGAGAATGTGGAATGTCCGATGAGATTTCAGCATTTGGGGGGTCTCAAACAGTATCTGAGAGCTGATATGAAAACAGCTTTTTGACCTTTTTTTCTTTCTTAATCATAAAAGCTGATCCTTAATCAACTTTCCTCGGATGCTTGAAAGTAAAATCTAGTAATACAGTCTGCCGCACATGAAACTTCCTCTACCGCAGAGATTCTCTGTGCTGCTCCATCACAGTGGCTCAGCTCTGGATGACAAGGGGGTGTTCTGAATTTTGATGAATGTTTAATTTCTGTTAGACAAGTTGATGGGTACTGTGCTCACTCTCTCAGGAGGCTTATACGGTATTAATCATTTTCATGGTAAATGATTCCGCTTCTCTGCTGAGAGAAAGAGGATGGATGAGGCAACATTTCTGACATGTATTTGCACCAGACTTTGCCATGATAATCAGCTGGGGACGTGTAATAGAGGCCGTATATTATATCAACGTCCACATAAATCCTGAAAGATAGAGGGAGGGTGAGTCCAATTGAGATTCAGGATGTAGAATGAATGGGGAAGTACAGCCGTTTGCTTGAGAAAAATGGAAGGTGATTACATTTTGCTGTCAAAATTGGCTGTTTTATTAAGATATTACGAATGACCTTTTAGAGGCAAAATAGAGTTCAATATTCAAAACAAAGTGAGCACTGAGAATTCATCTTACCCTGGTGAGTAAGTCATTGCAAAAGGTCAAAAGAATTAAATCTGAGCACACACTGTATATTATAACAGATTTCGTATGCAAACCACCATAAATAATGAAAACAGGATGCTAGCATGGGATCCATTGACCTCACAGCACTGAGCAGATTATATGCACATTATATATATATATATATATATATATATATATTTATATATATATATATATATATATATATATATATATATATACCTGAAGTCAATCAAGTATTTTATTTAAATATATAAATCGTGTTTACCCATAACTTATGGCATACTGGAGCATACTGCATAATATGAGTGTCAGAAAATATTATGAAGTAAGTCATAAGAGAGACTGATATCATTTAATGTTGATGTTATCTAGGAATATATGAATTCTGAATGATTTATTGTTTCCCTTGAGGTTGTGTGAATTTTTTCCTTTAAATAAGTCGGGTTGGAAAGTATATATCAGAAACATAAAAAAATACCTTGTGCATGGTTGCATAACGGTATGTATAACAGTGTATTTTTTATATTTATGGTCTTCTTATATAGTTCTGTTCTTCATCATTACTTTTGTGATATATTATACTACTATATTTTGGTGTATGGTTCATGTTTTTTTCAGCAATAATTTAGATTTAATCTTAGACATGGCACGAGGCTGCCCCCTGGTGTTCATTTAAATGAGTCACATCCACAATGCAGCTGGATGATTGATTTACAGTGTGTAACAATGGCAGTTTGTAGCTCAATGGATCTTTCATCACCATATAATGTTTGAATAAATTCCATTAAACATACAGTTATAAATAGGAGAAATAATTCATTATTTACAGTTGTATATTGGTAGAATGAGCCAGTCTGGCATATCAATGTGGATGAATGTCAGATTTTGGTTTGAATGACTTACAATCTGTTTCTATGGCATTTTAGTGGCATATCCAGGGGTTCATTCTTTGTATCTCATTGAATACATCTGAAAGGATTTGACAGATGCCAAAACTTTTAATCTTGATAATTGCGCTTTTAAAGTGATAGTTCACCCAAAAATGAAATTAAAAAAAATGATTGTCATCATTTACTCACCCTCAAGTTGTTCCAAACCTGTTTGAATTTCTTTCTTCTGCTGAACACAAAAGAAGATATTCTGAAAAATTTCGGTAACCAAACAGTTGATAGGCCCCAATGACTTCCGTAGTATTTTTGTTTCCCCCATACTATTGAAGTTTGAAATTTTCATTTTTTGGTGAACTATCCCTTTAAGTGGTCTGATATTACTGCGTGATAACCTCAAAACCATGATCAGCAATGCAGTGATGCGTAATGACATCATATAATTCAAAAGGAAACAGCCAAGCAGATAAAATTACATAAAAGTTCTAATAGATAAAAGAAATTTGCAAATGTTGGTTCCAAGATTCCCAAGGCTTTACACTTTTTTCATTGTCAAGAGTAGCTTATTGTAATGAGCAATTCATTTGATTTTATATGTGACACATGTAAAAGCCACGTACGAAGAGCGGGCCACAGGACACAGAGATCTAGTTAACACTGTTGTTACCTTTTTATAATTTGTGTAGCCTACATGAAAATCAGGAATTTCATTTCACTTAAATGTTGCTATAATCAGCATGATTGAAGGGCATCTAAAAACATTCTTTAAATATTTTGGATGCTAAACAAAAGCAGCGTACTATATATACTGGTTTCTTTTTAGCTAGGTACATGTTACCCATAAGGCCTTGCAGCTTTACTTGAGCACTCAATTCTTCATCAGTGTGAAGGACACAATGACTCAAGCACAGGCATAAAATCACTTTGACTATAATTCCCTGTCTTTTACCCTGAGCAACATGACTCATAGGCTTTCATTTACAGGACATATAGGAAAAAGCTGCTCACAACGTGTTTAGACACTCTTTACAAGTACCGAATATGGTATTGACGTAACATCTCAACATGCTTTTATGGGCACAAAACTTAAAAAATCTTTTCAAAAGTCATGTAATACATATTTTTGAGTCATGAACAATGTGCGTAAACAAGTTTCAGTTGTTAAATAACATTTCAAAGTGTTTAAATTGATTTTTGACTGTTTTCATGTCAGGCGGTACAACCAAAATAGTTGAATGTATATACTGTAGTTGTACCACCTGACATGGGAAGTGTGCCAACCAACCTGTACTTGAAATTAGCAGTTTTTACCAGTAATTGAGAGATCTAAAAGAGATCTAAACCTTTTCACTCTGTCACATGGCTCAGTTGGGGTCCTCTGGAAGATGCATTCTCATGTTTACTGCTACTTGTCAATTCATTATACAATAGCCATGTTTGCAGTTGACATTCCAATTGCTGGACAAAAGTTTTTCAATTATCTCAACAACTTTACAACAACAAATTTTATAAATATTAGTTTATATGAAAGGTTTTTATACTAAAATGATGCCATAGTCTTTAGTTTTTAATTTAAAACACCATTTAAATTTCTTAGTCTGTTCATTTGTTTGTACAGTTGCACTACCTGACATTTTGGGGGTTTAAGTTAAGAAAACATAAATAATAGGTATTATTTAAATGTGCTAAAAATGAACCCAAACTAAATAGGTTATATAGAATAAAGTGAAATGTTATGAATTCTTCAAATTATTTTAAAAGGAAATAATACACCAATTCTAATTCATGTGACGTGATTACACATGGTGATCTATGACCTGTTATTTGTACTTTACAAACATCACTGAAAATTAATACACATTTTCACAAAGCAGGAGAATTTAAATGAAATTCCAGGTTTTGCACCATAATTGAGAATGCCTTCCAATTCCAATTAAAATCTCGATTTTGAGCAGAATTTGAATTAAGGTATTAAACAGGATGTAAAATCGCATAATAAATTTGAATGTGAGAAAGTACAATTAAAATGAATATGCTTTGGTAAATCATGATTATGACATAAACTCTCATAATTATAACAAATAAAAAAATGAGATAACATGCCAACATTTTGAGATAAAAAAAGTAAAAATTATAAGATGAAACAAATTGGAATTTGTATAAAAGTTGAAATAATGACAAGCTAATTATGTGAAATATGAAAGGTTACATAAAAAGCCATAATTCTGATATTAAAACTTTTTATAATGAACTTTTGATAAATTCAACTTTTTATATTGTAATTAAGCAAGGGGTTTTTTTTTTCATATGTGGCCAAACTGAGCCGTGATTACTAGTTTTTAACTTGAAAAGAAAAGTTTATCATTCTTTAGCTTGACAAAGTTTTGTTTGAAAGTTTTAAGGTCATAGGCCTAGACAGAGATAGATAGATAGATAGATAGAGAGAGAGAGAGAGAGAGAGAGAGAGAGAGAGAGAGAGAGAGAGAGAGAGATAGATAGATAGATAGATAGATAGATAGATAGATAGATAGATAGATAGATAGATAGATAGATAGATAGGATATAGATAGTTTCTATTTAATATTTAATTAAAATTACTTTTCTTGTCATTCCAAATCAACTGAGACGTGGCCAGTTCAATTAAAACTCATGATCTGAAACAGAGAAAATTCTTTAATTGTGAATTTTCCGCAACCCTGGTAAACTGCCAAAAAAAAAAAAAAAAAAAAAAAAAGCTGTTGAGTTCTTGTCCTTGCTCTTTGTCAACTACTCAGAGACACTTAGATACTCCGAGAAAGTCTAACTGACTCAAGGCTAGCCTTAAAAATGTCTGAAAAGAGCAGTTTTGGTGTCTGGTGTTATCGAATGTTTTTGGCCGGGTAGTTAAATGATTTTCTAACGTACACAGAGCAATCACAAGGCTAAGTGGATCAGACAGAGGAGGTGCCTGAGCTCACAGGGTGTGCAACACTCCAGTCATACCATTTAGTGATGTGTGTGTACATGTAGAGAGAGAGAGAGAGAGAGAGAGAGAAGGCTTGAAAGTTTTTGTTTGAGCGATATCATGCTGAGACCATCTCTCTCCAGCAGCAGGGGGGCTTTGCTTGGAGAGTGAGCAAGAGAAAACAACAAAGAGAGAGGAAGAACGAGCGCAGAGGTTGCAGAGATCTCATGATTTTCAATGATGTTACATTGCCAAATCTGGCTCCTCAACAAACACAAAGACACCCCCCTCAGGGATGCTGGTAATAATACCCTTCAAAAAGATCCTCAGTAATTCCCAGATTGCACCAGTCCTGGATATTTATCACTGAGCTGGAAAGAGAAGCTCCCTCATCAATCAAGTTGAAATATCTTTACAGTATATATAATTTTTACTTGCCGTTTGGAGTTACTGGGTAACATTACAGCAACAAGAGGGTCATATTCTTAAATCATCTCATATAATCGCAGGCCAAAAGCTAAGCAGCTCAGCTTCCTTTCTCATCTCATTAGATTCATTTCCAGTGTGTGTGTGTGCTGTTAAGACCATTAGACCGCACGGCTCCAGATCTACTAAAGATGAAAGCGAGAGGAACAAATCTTTAGTGATTAAGTCGTACTCGTTTTTCTTCCCAAACCGTTACTCCAAAGCACCTGCTGCTATATCTCACAATGAAACTCTCTGTCACTTGCAGATTTTACCCATTAATTTCAGATTAGCAGAGTGGACACGGTGGATTCTGCCAACTAGAAGCCGATGTATGATTTGGATACGGGACGCAAGGTGCCGTAGCTTCATTTAGAGGGAGATACAGAGGGATGAGGGGTGAGAGGTCTTTCGGATACAGATGGTTAATCTAGAGGTAAGACAGCTGAGGGGTGAGAGGTCTAGCTTTCCGGGAGCCTGTATGTCTGGGATGGATATACATTAAAAAAAACTGTCTATCTGAAAGAAACCGTCACCTCCTGAACTGATTATTACAAGCCTTGTGGATCTGATTTTTCAGGGGTATTAGCATTTTTAATGAACCCTTGTCATTAATTTGATCTGACAGCCAAGACAAAAACTTGAAAATGGTCTAAAATATATGCAAAATTAAAATAATTTGTTCTGTAATTGATTAAAATGAGGCTTGACCATAAAAATTACACTTCATGTTATGACCACTAGAGGCCAGTGTCTTCAAACACTCACCTCAAAGTTTTTATATTTTATACCTAGACAACATTCCACACAGATGGACAAATCCAAAACACAAAAGTCATGTAAATGTAACACATGTAAATCGGCTAAATTAATTTTACAGAAGTTTAGCAGCAGTCAGCTTTATGAATTGGAGAAACCAAGAGCACAAAATCAGCTCTTGGGGGAGAGTCCTGAAAGACTTTGGGCCCCATCCACAGGTTTCTCTCTATCCAAATAATCAAATGAAACATGCACACTTAGCTGCTCAAGTAAACTGCAGCCTTTTTTAAGAAAACGTTAGTGAAAGCCCATTATACTCTTCAAAAGTTGCAATCAATATGATTTTTTTTTAGAGATAAATCTATACTTTTATTCAGAAAGGAGGCATTAAAATAATCAAAAGGTGACAGTAAAGACATATATAATGTTACATAAGATTTCTATTTCAATTTTGCTATTCTTTTTAACTTTAAATTCAACAAAGAAACTTTTGAATGGTATGTTTTATTGCTGGTCACCAGTGTTGGGGAAAGTTACTTAAAATTAATGCATTATAATATTGCATATTACTTTTTATGGAAAGTAATGTAACATTACTTTGCTTCATTTAGTATCGCCTGGGCTGGGCTTCCTTGTTTGTTTTTTTAATAACAACAAAAAAGGTTGTATTTTTGGCAAATGTAAAGGCCCTTTCACACCTAAATTGAAATGAATAAGCTTCAGGCTGGCCACAAATGTTTATCTAAATTCATTTTTGCTAATTAGTATGGTTGAATTGCATCATCGAAGGTCATCAGCAAAGACATTGGTTAATGAAGTAAGATTACGTATATTTGTTTAGTTTAATGTATTTAATTATTGCAGGTCTGTGCAATATTCTGAGATTCTTATTCATTTTGACTCAAAATGTGAGATGAGTAAATGCTCACATTTAGTTTCACAACACATACAGTGCCTTTGCACTTACTTTCTCTCAACATAGCGACAGGAGAGCTGTCAGTCAAAACATGGGAAAGCAAAGTAACTTGTGTTGAAAAAGTTACTCAGTTAGTTACTACTTACTTAATCTGATTACAAATCTAAAGTAACTTGTAATGCATTACCCCCAACACTCTAACCACAAGTGTTCCCTCTTGTCGAAACATGACCACTGGCATGATGATGATGATGATGATGATAACTTAAATGAGAACAGTCTTAATAATACACCAATAGTAGAGCCTTTAAATATTATAAGTAACGTTACCATGTATAATTGGCTACTTGTCTCTGTATAAGGTTTTAAAGGATTAATTCTCCCAAAAATTAAAATTCTGTTATTAATTACTCACCCTCATGTCGTCACCTATGACCTTCGTTCATCTTCAGATCACAAAATAAGATATTTTTGATGAAATCCGATGGCTCGGTGTGGCCTCTATTTCTAGCAACATAATTAACACTTTCAGTGCCCAGAAAGCTACTAAAAACATATTTAAAACAGTTCATTTACAATGGTTCAACCTTAATAAATATAAAGCGACGAGAATACTTTTTGTGCGCCAAAAAACAAAATAACGACTTTTCAACAATATAGTCATGGCCGATTTCAAAACACCGCTTCAAAGCTTTATGAATCTTTTGTTTTGAATCAGTGGTTCGAATCGTGTATCAAACTGCCAAAGTCACGTGAACTATTGAAATTTCGAACCACTAATGAAGGAAGTCGTTTAATGAAACCACGTGACTTTGGCGCTCCGAACTGCTGATTCGAAACAAAAGATTCGTAAAGTTCAAAGCAGTGTTTTGAAATCGGCTATCACTAGATATTGTTGAAAAGTCGTTTTTTTTGGCGCACAAAAAGTATTCTCGTCGCTTTATATTATTAAGGTTGAGCCACTGTACTCACATGAACTGTTTTAAATATGTTTTTAGTAGCTTTCTGGGCATTTGAAAGTGTTAATTGTCTTGCTGGCAATACAGGCCTCACTGAGCCATCGGATTTCATTAAAAAAAATCTTAATTTGTGTTCCGAAGATGAACGAAGGTCTTACGGGTGTAGAACGACATGAGAGTGAGTAATAAATGACATTATTTTCATTTTTGGGCGAACTAAACCCTTAAGCCTTTGATTTACTACCATTTCCTGCCACCAGAGGGCACCAATTTTTTCAGTAAAGCAGGTGTTCTAGTGAAAATCATGTGTAACTTGAATGTTTTACCAGTTTGTTTTTAATTTTTTACCATTTTTATTTCATTCAGAACATACAGAGTTTTATTATAATCACAGGTTATAAGAATTATTTTATGTACTGAATGGGGATATACAAAGTGAAATCAGTCAGGTTTCTGTTACTGTTCTTGAGAGAAACAAACAGAGAGCAATTTGAGTTGTCGGTTTAGGTCAAGGCACCCAGAGGACTGCGCTTCATTCCACAGAACGGATCCGTCATGCTAAGTTAAACATCTGCGGAAGAATGCGTTCACACTACCTAATTGACACCAGTGACGCCAAATAGACTTATATTTACAAACAACCACTTAAATCTAATAGAATTCATTTACATTTTTATGAGCTGTTCTATCTCGGCAACAGGCATCTGGGGAAAGCAGATGGGAAGAGAATTAAAGAGTGAATAGAGGCATTATGAGCGTCCACAGAGAGTGGGCCTGGGTTTATTTCTATCCCCCTCTCACAAGGACACTAGATGTTCCTGATAGCCCCGCGGTAATGGCTGAATCGTATGGACGGAGGGGTTCACGCAACTCACCAGCCGACAGAAGCCCTTAATGTAAAGGAGTGGGATCGGACACAAAGAGGGTGGATGGGGCGGTGCGGTCGGGGGCAGAGGTGCAGCGGAGGGAGTGATGCCCCTCTGAGTGCACTTAAGTGGTTAAAAGTGTAGGGAGGAGGAACAGGCCGCTCCTTAAATGAAAAGACACAAGTATAGTTTGCAGTCGCTCCGACTACTTTCCGCATCGTGGCTATTGAAGTAATCTGCGTCCAACGGTACCCATATGGTCCGGACATTTATCCCAACAGATTGGCGCTTTCCGTAGCATCAGCCGACTGCTAATCCCCGCTTTCTTGAGTCTCACACAGAGCCCAGAGCCTGTTAATGGGAAAGTGTCATGTGCTGGGCAGCCCAAGCCAAAGGCAAGCGAAATGATGGGCAGCTTGGCCCATCCCCACGTGACCGCCTCTCTCGTATTGATTCCCCTCCAATGTCTAATTCTATTAATCAGAGCAATTTCCCTGTGGGCAGTGGTTTATTTCACTCATCAAATGCCTGATGAAATCTTTAGACACCGCGAATTAGGGCCAATCACAACAAATAGCTGATAGTGTTAACCAGTCACAAGCTGCGCCGAGGCAGCGGTCCACTCTAATTTGAAAGCAAGTGAGGTGATAATGCGGTGTGTCATCCTTTTGTGGGCGCGCATTAATGCTGCTGCCTGAGATGGCAATTGACGGCAAATCGACTGCTTCCAAAGGCAGGAGAAGAAGATGAAATTGGGTTGATGCTGAAAATAAAGAACATTGACTGGCAAACTGCGGAGCGACTGCGGACTTTAATCCATTATTGCGACTGATGGGGAGGGCTTAATGCATCCCTGTCTTACATTATATTTGCATGGAGCTCCGCTCTCAGACTGGAGATATACATGAGAGAGCCACTGCGTTAAGTGACTGACTGCGCCTAATTGATTTGCCAACAGAAAGGGTCAAGTTTGCTGTACGTTATGGAAAATCTATAAACTATTGACAAATTATACTGTGTTCAGATTCACAGACACATGAGATTGGATGAATTAAATGTAAGATTTCTGTGTCTTGTATTTGCAGACAAATATGGTGCCATGCAAATGAGGTGCAAGACAATGAAGGACACGCTATAAACGCAGTAATAGTTGATATACCTGTTATTTATATTTATTTAACATAATTATGATCTTTATGTTTATATTATGTATATATATATATATATATAATGCATATATTATTAATAATATTATTATATACTATTTATTGTACAATGTATATTTATTTATTGTATATAATTAATATATGTAATTAATATAAAATATGTATTTTTAAATAAAATAAATAATTTTACAAATATTTTTAAACATTATATATAAATATTTAAAATGTATTTAGGAATAATAATAATAATAATGCTATATTAATAATATATAATAATAATATATTAATAATGAATTAATAATATGTCTATATATATATATAATACATTATATTAAATAAAAATATTAAAATTATATTAAATATAGTTATTTTGTATAATTGATAGATTTATTTTTAAATATTTAACGTCATATATATATAATATTAAAATACACTTGGCTTGTTAGATACTTTATAAAAATAAATGAGACTACAAGTAGTTCAAACCACAAGTAGTAGTTTTAACTGCAATAATAAAACCACAAGCAGTTTGTTGTATAATAATGTGTAATATATATTTAATAATGTTACAAAAATTAAACATGTTTTTATTGTCTCATTTTCAAAAGTCCATTCCATCTTTCTCCACTGCCTCTATAGGCTACTGTAGCTACAACATCAATACAAAGCATCACAATATGTGTAGCGAGCGAGCAATTTCATGAACATGAACCCTCATATTCCTCAAACAGGAGCATGACATTGTTCTTTTGAATCTCACAAATCTCAGTTTCGTTACTCCATTAAACTCTGTCTGTCTTATGATTGCTATAGGACTTAGATATCATATCCCCATTCCAAGATTCTCCTATGCACAGGCCAGTTGCTTATTTGCCTACGAGGAGCGATGTAATAGGCAATTGCTAACCCCCCTCCCAAACAAACAACATGGGCAACCAAAAGCAATCTGACTGCATATCATTGTCTGCCGATATTGAGTGTTTCCAGACACATACCTGGTGATGGGCAGGCGTCAGAAATGATTAAGTATAGAATTGAAGAGATATGCAGAGGTCCTGGCCTTATTTGAACATACATACTTTTGCATTGATGCGCGAGGGAGGGGCTGACGTCGGTGCTTTGGTATGCCACCATCTTGCCGCTCCACGCAGTTAGCAGAGAACAGCTGTTCATTTGAAGCTGCCTGCACCTTTTCTTGACCCCATTTTGTTCTGCGCGGCAGCCGAGACAGAGGAGGAATTAGTTGTATTACTGTCACCCTGCCGCCGTGTGTGTTTCTGTGATTCCACTTGTATTCTCTCCATTACCGTGGCCCCTCTGTCTGATTAGGCACAACACACTCACTAACATGCCAAATCACTAGTGCGTAGCGCAGCCCAGAGCCCAGGCCTGGACATACACACTCGCACATCCCCTCACACGCGCTCAAATACACACTTCCAAACCCTGCCACCTGTCAGAATCACATCCTGAATGAAAAATAGGCTATTGATGTCCATTTATCTTTGATTTGCTTGTCTTTTTCAGTCCTTACGATCCAGAACTTGCGGAAAAACAATCTCATGCATAGCTTAGATTAGAGATGGAGAGTTTGTCTTATAATGCGAGATGAAGACAATTTTAACCTTGTTTTCCTTTCTGTTTGTTTCTGTATTTCTCATTTTTCTGTTTTATGTTAAATTACAAAAAAATTACAAGGTGTTCCTGGAAAAAAAAGAGAAAAAAAAAAAGAAAAGAAAATGGTGACTTTCACTTCAACGCATGAATAAAATATCTCCAGGGGGAGAAAAATCTATTGCCATTCTTTCTTCTATTGACTTGAAATTCAAAAGAGGAAATTCTAGCGAAATCACCTGCATTTCTTTTATAATATTCATTTAAACAAAGCTTTGGCTAAGTCATATTGATTGTGTTCTGATTTAAAAGTACCTGAGGCAGGGTGTCTCTAATCCGAAGGCTCTTTTAAAAATCACCTGGTCAGACAAATGGGACCTTTTAAAGGAGTATAATGTGTTCTTAAATTATTTTATTGATGGGAAGTGGGATGGCCTCCGCAGGTACCCATACAAATGTTTGGAGCACGCTGTGAAAGGGTCAATTTGTGCTCCATTTTCCATTTCTTCATTATCTGCCTTTAAAGCCGTGCTGAGTAGCTCAATAGGTCTGCAAGAAACTTCCACCCTCACGCATTTACCACTGCCAACGTTTGCCTCCCTGTCGATTTTTAAACGCTTTAATCGCCAAATCATAATTTGTAGGAAATTGTGGTTGTCGGATATCACAGTTACACAGTTTAGCTGTACGAGAATGTGATGCATGTGTATTATATATTTTAAAACGCAACTGTCATATTCAGACTCTTGCGAATAAAAAAAAAAATAGCTTAACTGCAGCTTGGGCTCACTTTAAAGCTAATTTTGCTGTTGTTCATCCCTAGCAGACCTATAATATAAGTATTACTGAGCAGTAATGACAAGGTTTCTTTTTCGTTCTATATGTGTCAATTTGCAATAAAGCCAAATAACAGGGTTGCTTCTGCTTTGCTGTGGGTTTATTAGCAGTGAGGCCTGTATGACCCTGACATGAATGGGCTGAATAGCATTTCCAAATGACAGGTTAAAATGCACTTCCACTTACATTTAAACTTCCATGTAGGCACTTCAATTTAATAATGCAGTCATCATTTGTAAATGACTCCTCTTTCAGAGTCCATTAAGAAGTTTTTTTTCCTCTATTGAACTGAGAGTCAATAGGTGTGTAATAAGGAAGTGCAGCCCATGCGACTCAGAGGATTGTGGGGGTGGGGGAGCTGATGAGAGATTGCTCTATGAACAGGCTAATTAACGTCTGCTTGCCCAGACTCGTGGTAAAGTGGCACATTTGTGCTTTAGCAGCCATCGTTTCGTGACTGACAGAGACTTGGGTTGTAGATTAGTGGAAAAATGGGCTCTTAATTAGCCGTTAACAGTAGGTGACGCTTACAAATGGGGAATAAGTTAGTCATCATCAGTGTTAGGCAATTCATCAGTGAATTCGTTTATTTTCTTTTGTTATTATTAATTCTCTTATATAGAACTTATATAGAATAGTGGGAAGCTGAAGCACAATGAAGGAAACATACAAATACATCACTGTAAATGCACTTTTCTTTTTACACTACACATGTATTGGTTTATGGATATATATATATATTTATATGTGTCTTTTATGTAATGATATTGTGAATTATTATTTCAATGACTGTTTTCTGTTTAAAATGTCATTTATTCCTGTGATGGCAAAGCTGAATTTTCAGCATCATTACATTACAGTCTGTGTCACTCGATCTGTCAGAAATCATTCTAATATTCTGATTTTGAGCTCAAGAAACATTTATTATTGTCAGTTTTAAAACCAGTTGTACTGCTTAATAATTTATTTAAAAAAAAAAAAATCAGGATTCTTTAATGAATAGAACTGTAATAGAATTTTGTACCAAAGTCATTTTTTGATCAATTAGATATATGTACATTTTTATGTTCATGTTTTTGTGGTATATGTTTTGTATACATTTACATTTGCATTTCAAAATGTAATGTTAGTTCAAATTAAATGCAAGAATTATACTTATGTATTATAAAAATATCTGCAAGTAGATTGCATTTCATCATTTTAATCTTAAACATAAGAAACAACACAAATGAGATTTCTCTAATATTTCTGTTGTTTCTCCTAATGACATCAAATAGAGAGCAAATGAAGACTCTTGCTTATATTTCGTGATTCTCAGAAATTTCACCTGAGGAGAAATTATAGTCATCAGTGTTTCAGAAGAGATCTCATTAGTGCTGTTTCTATCACAGACAACAAAAAATACCAAAATCTGCCATAAAAAGTCAATGAATCTCTTGAATTATGAAAGAACGACCTCTAAGATGAGTCTGCCATTGTTAATGTGTAATTGTGTTAGAATTCCTACCCATAACATGTGTTAACATATGTTGGATTGTAATATAAATATAATTTAATAGCATATGTCACCCATAACAGCAAATGGATAAAAAATGTTGAAATTTTTGCCTCTAATTTGAGCCTCTTAGTAAGATACAGTATGACTAACCACAATCTGGTAAGAAGCCTGTTTCAGTTAAATCAGCGACTGTGATATCCCTTTGTCTACCTCAGGTCCAAATAGGAAGCTAAACAAGCCTTCCCATCCCATGGCACTTTCCCATTGCCCTTGTGTGATCCCACCAGCGTGAGGCTCAGCCAGGCTGAATGTGGAGGTCTAAGGTGTTGAGTAGAACATGGTCATAAAGAGAGTCCCTCTGGCTCAAGCTTTTCACCAGGATGTCACTACTGACCCATGGAGACCCCTCCGTTCTGTGCTAGACAAAAGTGGGAGTGAGGGACAAATGAGATCACAGCGCTCTGAATTAACTCAGAGAGTGCTCACTTTGTGTAGGGTTTGTTGGGCCACAATTAAAAGTGTGCTGCAGTGATGACACATTTTTATAGGCCAGTCTGGAAGGTAGCATCACCCTGGTTCCCTTGATAGAAACCCAATAGGATTTTTCTATTTGCTTTGATTTTTCTATTAGCAAATATTTAATATTCTTACTCGTTTTATTCTTCATGGTAATCTTCACAAATGAACAAAGCTTTTATGAATTTTGAAGTGTAAATACAATCACCAGAAGTAAAAAGCTAAACGAAGGCTATAAATGAAATATACCATGTTGCATTACTTGCACGTAAGAGTATTGCATTACTTTACTAGATACTTCAAAAGAGTAATCTGATTACATAACTTGCGTTACCCCCAACATTACTTATAATTAGTATGTCTTTTGTGTGGGACCGTCAAAATAAAATGTTGGCAGATATTACACTCTCAAAAGTCTTCGGTTATTTTTTTACCCAAGTCCTGGGTTGAGACTTTTAGGTTATTTTGGGGTTATTTTTCAAGTTTTTGGGTGGTTTTTCGTGTTACCCAGATCCTGGGTCAGACACAACAACCCAGGGGTTGAGTTATTTATCGCAGGCTTTTTGCGACGTCTTTAGGAGAGCAGTGCAGTTCTGTCAAATTGGTGCATGTCTTTAAGATACAGGTTTGTGTACGTTTTAGCTTATTTAAAAATTTGCTATTGGTCTGTATATAGTTTAATTTTATGCAAGGCAACATACAGAGGCGCAATGTGAATCAACTAAAAGAGTGTCGCATGAGTTTTCGTGTGATTGAAACGCCTTCACAGAATTGTACACTGATTATTTACGAACAGGTTATGGAATCAGTCACGGCATTTTTCAGCTACAAGCCATCTCCGGCACGAGATTTGGCGCTTTTGCGGTGGAAACAGGACAATAGTGTCTGGTGACACTTGAATTACTTCTAAATGTTTAATTTTTACTTGTAATATTTGTTTAACAAGCTTAAATGTAGGCAATATATATTAAAAAAAAACTATATAAAAAAAAATATGCTATACAATAAAATTTGATCGAAAATAAAGGAATCATCATGCAAACCTGTGGTTGTGTGGAGTATTTAAAAAGTTTAGAGGATTTAATTTAACATTAAACATAAATTAATCTATGAAGTAAAAAATAAGCTAGTATTATAGTAAAAATGGATCAACCCATTGCTGGGTAAAATTAATCCAACATGTGTTCTGTCCTATATTTACCCAGCCCTTGGGTTGAGAACAACACAAATTGGGTTGTTTTTAACACAGTCTTTTTTAGAGTGTAAGCAGACAATCTACTAATACTATAATGAGAGTTATCATTGCAACATGTAGTTGCAAAGTTACTTATAGTTAGTAGAATGTCTTAAGTAGACTATTGAAATAAAGTGTTAGCAAAAACTCATATTTATTTAATTTTACAGTATAAAACATGAAAATATCTTGAGCTATATGTTGACCTACAGAAAAACATCATCCCCGCAACACTCTACTCACAGAACCAGTTAGAGTAGTTAGACTGCTACTGCTTTTTCAGAGTGTACAAAAGTAACCTATTTCTGTTTGGACCTCGTATTTATGTCACATTATGCCTACATTTATATAAGTGTGGATTTGTGTATTTCTCATCAAGAGCCTGTTCATTCAGACAAAATAAAAATCGATGCACAAAAAAGTTATCGACGTTCACGGTGCCACAATTCTCTCCATAAATGTTTGAATCCTTTATAACATGTAATGTTTTTTAATGAGAACCTGTGCCATGCATTTTTCCTTTTCTCAGCAAGGGAGTGCTTTTAAAGCAATGACTCTGCATGGCGTTGGGCGTTAGCTAAGAGAAAGGTCATCGGTCTTCGCGTGGTGCCGGCTGAAAGGGCCTCCAGTGCGCCCCGAGTCACCTCTGCACCTCCCTGAATTACGTGGTACTCTTGCCGGAAGATGAGACCCAAGACCCTTTTTCTTCTTGCTCACTTAGAGGGATCAAATGACCAGCAAGAACTCAATTAGCAACATGTCTCCCTCGACGGGAGTCGATGTTGGGCGCTCGCCCTTGTGATGCAAAGTGAGGCGCCAAGTGAGGTCGAGCTTTGATTTGCTTATTTGGGATCGACTTGTACAATTACAGGGTGATAAAGGCTTTTGACCGGGAGCAGGGACGTGGCTTGGGTTTGTTGCCGTACTCTGTGTCTGGGTTAACTGAAGCTGAATGGACATAGGAGGCTGGTTAAGCACTGCTTATTGAGTCCCTCGTAGGACCCCATGAGACCTCAGGAACAACAATGGCAGAATTAATGGGTAAAGCGCAATGAGAATGTCAACGCGACGGGGAGCGTGCTCAGAGCAGAGGCAGCTCTTAAGGTGATTGTGTTGCCAAACGCCCGCGTTGGATCTTTTGCATTTGTTTGTGTGTTTGAAAGCATCTATTTTGTTGTTTTGGTGTGAAGTCAAATGCCCTTTATTTGATTTGTCTCTAAACAGTTGCACAGAAAGCACTGTATAGATATATGCATATATTAGCCATATAAAGCCTAATGTAGCATATTTGATACATTATCTAAGGCCTCTAAATGATCAACATGGTCTAAAACTTTGATAAAAACCCTGTTGTACACAAACTACTACATGCCTTTTGGCATCTGATTGATGGTTTACGCCTTTTTAGCGGGAAAAGGCCTATGCGTAATTCTAAAAATGTTCAACTTCAGATTAAGGTACACGTCTTTTTACTGTGAAATCTTTGTAGAGTCAATGTAAGAGTAACTTTGGCAAGAGTAGCAAATTCACTATTTATTTTACAATGTCCTTGTTACACATTGCATGTAGTTACTGTAGTAATAACGATATATTGTGCATAATTACACACAACTAACCCTAAACCAAACCCCAGTCCTAACCCTAACCCTATAGTAAGTACATTAATTATTATTACACTTATATGCGTACTTAAATGCGTAATTTCACTGTAAAATGGACATCTTAAATTAAAGTGTAACCCACTATTAATGAGTTGCTTATTACCATGCATATTACTAGGTTATTGGCTGTTTATTAATGCTTATAAAACACATATTAATGCCGTATTCTGCATGACCATATTCTAGGTAACTTAACCCATGCCTAAACATAACCACTACAACAACTACCTTACTTACTATCATAAGCAGTTAGTAGGAGTGTATTGAGGGAAAACCCCTAGTTAATAATGAATGTGTGTTCCCTAATCTAAAGCTAGTAACTTATATTGTTAATAGTATTTTTTTAAGATAAACTCTTATTGGACTGAAGCAACTTGGGTGTACTTGACATCATCTTTTTCTTGTTTTTCATGTTAAAATGTGAGTATCAAACATATTACATCAGTGTTTTGAGGAAAATTTATATATACATATCTCAGTCACCATAGTATTGCATTGAAATTAAATGAAAACTACAGAACTTTATTACTAAAAATAAGCATTTACATATCATCTTACTAAGACATATTATTGGGAAATATAGATTGACGACTCATTAAAAGTAGCCTGCTATAAGGCTCTCGTTGATTTACATTACAAACTATAAGAATTTCATCTTATGTTTTGCCCATATAAATAGCAACAACTACACCAAATGGCATATTTTTGCTCAGTTTGGACCTCTGAATAAAATGTGTTTTTCCTCCTCAAGAATGAGTTCCATATTCTCCTCTATCATATTTTATGAGCCATATAAGCTTGATGTATCAAATGATACTCAACAAAAACACAGATGCAAAAGGTTCAGTAAACTAACTGTTCTATTTTTTTTTCTTACTATTATTTTTTACAGGGTTAAGAAATCAAAATTGACTCAATTCTTAAAGGGATAGTCCATCCAAAAATGAAAATTCTGTCACTATGCTGTTCCAAACCTGTATTTCTTTCTTCTATGAAAATTGTTTTCGGAAAATTTTGGAAAAATGTTGGGAACCAAACAACATTGGAGGCCGTTGACTTTTATTGAGTGATAAAATATATCTATAATGACTTGCTTTCCTTTTCTGCTGAGGTTGTAATGCCATGCAGTTAATTGAATAACGTTAAACAATAACCATATAGCTATTTAGGCATTGTTTTAGTATTTGGCCTGACTCCCTTCTGCTAAGTATCACCCATGTATAACATTCAGTCAATTTTCAGTTGATATAATCCAGTTTTATATATATTTTAAATTATTGTTGACTTGAAATTTTCACTGCTTGAGATGTTTTATTCCTTGTACTAATTATTTTATTTTATTTATTATAGGTGTTGACCAAATTGGTTTAGAAGGCCTAGACGAAGTCCTGAGATGTCCATTTGTGAGATGAATCCATAACACTCTGAGCCTCTTTAGAGCTGAAAACTTGGCAGACTCCAGAGAACTTCTGAGGAGAACCATCCATCAGTCATAGTTAGGACTAATGATGTGTCCATTTTGACACTTCAGAATCGGTCACGGCAAATTGCTCTGTCGGGAGGGAAAACATTGAGAGAGATAGCCTCGCCCTGATATAATTTGTCGCTGCAAATGACAAAACAGAGCAGAGAATAATATGTGAAGTCAAGTTTAGTGAGAGAGAAAATGGAAAAATTTAGGGTTGTGAGGCACCTTAATGGATATCCTTGCAGCTAGATGAAAATGGGCTCGAGTAATGTGTCCTTAATGTGAGCCAGCCGGGTTTCTCGGAGTGTATCAAGAGAAAGGTGCCCTGTCATTTCGGCTAGCAATCACTTAATGGGGACGGTAAATCTCAACAAAATGGACATGCACTGTGCTATTTCTGGCTTCAGCAGATGGAGTGAGTGATTGGCTCTGGTGAAAAGGAAAAAAAATAAATAAAACAACGGAAGGGAAAAGTAACTTGGAAAAAACAAAGAGGAGGACGCAAAGAGCAAAAAAAGCAATCTCTTCCGTCTGGGGTCTGTGTGCTGTTTGTGTTTTGCAAAAGTGCAGAGACAGTGACAGGAATTTCAATTATCTAATTATGGCAAAATGAAAAGACATAAATGTTGTGATTTCTGCTGTCTTTCATAGATCAATCTAATGTGCGCTCACATTGAAAACCCAGCAAAATGGAAGAGGCAAAGTGAGGCAGCGTCTCCTCAAATCATGCAATTAAAATGACAAATTAGTTTCTTGATATATTCATCTAAGTGGTTAAGTGGAAGGGTTTTATTCCATGCTCAGTGCCGTCGAGCGGGGATGGGAGGGAGAATCGTCTGCATGCTCTTTTGATTAAGGCAGCCGCTTAAATGCCGGGAAAATGTTGAAAGCACTTGCCATACAAATTAGCCAACCGAAGGCTGCGAAATTAAATTCTAAAGAGTTGATTTAGGCATTTAGGGGGATGCGCCTGCCAGCTTAAAGGATTCAAAGACATTTCTCAGGCAGTGTGCATTATGTTGGAGGGGTCAGGGCTGAAACTGGTTTGTGTTTTGTACCATTATGAAAGGGCAAACCACTGAAAGGGAGACACTGGAAACAGAAATTATTTCAATATCCTTTTGACCCAAGAGTAAACTGGAGGAGTTATCTATCTATCTGTCTATCTATCTATCTATCTATCTATCTGTCTATCTGTCTATCTATCTATCTATCTATCTATCTATCTATCTATCTATCTATCTGTCTATCTGTCTGTCTGTCTGTCTATCTATCTGTCTTCTATCTATCTGTCTTCTATCTATCTATCTATCTATATGTCTATCTGTCTGTCTATCTATCTATCTATCTATCTATCTATCTATCTGTCTGTCTATCTGTCTGTCTGTGTCTGTCTATCTATCTATCTGTCTATCTGTCTATCTGTCTATCTATCTATCTATCTGTCTGTCTATCTATCTATCTATCTATCTGTCTATCTATCTGTCTATCTGTCTGTCTGTCTATCTATCTATCTGTCTATCTATCTATCTGTCTTCTATCTATCTATCTATCTGTCTATCTATCTATCTATCTATCTATCTATCTGTCTATCTATCTATCTATCTATCTATCTATCTATCTATCTATCTATCTATCTATCTGTCTGTCTGTCTGTCTGTCTGTCTGTCTGTCTGTCTGTCTGTCTATCTATCTATCTATCTATCTATCTATCTATCTATCTATCTATCTGTCTGTCTGTCTGTCTGTCTGTCTGTCTGTCTATCTATCTAACTATCTGTCTGTCTATCTATCTATCTATCTATCTATCTATGCATACTGTTTTCTGCAGTAAAAAATTCATGCAATTTGATAGGGCTGGGGTGAAGGTTAGCATTAGTGGCATTGCATTTTTGTCATCTGTCATGCAACCGCTTGTAACGGGCCCACAAAGGTACCGAGAATCCTCTGAAGGTCCGTTAGAAATATTCTTTTTCTGTGCATCCACAGAGTAGCTAGACATTTGTTATCATTAATGTTTGCTTTAATACACATGTGTCATAACAAATTCATCCTCTGAAAAGCCAGCTGCATTCGAGAAAGAAATGCTTCACTCTCACTGAGACATATTGTCCACTTTGATAGCTCAGAATGATATCAAATGCCCCTCTGCTGCCTCAGTTGAAATGGAACAAAATAGGCGGTGGTCTATAAAAATGAAGTTAGACGTAAGTACGGCACTCACATCTTTGAAAAAAAGCCTTTCCTGTTGCATTTTGTAGTCGTCAATTGGTCCGAGCAACTTGCTCTAATGCAGGTAATGGATCCACTGTGGTCCTTTCATCTTCGGGACCATGTGCGGGAGATGGGAGAGAAACCCTTCTGGAGGAGAAAACAACTCTAACACACATAAGGGCGAGGGAAAGCAAACCTTAGCTAATTCTCAATAGCGCAGTTCGACTGAAATGTTGAGGAAATCGAAGATGTTTTAACATATTGCATAGATCTATGAAAGCCTCAGACAGCAGACATGAATGATGCTTTGGTTCATATTTCATCTATAATACTCGAGTATTTTTAAAAGGCCGTTTACATTTATTCATTTAGCTGTTTCTTTTATCCAAAGCAGCCTATACAACAAGCATGTCTGTAATTGTGTTTCATTTGTCTTGTATTGTCACTTCAATTAGATGGTGAACATGAGGAAGAACTCCACAAACTATGGATAACCACTGTGGATATTTTAAATTGGTGGTTCACATAAAACAGAGCACAATTTAATATGTCTAGATTGTAGCAGAACATGAAAGCACACCCAATAAATTTCAAATTTTGTTTTGAGAATTTAATTGTTCCATGCTAGGCCCAACAGCAATCCAGATTTTCCGCTCGGCCTCTTCCCAACTATAGGGTGGTTAGCGGTGCCCACTCAATGGAAAGCCTCCAGTCATCAGGATTTGTAGATAGTTCTGTTTCTTCAGCAGATTCCAAAATCACAAAACTAGCCCTAGCTGATTGGCTGTGTTTTTGCCTGTTCTTTTGTTTCAGAGCTCTGCTCTGGTCTTTCCCCTGTTCTCTCTATTCACCCGCTAAACGCTAGTGCTAAGAGCTGCTGGAAAGCTGCCTGTACTGCCATTATAGGGCCCTGGCATATTTTATTTAGACATCATTAAGGGGTTTGGTAAAGGTAAGTGTAACTATATATTAATAGCTGTAGATTATTGGATAGTTTGTTGGAACAGTGGACCAATTTGTTCGTGTTTGGCTGTAGTTTGTTTTTCTGGTTTTCATCAATATACATTTGGAAGAATACACATGTCAATGTGAACATCTGTAAAGTGTTATATAATGATGTAGTGTCTAGGCTAAGCTGCTCAAAAAACTGTAAATACAAATATCTCCAGAGAACAAGATGTCAAAATATTTCTAAACAAAATGTTCGCTAAACTGAAAATTGAGTTGAAAAGTTTTTAAATATTTTATCATTATTATAAGACTGTCAATTTCAGTACATTTTTTTTTTAAAAATTGTGTTTTATAATGATTTTATACGTTTAATTTTAAAGTAGGACTACACTATGTCTACCTTTTTTGTTGAAAACTAACACACATGTATAATGAGCTAATACATCTCGAATCCATCTTCCAAATCATGTTTTTATCTGATCCTGAATCACCACGGTACGCCTAAAATAAGTGTTTATATTCGGACTATTTTAGACCCGGCGGAACGAAAACCGCTGCGGAGTAGTCCAGTACCTGCGTGACTCGTCATATACATCATCTGAGAGAAGTAACTCCGGCTACAATGTTCTTCCGCAAGACGCATGCAGTTTGTTAACAGCAACAGCGCCAAAAGTTACGTCGTTTAGCTTTTAGTAAAAATGACATTTAAATATATATTAATTTAATATATATATATTAAACAGTGTCCAAAATAAATGCTTTTTCAGATGGAAACTATATGGCGCCCTCTACTGAATGGTGCTTTGACTCTATCTCTTGTTATATGTGTCCTACAGGAAAGTCGGTTTCATATAATGGAAGATTATGTGATTATATTCACATTAAGAGAATATTTGTCCAGCAAAAAAAAATTAAATCAAAATTTTTCTTAAGTCAAGAAAAAAACTTGTAACATGTTGCTTTTTCTCAGTGAGCACTGTCCTTTTTACAATAACTGAATCTTTCCAGCCAGTTCACCTGAAAACCCTGTTAGCCTTAACCTGAAAGGAAGAAAGACAGTGAAAGTGAGTAGCCTCCTGATACTGACCTCTCAGCTCACTCAGAGGAAGTAATGTGTTCATTACAATGCAATTACAGACACTTACATGCCTCTGAGTGAAGTGCAGCACTATTGAGAGTAGACCGCACCAGTCCCTTGATGCTAACGCAGCCCTGACCTTCATGTGTGTGTGCATTAATGCCAGTGTCCTAATTGTGCTTGTATGTGTGTGCTTTTGTTTTTAGTCTGTCTGTAGGTGCAGAATGTACAGCTTCATGGGAGGAGGGCTGTTTTGTGCGGGAGTGGGCAATATACTCCTGATTGTTTCCACAGCAACAGATTATTGGATGCAGTACCGTCATTCAAACAACTACATGCATCAGGGACTGTGGAGATACTGCATGCCGGGAAAATGCTTCACACACACCGACAGCATTGGTGATGAATTGAATCAAAACATGCATCAGTTGCATCAAATGCACATTTGACTTGTGTTTTAAAGTTGTTGATCCCTAGACCACTTCAATTCCACTTTGACTTCATTACAAACAAGCTGGTGATGATCACATGCCCCTTGACCTTCTGACCTTTGCGTGTGTGTTCACAGCATACTGGGATGCTACACGAGCGTTCATGATCTTGTCTCTGTTGGCCTGCTTCTTTGGCATCATCATCGGTATTATGGCCTTCATCCACTACTCTTCCTTTGACAGGTTTGATAAAACCTTTGCTGCAGGCATTCTGTTCTTCATCTCATGTAAGCTGCCTTTTCTTCTTGTTTTATATTTAATCTTGAAAACTTTCTGATTCATATGTGATATTTTGTAAGTTGTTGCATGTAATCAGAAATAGACATGTCACTTATTTTGTGGACACTGTTATTGTATTGGTAATTAAGTAATAATAATTAACCCGCAATTGGTGGAATATAGAAACTGTGATGTAGTATTAAAAAAAATAATAATTAAAAATACTACAATATAATATCTAAATATTATTTGTTAAATTATCTATTTATTTAACCACATTTTTTTTAAAAAAATACTTCTTCTCTCCTTTTTCCCCACAAGGCTTTTTTGTGTTTCTGGCCATGGCTGTGTACACAGGAGTTACAATAAATTACTATGGTAAACGCTATGGTAACTGGAGGTTCTCCTGGTCTTACATCATTGGCTGGGTGTCTGTTGTGCTCACTTTCTTTTCAGGTAATGACAGTCTTTAAAGTGTGACCTACTTTCTTCATTTGTATTTTTCAAAAAAAAAAAAAAAGATTAAATGTAGTGTGTACTTGTACACACTCAAATAAAATGTCTTTTTCAATTTAATTTTGTTGTTGTTTTTGAAACACAATCTAATTAAAGGAGGTAAATTACTTTTGAACTAAACAGCTCAATCTGTTTTTTCGTCAATTAATGTGGTTGTTTTTTGTTTTTATTTAGGTATTTTCTATATGTGTGCATACCGGATGCATGAATGCCCCAGAAGCTCGAATCCTCACTAGAAGACTGGGCTCACCAATATTGGAAGCCACTTTACTACCAAACCACCATTAGGTCATGGAAAAAAAGAACAAAGCAAATTTTAAATAGATAGTGTAACAATGTGTGAACACTTACAATCTTTTTTTCTGTCTATATTATGAGAAACTGTACAAAACAACTGGAGAATCTGAACATCAAATGAAAAATACACTCAAAATAATATTTGTACATCTCTCTTTATTTCTCCTTCGATCATGTGTTTCTACTGTTTCTTTCTTTCTATAAAACAATGGTGTTCAAATCTATACAAAAAAAAACCAATTGATCCTCCAGAATTTAGTGGTTTTATTGAATTATTTTTTTTAGATCATTTTCAAGTTTTTGAATACTAGCCTACTTTGTGTGAGCAAACTATCAAACTATATTTTAAGATACATAAGGACTTGGCATTACACAATGAGCTGGTCTAAACTGCTCTTAAGGTGCGCGAGCTAATGCCACAAGCTTCTTACAGAAAAGCACCACTTAGGTGTGACGCAGTGGCGTGCTGTCTCCCAATTTCACTTGATTAAATGGCTATTAAAAGCTGCTTAACTGCCTCTGCATGGGTGCGGATTCTATCGACTTCTCAAGTAAAGACGATTCCATCACCATTAGTACATTTACTTTCGCGTTTTGCCATAAAAGCAACTTGTTTCCGTGATTCGTCAGCAGTGTGGAGCGCAGGTGCCAGTTAATAAAACGTTTCAATTACAGTGCTCCAAAATCACATTAAATCGTTGAGGAAATTTGAATATACACGGCACGAAATCATTTTTCTCAGCGTCACTGAAACAAGATGCATTTATTTACGTTTGCATAGAATGTATTGCGTCATAAACCCCACAAAAGTTAGTTTAAAACAAAAACATGTTTATAAAGATAGGCTACTTTACAACTATACTACAAGCTAATAAATCAGTGAGATGATTGCTTGCGTTCAAGTGTGTCAGAGATGCTCATTAAATGACTCGAAACTCATTAAAACTGAGCAACTCTGTGATGTGTTGTAATTTAGAGGATCTTCTCTCTTCGCAGAAGAGACTAGTACTAATGAAGCCATGTTTCACATTTGCAGGAATATCGTGTTTTCTTGACCAATCGAATCTAGTAATTAATTTGTTCTAACCCATCTGTTAAAATGGAAATCCTGCGGTCGAGGATTACTACTTTCGCTCTAACATCCAACCTAATTACCTAATAGCATTGCTGCAAGACTTCTGCCAATAATGAAACACTTTTACCATTAGCCGCCGTGATTGCAGATGTGATGACAACACGATATCAACAAATTATCGCTCCATCAGCTGAGACGGAACTGAAGCACACTTGTATCCTCGCAGATTTCAATATCTACAATTAAATCCCATTTCATACGAGCCCTGTTGCCCTGTACCGTAACATGAAATAATAATTTAAAAATATATACCACACACAGCCTACATGCAATAAATGAAAAAAGGAAACGCCAAGAAATGACAGCCACATCGTTGGCAGTCCAGTTGTTCACGATACCTTTAGAAAAGAGCATTTCTCTTACACAAAAGTAGTAGTGGTAAACTTTATGATTGGTAAATATTCTTAGCAAATGTAATTGGTTGTTTTGTTGGGTTATTTAAACTTTTTCCGGTTACACAAAAATCAGGGTTAGCCTAGCCTACATGCAGCGCCTGCGAAGAAAATTTAAATGTTAACGGTCGTAACGGACGAAAGCGGAATTGTAAACGATTTAAAACGGATAACCTCGTGCTAAATGGACACATAATTGTTTTATTTTTCTTATTTTATCATGTAGGGTTATTTTAATTCTGTTCTTTTTTGAACAGTAGGCCTCGCGAAGAAAATTTAAGTCGTTAATCGTAACTGACAGAAGTTGCAGCCGATTAGCCTAGCCTATAACAAGCTTTTTTAGTCCAACCACAATAATTTGTTATTTTGGGTTATTTTAAACTTTTGAACTTGCGAAGACCATTTAAATTGTAACTGTCGTAACAGAAGCTTCAAATGGATTGAAACAGGTGCATGCGGTGCATTATTCCGAATTCTTTAAACGCTATCAGCCAGTGTTAGTCCTTTGTTAAGGTTCTTGACAGCTCCACGCGCCTTTTAAGCCAATGTACAGTGAAAGTGCAGGCTTATGTCTGAGTGACTGTTGCGGGAACAGGGCTCTTGTAGCGAGGCTTTTTCAGCACCACGGGGAGCGACCCTGCCGCTCCTCCAGCCGCCTGCATAATTAATCCATAAAGAACTCATTCGATCCTCCGCCCAGCCGTCGCGCTATTGGCTGAGTGCTAATCTACTTCCTGATTTGCTGCTGTCAGTCTCGATCCAAATAAATAGTAATGTACCTGTACCAGCGTGCACAGGTTGCCAACGAGACTACGTTTCTGCTTTTAAGGTCCTGAAGACTGGGACCAACTGAGTGATTTTGTTTGCGACACAGGCATCCAAAGCCTCTCGGATTTCCCGTGTTTTCTACAAAAAAAGTTTTGCAATGAATCTGAACTACACGTCTCCGGTCCCCCAGATGCCGACTCAAAGGTCAACATCGTTCTTCATTGAAGATATTTTACTACATAAGCCTAAACCTTTGCGAGAGGTGTTTCCCTCGCCCTTTTCAAACTCTCTTGCCTCCCGGATGCCTCTTTTAGAGTACGGATATCCCCTTATGCCTACACCGATCCTGGCTCCTCATCCGCATCATCCACTACACAAACCTGAACACCATCCGTACTTTTTCGCCTCCGGTGAGTAGCCTACCCTAAATTTAAACTCAATCATTTCCCCATGAAGAAAATATGCCTATTATTAGGAACATTAAAACATTTTGTGCATTTGATGGATGTATTGGTTCCTAATGGTCGCAAATTGTTGTATTTTGTCTTTGTGGAGAACGGAAGATATGACCGCTATCACATAAAAATCTAAAAAGCATTAATATGCAGGGCTGCATGCCAGTTAATATTTTAAATATCATTCCATAAACTGAACCTCAATTTTTAGTAAATTCGTAAAGTGGAAAAATAGGCCTATATGCTGCAAATTTAGCTTAAAATGTATAATTTAATATACATTTAAATAAACTGACTACATCAGATTGCACCAACGACAATATGTTTAAGAGTTAGAATTTGTAAAATTTCATCCTATTAACAGTTGTACATATTTTTACGGTGTGAGGTGATAAAAACCAGTAAATAGACTATAAATATAAAATAATAATAACTATAATAATACACTAGCCTGCTGTATGATTTTATTTATTAAAAATCACCTATTGATTAAAACAGCATTTTTCAAACCAGCTTAATTTATTTTAATAAAAATAATCTTAATTAAAACGTTTAATTTTTCTAACTTATATTGTGTTTTTGTTGTTGTTTTCACCTTTTATCTAACTTCTATGTGTTTTTAATTCATTTTTGTAATTCACTTTTGTCTTTAAATATAAAAAACGGCTGAAATATAAATATGATAGTTTTCTGTTAGGCTGCAAGATATTGAAGAATATTTATTAACGATTATCAATATGTTTCCATTGCAAAAGGAATGCAGATGCCTGCGTTATTTCAGCACCACCCGGAATTACCAGGGAAGCACTGCAGACGCAGAAAGGCCAGAACAGTGTTTTCAGACTCACAGCTATCAGGACTCGAGAAAAGGTTCGAGATCCAGAGATATCTGTCCACACCTGAGCGCGTGGAACTGGCTACGGCGCTCAGTCTGTCGGAAACACAGGTAATGGCGTTCAATATTGTTTAAGAACTCAGACATCCTTTATAAGGTTTTATGTGTGTCCACGTACAATTCATGAAACGAACCAGGATTATATTAAGGCTTATACATCGTTTGCCTTACGCAGGTAAAGACGTGGTTTCAGAACCGGAGGATGAAGCATAAAAAACAGCTGAGGAAAACACAAGACGACCAGAAAACCCCAAATGATGTAGACAGATCGCTGGAGAACACGAGCGAGAGCGAAATGCACGAGAAAAGTACAGACGGTAAAAACGGCATGAGTCCGGACAGATACACGCTGGACGACAATGAAGATGATGTCGATATTGAAGATGACATTTGCTCTCCTGAGCATTTACTCTAGTATTATCTCCCCCATGAGCAAAACAATTACATATTAATAACAATCTTTTAGATAGGAAATTATATATAGTTTTTTTTATAATTTTTATTTTGAAAACATCAGTCTATATTGTTCGAGCGCTTAAGGAAAAAATTCTGCGTGTGTATTCATTATTATTATTATTATTTATCACAATAGCCATGGCTTTGTGACTGACGACTCTGAGCATTTTTGTAAATGTGGAATGAATGGTACGTAATGTACTGACAATCTGTAAATAGATTTATGATATTTACTTGATAAATAATCATTCAATTAATTTTCATTCCAATTGAAGTGTAACATTTTACATTTTCAGCACTTTCGCGGGATGATATTGGTTGTTTGGCATGTGGACTGACATATTTATGAACTCAAAAACTGTGATTTGTCATTTGTTAAAACAAATAATGTATATAAACATTGTACATTGAGTGAATTATCTAAGACAATTCTTAAACGAACTGCGTCTTCTTTCTTTGTGCTTGGAAAGTTTATGAATTCAACATTTCATTAAATTCATGAAAGCTGCGCGTTATCCCAATTCACTCTTGAAAATAAAGGTTCTTTACTGTCATCGATGTTTCCATGAAGAACCTTTGACATCCAATGGAATTTTGCACTGCACAAAAGGTTCTTTACAGTGGAAAAAAAAATCTCTGTAGATTATTAAAATATTCAGACTGAGGGGAAAAAATGGTTCTTTTAAGAAAGGTTCTTTCATTGCTGAGGAAAACCCCCTTGTGGAACCTTTATTTTTAGAGTACTGAATGGTCTTGGTTATTACATAATAACAGCAATAATAACATTAACACTCACTAAATACGATTGGCCAAAATAAAAAATAAATAGAAAGCGGATGGAATGAAATCAGTCGATTTGTCAAAATGCCAGATTTAGCACTGCTCTTTGATTTTCATTTATTATTGATTTATTAAGCTTTTATATATAATTTATACAAACTTAATACTTAAATATAAATACATAATTGAACCGACTCATTTTATAGCCTATTGTGCCAAGAGCTTCGTGTTTAAACGGAATAAATCCCTGTCAGAGATCTGCGCTTGAATGTGTGAAGAGCATATTTTTTGATATTGTAGGTTTGGCGTGAGAACATTGGAATTGTTCTTGGACAACCGATAGACACCAACTTGTCCTTTATAAAGTCACATTATATATATATATATATATATATATATATATATATATATATATATATATATATATATATATATATATATTATTGATTATTCCTTCTCCTATCACATGTTAAATTCAGTTTTTAATGCCTGACTCACTGCTGTTAGGGTTGCTACAGTTTTAAGCGATTTACAAAAACACTTTATTACACAACAATGTACTTTTTGCAGTTAATTTAGTTTCAGTGAGTGAATTGTTCGTTTAACAATAATATCCGTCTATAATGTTCACATTTCAGTGTTCGAAGCGCAGTTATCTAACTTGTTTACAACATTAAAGATGTGTAAATATACCCACCTTGTTATTAACGAAAGAGCGCGGGCGGTCACCGCTTCCGGTGTCATTCGCTTTCAGCTATTTAACCTGCAAAAACAGTCTGTTAGGCTGCGTTATATAGCAAACTTTTAATTATTATCGAAACATTTTAATTTCATTATCAAAAAATAGCTTACTTCCGCGTTGGAAAATAAGATGGATAATAATGTGATTAAAAAAAAACAGTAGCTACCGTCCGATACAGACAACTATCGCTCAAGCTGTTGCTATGGTTACCTTAAAGCCGATTTCTGTTCGCGAGTGTATAAACCTACATTTAGCGCACTTTAACTTTTGTATTTTACCGAAATTTGAAAACGCAATTGACACGAATATATACTTAGACTATGTGTAAAAATAATATGATACATTTCTTCTTGACCTTTTGTGAAGGGCGGTAGGTCTTGATTAGGGAGGCCATACCGACACAAACTCCCCATAATTCGCTCCCCAGTTTATACTCGTCTAAAAACATATTTTGCGAGTCAACAGGTGTCCTAAAATAACTAAATATGAATTTCTTTTAGATGAAAAAAAAAATCTAAATCTGAAAATTTTCGATAAAATATCTAGGGTTAACAAATGTAGCAGCAATCATTTAGTGTTTACGGCAAAGGGCCTTTAAAAAAAAACTCTAACAGGGTATGTGGCACACTTCCATCCTTTGAAAAGCAATTCATGTCGTTTTCAAAACGTGATTCTGATTTAGCAGGGGAAAATAAAACACTGCAAGAGAATAGGCCGTGCGGAAGGTGATCAATTAAAAGATTAAGCGTTTTGCAACACATGGACGCATCTGCATGTTGCTCTAATAGCAGAGCCATCAGCTCATTTTCAGGGGCCTGCCGCCTCCTTCAGCACTGTCCACAGATCAAAGCCTGCCTCAGTCTCCCAATCCGTAAAAAGGGATGCTAATTCAACCTCCTTCATGTGCGGTTGAGAGAGACCCCTTCAATTAACTGATTTCAATGGCAGGAAACAGTGAGAGAGAGATTGAAAAAAGATGCAAAGAGAGTCGGCCTGGAAAGGCAACATTTCTCATTAATTCAAAAGGTCCAGCATTTATTAGCCTCGCCTCTGAGGCTTAACACTGAAAACACAGAGTATCAAAGCAGACATGATGGGTTAAATAGAGGCTATAATCTAATTAAAATATTACATAGGAGTAAATAGCTCTTTGATAACGATCTAAAGCTTCCATTAAAGAAATAGGTGCTTGAGCTTGTTTTAGGGGGAAAATTATCACTTTAAAATACAGAAAACAAGTTTGTGGGCTCTAATAAGGGAGGCTTCAAAGTGTCATCCTTATTTGACCTATTTTTTTCTCTCTGTGAAAGAAAAGGGCAGGCGAAAGTGGATATAATCAGACTAATAGCCGGGAACTGACAGAAAACGGCACGTTACACTGGGTTAATGGTGCATCCAGGTGTGCTTGAAGAGATTGGTGCTCTTGTGCACAGACCTATTGAAACAAGGGGAAAATAGCAGGATAATGCAAAGCCAAGCAACAAAACCCCACAGCATTTCACTCCAGATTTCTTTATATCGAAAAAAATAAATAAATAAATTGTTTCGGGAATCAGTATGTGCTACACACCTGTTCCACTTTCAGTGCTTTGCAAATGAGCAGGATTATAAGAACAAATTGGTATATATACACTGTACACACAAAGTTAAAGCAAGGAAAAATAAGGATTCTATAGAAGAGCAAATAACAGAACTCATACATGCGTGTTGCTTCTCAGTGAATAAAGGCTTTAGATTAAATGGCATGAATGGTTCTGAAGCGAGCCACGGCACGTTTCTCATCCTCGTGCCGTCTCAACATCTCCAGAGTGGCCAGATGGATTGGGTCCGTTTCCTGCAGATATTGGGGCTGCTCTCTGGGTCTGTCCTTTGACTTTGGAGGGGGTTTGGGCTTTTCAATAGTTTTGGCATATTCTAAAGCCTGGTCAAAATAAAATTGCAAAAATAATTTGAGATTGAATTCAAATATATATATATTTGTATCCACATGGAAGTTATGGCCGTATACACCATTTTAGATGGAAGATATATAATTTACGGATTATATAAAGCTCACGCTTTCAGAATGAGATTCTCCTATACCTTCCTCCTGGGAACGGTGTCCTTGTTGTCACTGCCCACTGGGTCCTTGGCCGACAGAGAGGGAATCCTACTTATCTTCTTGTTCTGTTCGCGGATCACATTTGAATACAGCTTCTGTCGTCTAATTTTCTCTGCCTGACAGCAGTGAAAGAAAGAGCAGCAAGATTACAAAAGGGAGCTTTAATTACCTAAGCCATTTCTCCCCTAAGGCCCCTCAGTTTCTTTGTACATCCATCCATGAAGCTACTCAACAGCAGCAAACAAAACTCATCATCCCTCCAGAACCAGTGTTAACACCTCTCCCAGGTTATTTCACATCAACATTTTACATCAGCCGAGCTGGAAAATGTCTCTCTTTGCTTTTTGAGAGCTATGCTCATCAGATTAGTTGGTCCATTTCCATTGTGTTCAGAAACACAAGTCTTTTAAATTCATGAGGAAATGAAAAGAGGGGGTTATTGAGTCACGGCCATACTTGACAATTGGATGTAGCAATTAGGGATTAGCTAAATCAATATTCAACAAAGAAAGCACCAATTATCCATTGAGTCTTTCTCTTACAACTCCACACATGCAAATTATTCGGATTTAACAACATTATTTATGAATATCGACAAATGCTTAAGTCTTTATACACTCTGAAGTGAGTATTTACCACAGCTTCTGGTATTGTGTTTGTCGGCCCAAGACCTCCAAGCTTCACCTCCTGTTGCATGTTTTTGTAGTCCTTCAGCGTATAAGCCTGAGAAGACATTTTGCAATGCATAAATATTTATATATTACCTGCAAGACTGTTATAAAAACTGTGAGAAAAAGTCTTGATCTTAAGGTGCACTCATGATGCAACAATCCGTAAACAAAAGCGGTAATCGGGTCAGGCTCTTTCAGGTTCTCAGGACTCAGTCATTGGTCATGGACACTGCAGGATGGCTTTTTTCCACTCTGATCTGCTTCCCCTTGGGCTGCCACACTAGCTGTTTTACAAATTTATCCCATAATCCTATGAGACATGATGGCGGGCACATCAAGGTGAGGAGAGCAAGCTTCTCCCAGGAAAGCAATCTGTTTTATGGTCTAAGAACCATATAATCCGGACACAGCATCAAGAGGATGTGTTCCATGACATAATGACCCTTAAATTGTGACGTCTTCATGCAGCACTGAACACTTTACTGATCTATGTTCTTATGTTATTTTATTTCAAACCGGTGTGACTGTAAACCACAAAATAACATATTTTGAAAATCATCGTAGTATTTTTTTTAATCCAAATAGTGAAAGTTTTTGTCCATACAATGAAGGTCAATGGGGTCCAATATTGAACCCCATTGACTTTCATTGCGTGGACAGATAAACGATGACGGAATTTGTATTTTTATGTGAACTATCCCTTTAACACTCCTTCAACTGAATGGACAACTGTTGAGTAAACTTAAATATTTTATCTGTGGCAGTCACACATTGCTGTTGAGTATGTCTGGTCCTAAGAGGGACTTTCTTGCAGAGCTCAAGGTGCTAGAGGACAAAGAGGCTATCATTAAATGCAAATCACCATCTTACCAGACCTGGTCCGCACAGGCGGGGGTTGCTGCTTAATCACCTTATCCTCTAACGCTTTTCAATGTCGTCTTTGTGACCGTGCCTTATATCATCATCTCATTGCAATTAAGAGTGTCTTCAATTACTTATACAATTAACCTGCTGTCTGAATCGGCCCACACAATAATCGTTACATCTGCAGCAGGCCCCATTGAGATACTGTCATGGCAACTTAAAGATGGTAACTAAGTATAAACAGGACATTGTAGTCATTATGTTATTTGTTTTGTATGTAGTGCTAATTATTACAAGAATTAAGCCATGTCGGTTTAAATCAGTTTTTTTTTTTTTAATGGCTCTTTTGCTGTGTTCTCCTTTACTAAAATATAAAATATTTCAATGAATATTAAAGTATCATTTAATTTATTTACACTGTGAAAAAACAATATGTGTAAAATATGATATTTGAGTATTTTTAAATATTTAAAACTTATTTGAAGCCCTGTTTTCAGCTCAGCAGTGTCAGGGTGTAAGATGCTAAAAGTGTCATACTTGACAAATGATGCATGAACGCAAAGCACATGGAATATTAACTAAACACATATACACACCGTATAATGTGTTTTAGCCTTCAGCTGTCTGTGTTTTTCCATTTGTGAAAGGTAACCTTCTGAGCTGCTTCGGTGAATTGGATTCAGCTGCTGCTCTGATCTATCCGAGCTGAGTTCTGTGTCGATGCCGTCAGCTCGGCCTATAGGGGGCAGCACCGTGTAAGGAGCAGAGATCTGAGTTGGGGGCACAAAGGGTCCCACGCTCTCCTCATCACTGGGCCAAAGCTCAGGTGGATAGTGGCTGGCCTCCACTTGAGGAGATGTGGGCAATTTTAGCATTGGTATCCTACAGAAACATGGAGCACATCATGAATGCCAAGGATTAGTGAACATGTTTTGCAAATTGCATGTTCTAAATTCATTGTTGAAACACCAATCAAATCAATGTATTTAAAACCGTGGTGTGTGGCATTAGCAGCACCAAATGGAATCAATAATAAAATAATGTCAAAAATTAAATAAAATGACAAAAAATTAGAACAATTTTCAAAAGAATAGTTTTGAACCCTGTCTTCAATTTGTTCAAACAAACAAATGTATTATATTTTTTTTAAATGTATTGTTCAAAGTAAAAGTCCTTTAAAAATATATAAAATAAATAGATATAATTAAGTATTTTTTTTCTTTTGGTTAGAAAATATACTATCTAAACCAACCTTGGCTTCTCATAAAAACGGTCAATTTATATGATGTTTTAAGAGCACACACTCATGAGGGTCTGCAGTGGTCGTCTCAATGATATCATTTCCTGTTTTATTTTATTTTTTCCTGCATAACGAGATTTTGTTGGTGTGAAGCCATTTTGTTAAAATGTTTTTTTTTCTAAGAAATAATAATAAAAGATTATGGCAAAAGACTTCATCTTAATAATTATTTTTCTTCATTGTGACACCACAACAGTTGTATCGCTCTGACATTTTTTTTTACTTCATGCTGCTCACAAAAATAAATAAATAAATAAATAATGTGATTTTTAATTTAAAACATTGTCATTATAGAACAGGTGTGCTGAGGTCATTATATATTTAAATTGAATTTTTATAACTTTAAAGGCACAATATGTCCATTTTCGCCGCTAGAGGTGGCTTATTCAACACAGAGCTGTAGCTTGAAGACGCCTTGATTTCACGGAATCATGGGTTGTGTTGTCTTCACGTCTACAGCTGGTGGAAAAGAATAGGGACTAGGGAAGAAATCATGTTCATGGATGAGATTATTAACGTTACTGAAATAGTAAGCTGAGCAGGGCCGAGTGCTGTGCGAGCAGAAACGAGGCCGCTGGACTGATTGCTAATGAGAGCGACACACGTAAGGAGCGCAGCGGAACTTTATTAAGCCGCAGTTGCCACTTCCGCTTCTTCCGGTCAAGAGTATGTGGGGTAAAGCAGTGCTGTTTTATCATATTAGTCACATTTGTGTGTTGAAAGTTGTTATAATGCTACTTTGTGCGTTCGCGTGATGGCTACTATGAGACACTTAATGCACACTGCAGTAAGCTAGATCAGTATTAGGCATGGTAAAACATGAAGCTCGCTGTAAATCAAGAAAATGAGATTAAATAAGACATACTGTGTTGAGCTATATAACGTGATTAGTTTTCTGTTGATGAATGTATCCGAACAGTTGCTCACCTCTCTAATAAAACACATAAAATGTTTAAGTATCTTTAGTGTTTCCATGGTTTCTACAAAATAAAACCGGAAACTGAGGGTAACACGTGTATGATGTCATTGATAGGCGACGTACGGACACGTCCGTGTCCTGGTTAAAATTGCTTATTTCTCTGGATTTAAACATTCTTGGAAACATTTGGGATACTTTAAGTACAAAGTCAACAAAATATATAACATTTTTCTAGTGGGTTTTGGCCATTTTAATCCAAAAATCTTACATATTGTGCCTTTAATTTTATTAAATTAACAGGTCAGACGAAATATGACCATCATCAAGTATCCACAATAAGCTGGACTAAAAATTACACACCACAGCCTTAAAAATAATATAGCGTGTGAACATACTTTGAATATCCATCGTAAATACCGTGGGTTCACGTTCAAATACTTGCGTGAAGTATGTTTGTGGACTTGCCTGAGTCTGTTCTTGAATGATGAATTTTCAAACGCATTGTGAAGAGGTTTCCCAGCATGCCTCGGAGGAACGCTTCTGTCCACAGCGTGTACCACTACAGAGTGGGGAGCTGGGGAAGATACAACTGCTTTTGGAGCCAATCCCATCTGCCCTACTGAATTAGCAAGCACAGAGGAATGATAACCTGGTTGTAAAAAGGGTGGGTTAAACAGATCAGGCCTGTCCCATTGCAGTGCTTGAGAAACAAGAGTTAAAATTGTCTCTTTCTGAGAAAGATTGAGTGGTTGTGCTTGATTGGCAGGTGTGTGGAGGTTTATATTAAGGTTGACGGTTGGTGGAGCATGAGTGTGAGATGGAAGTCCAGACTGGTGTTGTGGTGGGTCATGGGTATAGGCTACTGGAGTTTCCTCAGAGTCCTGCGATAGGTGATCGACACTGGTGACGTGTCTCTCTGTAAGGGGTTTAATATGCAGTCTAGGTTTGGATTCAGGAACCGGATGTTTGAGCTGAAATAGGTGGTTGTTGGTTCGCTCCCTCCTCTTCGGTTCCTTCCTCTCTTTATGGCTCTGCAATAATTTTGTAAAAATGAAGATTTATTTAAACACAGAATACAGATTGTTTCAAAGCACCTTCACAGTCATAAACAGGAAAATGACAGAATCAATGATGCAAACATTATCAAATATGAAACGAATTCAAATTCTGCAATAAAGCAGTTCTAAAAAAGACAATAGTGTCATTAGTTCAGTGTTGGTTCAGTTCAATAACTGCAAACTTTATCAATTATGAAAGAAGTTCAATTCAGCTATAAGTAGCTCTACAGAAGATAATAGTGTTGTTATTCAGCTCAAGTCAATTCAGTGTTGATTCAGTTCAGATCCATAACATTTGACAAAGTGACAACTGATAATGTTACTTAATATGAAGTGTCTTTTAAACCCCAACTAAGCGAGTCAATAATCTGACCAAAGCACAGAAAATGGATCTGTGTAACGATGACATGAAGCTAAATTCTGGATGTTGTTTTTCAAAGTCTGACGACACAAAAGAATGATATTAGCATAGATGAAGTAATTTCCGCATATATGATCAGGGCTCTTTGGGCAAAATCCATTTGCACAAAATAATGCTCCTTAAAAATTAAATTACAAATACAAGTATGACAAAGGTTTTGACAATGGCGTCCCACTCATTCTAATTCGAAATATTTCAGGGTGAGGGCTAAAAGAATCCATCTCATTGAGCAGAAATATGTCCTTATATAACCGTGGCTTCATGGCTATTGTCATGACTGAGAGGAAAGATAGACAGGAGCATTTATATAATGTTTCTTTGTGGTGAGCCTGGCATGCACAGGGGACCAACGGACATTATTCTTGTGTGGTCCGGGGCTGTGCCTCAGCATGTAATGCCTCTGATTTATCCAACACCAGCTTGCACCATTCTTAATGGGAAAATATTTACACTCCTCTGCTTGCCGGCATTAAGGTGACCGTTCAAGTGCTCAAAATAATGATGCTTCTCCATTCCCCCTCTTTCCTCGGCACAGGCTCCTTTTCAAGACATTTCAGAGGCTCCATTGTGCCTGAACAACTCTATCAGAAATTGCGTCCATCACAGCAGAAATGAAATCCCGGGTGACAGTGTGCCCACTGTGCAGACATTTTCATCTTGAGAGGAAGCCCTCGCAGACTGTTATGCATTAGGCCAATGGATTGTGGCAAGCAGCCCCACCTACGTCGGCACAGATAGAGATGGATGGAATCAATAAAGTGAGCCCTACCTTCAGTTTTTGTGTTTTTTGGAGCCACATCAGCTCGGGATCCCGGACATTGTCTTGACTCTCCGGGCTACGAGTGCTGATAGTCTCGTAAGAGGTTTTCCTGAGCTGTGGGAAGATAAGAAAGAAGGGTCAATGGAGTGACTGCTTGATAAGCCTCCTTTTAAAAATTCACCTGTTGCCGTGTCAATGAAACGCTATTATTTTGCCTCACATTTATATTCAAGTATTGACTGCAAACAACAGGGGTGAACCGTGCACCGTGAGAGCGAAACAAAGACATCCGTGAGAATGAGAAGAAATAGCTGGGCGATAAATTGCACGCCGCGTTCAGTGTAAACGTGTGCTGACAACTGCAATTTATCATCCACCTACTCAAAAAAGGAGCTGACAGCCAGTCAGGTTTGCCTGTAAAATAATTCGACCCTGAGTGTCTGGCAAACTTAACAATTCAATTGACTTTTTATGATCAACTTTTCATTCTTAATTACTAACTACAGCTCCCCCGAGCTGACCTACATGTGTCTAGAAGAGTGTT
The DNA here is from genome assembly GCA_038088235.1 of Zacco platypus. Classification (NCBI taxonomy): domain Eukaryota; kingdom Metazoa; phylum Chordata; class Actinopteri; order Cypriniformes; family Xenocyprididae; genus Zacco; species Zacco platypus. Next base: position 10,722,759 of record CM076086.1, on the reverse strand, counting down.
CTATTGATTCTCTTTAAAATGATTCTCTCCAAGCAGTTCGGAGATAAGTGTCTAGATACATCCACGTTACATCAGTGCACTCTCTCAATTTTTCTTAATGTACCCGTTCAGAGGCGGAATATCTACAGCTAATGCTGTAATGAAAATCATTTAGTAAACTTCCAGTCACTTTGGCTGCTGAGGACAATTCTCAACGATCGATGGTATTGACAGCTTGCGGCGTCCCTGAATGCATGCGGCTAATTCTGAAAGCGTGAATAGAGGAAGGTCAAAGAGACACATGCAGCAGTGAGTGGATTGAGTTGTAACATATCCATCAATAAACAGGCAGCCATGCTGGCCTATGTATTTAGCGAAAGGCCATGTGGGTAAGGTTCTGATTTGTGAACAGCCTTCAACATTACTGGGAGACGTGGACAGTTATTTATTAGGGAAAAACACCAAACCGCACTAGTGGTCTTCAATTAGTGGTTCCAAAAAGGTGGATGGACGCTAAAAATTTTATACAGGAATTGGACTGTGGGAACTTTTGGAAAAGTTGGAAATTGCACCAAAAACAACGACCAGGCAATGCGCAAATGCTCATAGTAGTGGTCCTCATTATAAATGAAAATATCTATTGGGGCAAAAATATATTGAAATATCCGTTGTTTGTTATGCTGCACGGTTAATAGGAGGCTGCGCATCCAGCTCATTTTCCAGTATCGGCCAAGTATCATTTCGTGTGGATAGATTGAGCTGTGCTGTAACAGGTGTGTGAGTAGCAGACATCACAGACCTGCCCTTCATGTCCTCTTAGCCGCAGCAGGCCACAATCTCTGCCCCATCCACGACCACTGCCTTTTGTCTGCCATTTTAATAATCTCAATCAAATTGAGGAAATGATCAAACAAAATTGCATTTTGAGCTTCATAAGCTGTGTAATATCTATTCTGTTAAATTGGGGCCCGTAATTGCCTCTTGGGGCGAGACGTGGCACAACAAAGTCAGGCGATTGGAGCTTGCCATTTTCCTCAAGACTGGGAAACACAGCTTTTGCGATGAAGACTTCAAAGGGCCGCAATTCTTGAATTGCATTTGGTTGCTATTGTGACCGCCCAGGCAATCTTGATTAGGTGTTTACACTGAGGTAGGGTATACAGTGGCAGAGAGCCGCGGAGCCTTGGTCTAGAGCTATTAAGAGATTGTACATTATGTTCCTGGCTTTGAAGTGAGGGTCTGGGGGATGACGAGGGATTGGGGCTGAGTGCAATGGCAGAAGATTGCACTGCTACTTCTGTCTTTATCAAAGGGGTCTCTGCTGGAGCTCATCATCACTCCCACACGCGCCGGTAGGAAGTTGGTGCATTATGAGATTGTGTACATTTAATAACACGGCTAATTATCGGGAGTTAGGGGTTTGTGAAAAAGTAAATAGTGGCTTTTTAAAAGCCCAACAGACACGGCCCGATAATGATGTCGAAAACTGATGGGATCTGAGGGGCTTTTTATTCCCTTTGAAGGAAACGGGGCCACAAAAAAAGGGCAAAAGTAAAGGCCGTGTATCAAATTTACGAACAGGCGCTTAGCTACATAACGAACGTAAGGCATGAGGTTTTGTGCTCTCTCATAGGCAAATGACAAAAAAAGCAAAACTTTAACCAAGTGGCCAAAGTATTTCGATCGCTCTTCATGTGTTACGTTGTACCGCGAAAGCCTTGCTGTATGACAATCTGCCATGTGGAACTGATTTCTTGAAAGAATTTCGATATTAACATGTTCAAGAATTTCCAAGTCTACCATTCTAATATAATTTTTAAAATCAATATCAATGTTTTGTGCATAAAAAATACTGATATATTTCATAACATTATTTGTGCCCAGGTTTGTTTAACAATCATATCTTAATACATTCCATTAATCCTTACCTGGGATAAAAATGGATCTGACAGATATTTTTCATAACAAACAAATATTTGCTTACTCTCTTGAAATACTACATACGGAGTTTCAAGTTTTCAAGAGTTATCCATATATCGGTCAATCCCTTTCAATGGCTTTTCAAAAAATCATCTCTTAATCTTATAAAAATGATCTTGACTGATATTTACTCTCATTCAGAATAAAATACACAATGCTACATGGAATATTTCCATATTTTTATGGGGAAATCCTGAAGTTGCCACTTTTTTTTTTTTTTCAAGGGACGTGAAAAATAAATAATCTCAAAATAAACATTTTTCAATGAGCCGCCTCTTTAAGACTTACAATGCCACCTTGTAAAAGGAACTTGACAGTGCACCGTATTTCTTGGAAAGACAATGCGCTGAATTCATACCAGGGCACTGCTGGTGCTTTCAGGGCACCGTCTAAAGCAGCGAGCGCTTTGCTCTGTTTACCATGTCACAATGCTAACGGCTCTTCACTATGCTAATGCAGCTGATGTGAGACATTAAGGTGGGACTGGGCTCAGATGGGCTGGATAAGGTCTTAAATGTAGCAAATACACATGGCCCACAGTGTGCAGACAAGCCAACCCTGCCAATTATACCCTGGGCCAGGTGCACTGATAACTAAGAGCCTATTGGTAACCATGCCCCTCTGATGTTCTTAACAGCCACTGTTGTGCAGATCAACTCATAATAGGCACTACATAGACAGACATGATTCATTCTCTTCTCTCTGCACCATCTGAAGACTCTGTGTCTGCCAAATTAATTTCCGTGAGACAGGCAGTGTAGTCTCCTTAAAACCTGGAGTAATGAAAACACCAAGGTCACTTATTCAGATTAAAAAAGAGCAAAGATAAAGGTCAGGTCATGATATGGCCTTGTGTGTGCATAAAATCATTATATTGAGAAAACTTTTTTATAATAAAACTTTAACTTCAATTCTTAAGTGCTTTTAAAAAATACATAAATTATGAAAATAAAAATGAACAAAATGAGGTTTAGTAGAGAAGGCCTACTAATGACTGAAATGGCATTCAGTTATTATTTAGTAATTTAAATTAATGGTGAATTAGATTAAAAAATATATATAGAATGGAGTCATCATTCGCATGAAAATGGAATAACACTCGCCGTGAACCTAAACTACACAATATCCCACATTGAGGAAGCTGTGACTGTATGCTGTGTTAGTCCACCCCCTAGTGGTTAACCATGAGACTTCAAGTCGGTCACCAATGCCTCCAATCAATTACTTTAAAATAGTATAAGCTAAATAAAATCATGCAGTTCCTATAGGAGACAGTAAAGAAAGGAAAGGAAAAAGAAAGAAAGAAAAAAATAAGAAATAAGTAAATTATTTTCCCTAAATGGAGGGAATGTTCCAAAAATACTTACTTGCTTTGTTTCATCAGGTTTATGCTTCTGCTGATGATTTTTGAGGTAAGACCCCTGCTTATGCGTGTTGATACCAAGAGTTGCTTTGTTACGTTCCACTATGTCTTCCTTAGCTCTGACCGGCCTCGGATCAGAAAGATGTCGAGAGCTTATCTTCTGGGGAGAAACTGATTTGACATTCAGGTGCTCTCCATCATCCCGTGGTGTGCTTTCAGAGGACATGCAAGAACTTTTTGATTCGGGGGAATAGGGAGGGTCTTCCTGTTGTGGGTGCAGGTGGAAAGGAGATGAAGGTGGCTGGGATGAAGCATTTTCCATCTGAACTGTGGGTGGGTTACTGACAACGACATAATCTTGTCTGGCACCTAGAGCCACGTTCTCCAAAGGTTCAAGACGATCGTCAGACTCCTCAAATGAGTCGATGGAAAGTCTCCTATTTAGCTGGTTTAGAAACTGAGCCCCTTCCTGATTCTTCCTCCAGTTTGGGTCGTAGCGCAAGTGTGCGTATTCATCTTCAGGGGGAATCTGTCTGAAATATTTCAAAAAGAGTTAAGAAGAAATAAGTCATAAACACTTATCTTTAAATTGAAGAGCAGGCTGGGTACGTCTCATTTAGTGCTTTCGGCATTGTCAGGCGGACAGTCTGAATGCCTCAAACAGCCATCAAAACACAAGAAAAAAAATCAGCTACACTTCTCAGCGAGATGGTAATAGCGTGTTGTAGTCTCTCCCCCCACCGCCTTCTCTTACCTCTAATGACTATGGGTCTGAAGACCACAATTTGGGGATAGTTTTGCAAATGGCTAATTCAAACATATGAAATAGGTTCAAACTACAACCTAATGTGCTCCTAGCATCATTGGATGAAAAGATCTCATTAAAATAATTAGAAGAGTGCCTCTTTGTTGTGTGCCTCTGAATAGTACAAGATGCTCTTCACATCCCATGATGCCAAATACGAGGCTGCCTGGATGCATGGCACTTCAGCCAATGAGGGCAAAAGGGCAAGGAATGGCTCCGTAATGATTCCACCGACATGGTCTTGAGAATGCGCCGTGGGCTTGCAGCTGTGACGGGGTCTTTAACATGCAAAGTGTCTCTTGTGTTAATATAAATGTGTCAGAAATAAATCCAATAGGAAACACAGACTATTGCATTCAGCTCATTTCATTCTGAATGCGACACTTGAGTCTCTTTAAAGACAATGTGTGCAGTAAAGAGGATGTAAACTAAATGGGTAGTTATTAGCTTCAATGATATTGTGCCAAATATTGCTGCACGCCATTCATTCGCAGGGTTTCATTCTTGAGCATGAAAATATGACGAGGGAGCTGCTTTGCGTCGACAATAAAGGCTTTTGTCGAGATTCGCCATAGCCATTATGAAAAAAACTATGCATGGGGTTAAGTACCTCTTCAGCGCATCAGCTATCAGTCTGCAAAAAATTAAAACAAACGCCTCCCGTTTTTATCCCGAGGCAGATTTTGAGTGGCGGACACAACAGTTGGGCCGGAGATGAAGGAGTGGAGACAGATGCGGTGATCCACACTTCAGATTCCAGCAATCTGTTTTTCGGCAGCGCAGAGAGCTCGTTCATTCATTGGCAACAAAGCAAATGCTTTTTAACAGACTGCTGAATGAGACCTTATTGTGGTAACGTCCTGCAAACTAAAAATCTAATTTCCCCTAAATGAGGGCACTTGTTTGGAAAGTACAAAAATTAGTGGGTATTTCGACTCAATTAAAATGCAAGCACAAACATCATTTTCAAAGACTGTCATTATCTATTAGACATGTGAATAAAAGCTGTCAGTCATTTCGGCTGTTTGCAGAGCAGCTAAACACAAAAACCCTCATAGTCATTTTATCGATGATGTATTTCATTTAGTGTTTTCAGGTGTTGTTTATTCAGTCTATTTCAACAACAGAAGCAAAACCATTCAAAACAGAGGGACATTCAATAGGCCATTCACTCTCATTGATACACGGTTCTTACAACCTACTGCACGCCTTTTTTAGTACATTTAATACATGTTAACTACATTTCACATGTTAAAATATAAAGTACATTAATTAAGTTAAATGACAAATAGTTTTCCTTGGCTCATTGTTCTCATTGTACTTTGACCTCTGGATCACACCTAGTTACAGGTAACTTTAAAGGGATAGTTCACCCAAAAATGAAAATTCTGTCATTACTTACTCACCCTCATGTCGTTCCAAACCCGTAAGACTTTTGTTAATCTTCAGAACAGAAATAAAAATATTTTTGTTGAAATCCATGAGCTTTCTGGCCTCCGATTGGCTGCACCGTTATTAACACTTTCAAGGCCCAGAAAGGTAGTAAAGACATCGTTAGTAATAGTAGTAGTAATAGTCCATGTGACTACAGTGGTTCAACCTTAATATTATGAAGCGATGAGAATACTTTTTGTATGTAAAAAATAAAATAAATAAAATAATGAGAAGAAATTCATGAATAAAGTCGTTATTTTCTTTGGTCTTTTTTTATACAAAAAGTATTCGCGTTGACTATTTTAACAATGTCTTTACTACCTTTCTGGACCTTGAAAGTGGTAATAAAATTGCAGTCTCCAGAGGTCAGAAAGCACTCGGACTTCACCAAAAATATCTTAATCTGTGTGCTGAAGATGAACGAAGGTCTTACAGATTTGGAACGACATGAGGGTGAGTAATTTGGTTGAACTAACCCTTTAAGGCAGCTAACAGTAAATATTAGAAATGCAACTAAAGTAAAAGGTAACTTCATTATGATCATAGACTGAATCCGACCATACAGATGTTATCAGGTTGCTCTGTGAACTGCCCAAGAGCTGTAAAAGTAAAACACATTCTTTAATTTTGTCATTGCCACCACACCAGAGGCCTGTTGCATGAAGCTAGTTGAACAAACTCTTGAGTTTCAGTGTAGGTTTATAGTAGACAAAAGCAAACAAATCCAACCTGGTTTAGATCAGGTTCACAACACTCTGTATAAATATTTCTGTCAAATGAGTTTGTAATTGACTCTGTCACCTGAAAGTGTGACAAGTCCAGCGAACAAAAAATCACATTGAACATGAAGAGCATAAGTTTGATTCACTTCTCGTGGGAGAGTTGTCGCCATTCACTTCTATGTTGAAGATTAAGAGATTGTTATGAAAAATGTCATGACTTTAATTCCGTTTATTCAGGAATAAACACTGTTGGCTGCAGTGAAAGTTTTGAGAAGGCAGCTAAAAGACTATTTCAATACAAGTGAATCAATGGCATTTAAATAATTTATATAGGTTTGTAAGGAGCTCAAAACAATAATATTCATTGTAAAATCATATATTCTATATGAATTATATGAATATATATATAAAATTCATATAGAATAAAACCTGCTCTGGAGCAGGTTATGGCGATGAACACTGCTAAAAAAAAACAATCCACCTTCTTGAGCCCGAAAAACCAGTTTGCTCAAAGTAATCAAGGACTTACCTGGGTAGCAACTGAAACCAGTCTCATGCAACAGGTCTCTGAGCTTTGGAACTGGTTGTGCTTGACAGATTACAGCTTATTAAACAGACTCTGGATGTATGACACCTCTACAAAAGCCTTTAGGAGTCATAAGAAGTTGTATACTTGACAAACAACCATCTAAAAGTACTTAGCTGACCAATTACATGAACATTAAGATTTTAGAACGTTTAAGGGTCACCTTTTTCTCTTTACAATTCTCGCCATTTTTAATCACATGATTTACCCAGCCTCATGTCATTCCAGACCTGTATGCCTCTGTGGAACACAAAAGAAGATGTTTTGAAGAATGTTGGTAAGAAAACAGTTTTGGTTACTATTGACCTCCACTGTGAGAGAGAGAGAGATTTCTCAAAACATCTTTATGTTCCACAGAAGAAAGAAAGTTGCACTGGTTTTGAAAGGTGAGGGTGAATAAATGATGACTGAATTTTATTTATTTTTGGTGAACTATCCTTTCAAATAGTGACAAATATCCAACGTAGTCTCTCAATTAATTTGAGGTCATAAAACCTCCTGTATGACAATTATATAAGATGAAAGGAGACTGCTTGAAATGCCATGTCAACTATTATTGGAGGTGGAAATAGTCTAAACTGCTGTCTTACCTCAGAGGCTCATGAGGTCCCTTCACCTGTTTTGGTTTCAGATCCAGACTATCGTAAACATCAAGATGCTCCTCCTCACCGTCAGTCTTAGCACAATGTTGTTTGGAGGTCTCAGCAGAGAGGAGGTCAATGCGCTTCTGAAGTTCTCGCTGGTACTCCTTCTCCTGCACCAAACTCTCAGTGTCTGACTCCAGGGAATCCCACATCAACGGTAAAGCGGGCACATTATCCCTAGAGTCTGTGATCATGTTGAATTTTACTTTTGACTTTTGTTCCATCGCCTCAGAGCTCACGACGACGTTGTTGCGCCCAGACAATCGTCTTCATGGCTAACGTTAATGTTACAAAATCAACATGAGTAGAGGTAAAAACACATTAATTGTTCAGATTAATTCAGATAACGACGTTTTTGAGCGTTAAATGTTGATAGTTCATTCGGTTGTTGACTGACGTGTGTAACTCATGTTGTAATGTGGAAAGACATCTTAAACGTTGTCAATGTACATCCATTCTACACCATCAAAACATTACCTCATATACAAATCCATAGATCTGCTCCAAATGATGATTTTTACCTGCTATCGATATCGAAAGAGTCGTTGTTCATTGTCAGGAAACGTTTCGTTTGCTGAACGGTTGCCGTGGAAACCTAGACGCGATGGCTGTCTGCACATGCGCAGAACTATTCCTGGCACTTTCACAGTGACGGGCAAATATATAAACGTTACAAAAGACTCCAAGGTTTCTCAATCTGTAAACGAAAAATCTTAAATTACTTACGTTACATAGTGTGGCTATATAAGGAAAGTAGCAGTGACGTGGGCTACAGCTTTTAAAAAAGTAATTTGAACCATTCATGGCGAGGATTATATTCAAGCGCCAATGGATGATTAAGACCTTTGTATGAGACCTAATGTGAACAAAGCCAATTTTAGACCTCAAAGCACCTCTAGAAGATCTATACCCTCAAAGTCAAATTAAGGATTTTCATTCTGACTAGTTGCAGAGCAGACTGAGTCCACAAGGTACAGTTAAAGGCCAGGTTATGGGTCAGAGCATATCAAATCAACACGTTTTAACACCTTCCTTCAACACGTTAACACTTTAAAATCAGGGTTAAGAATTTAAAAATCAACTCAATTTAGAGACGAACATTTCAGGTTAAAATCTTTTGCATTTTACAAGATTTATAAAAAGACATTACCAGACAGAGACAGCATTGGGAATAAGTCACCATTTTATTCATTTCCTTCAAAGCATTGAGGCAGTTGGAAAAAGCTTATGAAATTCACATTTCACAAGTTGATAAATAGTTTGTGCAATCTAGGTAGAAAATCTGTTCACTGTGATCTGGAAATGTGATCCCTTAAATCCCCCTTTTTTTATTAATTTCAACAATCACTCTGCAAGAGTAAGTCAACTAAAATGGTCACAAAAGTAACACTTTAGAAGACTCCAACTACAGAGGGCAACAGTAAACATTGCTATGGAGGTAGCAATAGTGGCTTTGGAATGGCTTAGTCGACCTCCTCGATGGTTGGGCCAGAGGATCCACCTCCTGGAGCAGCGCCAGCTCCTGGGAAGCCACCAGGCATACCGTCGGGCATTCCACCTGGCATGCCTCCAGCACTCTGGTACAGCTTGGTGATGATGGGGTTGCATACTTTCTCCAGCTCCTTCTGCTGGTGCTCAAACTCTTCCCTCTCAGCAGTCTGAAAGTTTTCAAAAAGCACATGCAAAGTCACTTGGTTAGCCAATACAAGTTCAGAAAGAACTAAAACAAACACCACACGACTGAAAAAGTCTTGACTGAGGAAAACTTACCTGGTTCTTGTCAAGCCAGCTGATGACTTCATTACACTTGTCAAGGATCTTCTGCTTGTCCTCATCACTGATCTTGCCCTTCAGTTTCTCATCCTCAACGGTGGACTTCATGTTGAAGGCATAGGACTCCAGACCATTCTTGGAAGAAACCTTGTCACGCTGCACATCATCTTCAGCCTTGTACTTCTCAGCCTCCTGCACCATGCGCTCAATGTCCTCCTTGCTGAGACGACCTGAAATACATTTTCAGTTAACCTCTGACGTGGCTGGCAAAACCTGGCATTATATTTTAGTAGAGAGGAGAAACTCTTACCCTTGTCATTGGTGATGGTAATTTTGTTCTCTTTGCCAGTGCTCTTATCAACAGCTGAAACGTTCATGATGCCGTTGGCATCAATGTCAAAGGTGACCTCAATCTGGGGAACACCACGAGGTGCAGGTGGAATTCCAGTAAGCTCAAACTTGCCCAGCAAGTTGTTATCCTTGGTCATTGCACGCTCACCCTCATAGACCTGAGCAGAGGGGAAAATAAAAACGTTAAAAGAGATCCAAGGGACTTTGGTGAAATAAGACTAAACTACTTGGTACACACCTGAATGAGCACACCAGGCTGGTTGTCTGAGTAGGTGGTGAAAGTCTGCGTCTGTTTGGTTGGGATGGTGGTATTACGCTTGATGAGGACGGTCATGACTCCGCCAGCTGTCTCAATTCCAAGGGACAGAGGAGTGACATCGAGCAGCAGCAGGTCCTGAACGTTCTCAGACTTGTCACCGGAGAGAATGGCAGCCTGGACAGCTGAAACAAAAGGGTGAATCGTAAGAACCTTCGGCAACTTGAGATGGTCAGATAGCAATGACAACGATCGCTCAGACATCCAAGGAAGGTACTTGGGCCATCTTTGGTTTTTCAACCTCTGGTGGAAACTACGAATGGCAAGGAATAAACTTCATCATAGCGAATGAACAAATAATAAAAGTCAAAAATAGCTCACCTGCTCCGTAAGCAACAGCCTCATCGGGGTTGATGCTCTTGTTGAGCTCCTTGCCATTGAAGTAGTCTTGGAGCAGCTTCTGGATTTTGGGAATGCGAGTGGAACCACCAACCAGGACAATGTCATGGATCTGAGCCTTGTCCATCTTGGCGTCACGAAGGGACTTCTCAACTGGGTCCAGGGTGCCGCGGAAGAGGTCTGCGTTGAGCTCCTCAAAACGGGCCCTGGTGATGGAGGTATAGAAATCGATGCCCTCATAGAGGGAGTCGATCTCAATACTGGCCTGAGTGCTGGAGGACAGTGTACGCTTGGCCCTCTCACAGGCGGTGCGGAGACGGCGAACAGCTCTCTTGTTGTCGCTGATGTCCTTCTTGTGTTTGCGCTTGAACTCTGTGATGAAGTGGTTCACCATGCGGTTGTCAAAGTCTTCTCCACCCAAATGAGTGTCTCCAGCAGTAGATTTTACCTCAAAGATGCCATCCTCAATGGTGAGGATAGACACGTCGAAGGTGCCACCACCAAGATCGAAAATGAGGACATTCCTCTCAGCACCAACCTGAAGAGAAGAATAAGTGAATAAGTAGCTGCACGCCTATAAATAAATTGAACACGTCAAATAAAAATGTCGCTCAGACATCCAAGGAAGGTGCTTGGGCCATCTTTGGTTTTTCAACCTCTGGTGGAAACTACGAATGGCAAGGAATAAACTTCATCATAGCGAAATTAAGGTTAAGAACTGAATGAGGTCACCAGTTCATTAAGCTACTTTCACATGCAAGATTAAACTAACCTTTTTGTCCAAACCGTAAGCAATAGCAGCAGCAGTTGGTTCATTGATGATACGCAGAACATTCAAGCCAGAGATGGTTCCAGCATCCTTGGTGGCCTGTCGCTGAGAGTCATTGAAGTAGGCAGGCACGGTGATCACAGCATTGGAAACAGTCTGCAAGGAGAGTTTAGACTAGTTGATAATTGGAGTGAATAATATTAACAGTTCAACTAAAGCATAGTGCATTTCGCTCAGACATCCAAGGAAGGTGCTTGGGCCATCTTTGGTTTTTCAACCTCTGGTGGAAACTACGAATGGCAAGGAATAAACTTCATCATAGCGAAGCACATCAAGTCAAAGGGAGTTCAATAGAGCTACTTGACAAAGAACTAAATGATCACTCACCTTTCCCAGGTAGGCCTCAGCAATTTCCTTCATCTTGGTGAGGACCATGGAGGAAATCTCCTCAGGGTAGAAAGACTTGGATTCACCCTTGTATTCAACCTGAACCTTGGGTCGGGTGTTGTCGTTGATGACATTAAAAGGCCAGTGCTTCATGTCAGACTGAACAACACCATCATCAAACCTGCGGCCAATCAGACGCTTGGCATCTATTGGAAGACAAGAAATGGGTACAGGTTTAGGTTAAAAAGAAGTTTGAAAAAATAACCTAGTCTCATACAACATCTTGGCAAAGATTTCGCTCAGACATCCAAGGAAGGTGCTTGGGCCATCTTTGGTTTTTCAACCTCTGGTGGAAACTACGAATGGCAAGGAATAAACTTCATCACAGCGAATAATGTTAAGATTTTTTTTCTTAAATGACTACTTACCAAAGACTGTGTTGGTGGGGTTCATAGCAACCTGGTTTTTCGCAGCATCTCCAATCAATCTCTCTGTATCTGTGAAAGCTACATAGCTTGGAGTGGTCCTGTTTCCTTGGTCATTAGCGATAATTTCAACTTTTCCATGTTGGAAAACACCCACACAGGAGTAGGTGGTCCCGAGATCAATACCAACAGCTGGTCCCTTGGACATTGTGTCTGTAAAAAAAAAAAAAGGTATAAATAAAAGTAAATTGAAAGCGAAATTGACCCAAACTGCCTCAATTAGTTAGCTAACATACTGCAGTGAAACCACAAAAGACCAAGCCCAGGTCAAGAACATATGCGGATATGAGTCAGACCACGTGGTATGAGCTTCTGGAACAGTCTGTGATCGATTACTGAATTGAGGATAAAATCGATCGAAATGTGCTGTAAATGCAGTTTCAAACTAATTCGGTTATTAAAAATAAAAATCACGTGTATTTATAGAAAAGGTATTACACCCGGCATTGTGTAAACCATGTAAATCTAATCGAAGATTAAGGTCGGTTGAAGCGCGTGATAAGATTACACGAGGAGCCAGTTGCGGCTTAAATTTAACGTATTGTTCTCTCAATTATATTACTTGATGCAATTATAAGTATATTTTCTAGACTTTGATTTTTTTCCTTCGAAAACGATCAAGTGAGAACAAAAAAAAAAGCAAACTAAGCAAGTGAAACCACTTTTAATAAGTAACTCAACCGTGCCAAATACACTAAACAACAATAACGGGATCATTATTAATAATACCTGGAAAATATTTGCTATAAAATATTTAAAAAAAAAAACAAAATTCGGCTCTTTAAATTGCATTTAACAACGAAATAGTGATAACGCTGTGCAAGCATATAAGTTTGTTTTAACTGATATTATAAATGCTAAATAATCGGTGAAGATAGAACAAAGACTTTACCAAGCTGGAAAAACCGAGATGAGTGAAGATGCCGGTTGGAGAGCTGGAATGGCGACAAGCTGCCTCGCCTTGCTTCGATAAGAGAACGGGCGAATGTTCTAGAACAGCATATATTGCCGGTAGTTGAGCCAATGAGAGTTCAGATAACTCGACTTCAACCCGTAAGCACCAATGGAAAATCGCAATACTGTGTGTAGCCACGCCTATTAAGGAAGAACCAAGGGAAAAAAATCTGGTGAAAAAAAATTCCAGACCATCCCCCTCAGTTTTGCCGCAACCGTTGTCAATGCGGAACAGTTTGTCCTGCCATACATGTGAACGAAATTCACTTGAAATGATACAGCAAAACACAAATGTTTGACCAAAGGAAAAGGCGCCGCTTAATAGATTACGCGAAGATAAGCACATAAATACATTTAAATAATGCCAAATATAGCCCACATAAATAAATGACCTTGGTTTGGATCAGTATGTCTGTCTAGTAAACAATATTAGTCTTTACATATACTATTTGTAATAGAGATCGAGTAAATTATGTTTTTTTTGTTTGTTAGTATTTTTATCATGAATAGCACGTGTTGATAATGCTCTGCTCCACTGCATCATGCATGACGAGCTGAACTCAACGCCGACTGAAACCTGAGCCCTGATGGACCTGGGGTTTGGGGCAGAGTGACAAAGATTTATTTATTTAATTTAATCATTTATCGAGAAAAGGGATACGATTCAAACGAAATGATTAAAGGAAAGAAAACCAGTCAGAGGAAATAAATATTGCGCAATAGCCCAGCAGGTGGCGATATTGAACAATTCGAATCACCAAACAAAAAACAATGAGGAAGTGTCCACATCATTTAATGGAGTTCACTGAGCGCAGAAAAGTCACATGTTAGGCGCTAAAAATACTAATTTTCGATGAGTATAAGCTTTTTTAGTCTAAAACAATACTGAAGAGAAAGTTACATCAAAAAGTGAACCAGTTTTGATATATATCACATTCTAGAAGATTCACCAAGCACCCACATGTTAAATAGAGTTATTTCAAAAATGTATTTTTTTTTTAATAATTCATAGAAAAGACACTGACTTTAAACAGTGACTTTGAGAATAGGGAGAGCAGCAGCCATCTCGGATTAAAAACACGTTTAATATATTCAAATGAGGAAATGTCAGGCAGTCTATTCCAATTTTTTAATAAACACATTGTAATAAAACATTTATTTACATCCAGTATAAAAATATTGTTAACCAGCAACAATGTAAATACAGTATATACAAAAGCCTATATTCTTCAACTTTTTATTTTTTCCCAAAGGAGACTAAATAAGCACCATTGTTTGTAACAGAACTGCAAAATCAGTTCAGTATCTTATGAGGATTCAGATACAGCTGCATTTTCCTCTAAAGTTCAGTCTCCTTCACACAAGCTCCGTCAAGTTTGTTACAAGCTGGTCTTGAACTGTCTTGTGTTTCAGTGATCACATCTACTGTAGCTACAGAGTTTTCTGTTTTCTGTGACGTTTCTTCCACTTTGTATACTGTGAAATTTGAGTTCCAAAAGCCTAGACCGAAAATCAAGAGAAAAATGAAACGTTAGTGTTTTGTAAAGACATGGAAGCTTGTGTGTTTGAACCACCAGATTAGATGGTCTAAGTAGTTATACCTTGTCTTCTCCTCTCATGGGACTGCTTTTCTTCATGACTGGATTTTGATTTGCTGCTTTCCACAGACTGGTCTGATTCTTCATTCTCTGTTATAAAATCAGATTAAAATGAAAAATTGTATGCAAAATTAAACACCAGCTAAACCCTAGAATAGAAATTGAGCTTGAATTAAAGTATAAATGTATAAGTAAACTTTTATTACCTTTTTTCCAGGCTATATGTGCCTTTCGCAGCCTGATCACGAAGAAGATGACTACAATAGATAAACATATAACAAGGCTTGAGACCAGCAGGATCAGCAGTGGTGAGCTGTCATTACGATTGATTTGTTTGTCTATGTCCCCAAAGCCAAAACCTGCAAATACACAAAGTAATATAATTAATATCATCAAATTACATGTCTTAGGGTAGCATCAAAGGCAATAAAAATTCTCTTTTTATTTCTGCAACCGATAATAAATAATGTCCTTTACATGTTGCTTTGATTTTAATGTGGACTTGCAATTAGCTGTCATTTAACGGAAATGGACATTTTATTTTGCTAACTTGTTGGTACCAATGAAGCATTTTATTTTTCATGAGCTTCACACCTTGTGAGTTGGTGTCGTTTTTGGTCAGGTATCCTTCAGGTGAATTGGACTCCGAAGAGTTTATGTTCTGTGCTGAAATGCAAAGATAGATTTGATCAGTTTTACAACATAAAATAAGTGGTAAATTATGTTCAATATGACATGTTAAATATGAAATAAATTTAATAACACTTACTTGTCAAGTTTATATCTGTAGCTGTAGAATGTTCCTCTGCTGAAAGAGATCACAAAGCAAATTAATTAATCGCAAAGCACAAACACTGAAATTGACTTATACAAAACATACATCAGCTTTTAGATGAAATTAAAATATTGTTAAAAATTGTAAGTGTTGCATATATACCTTGTCTGTGGTTTGAGGTTGTGCTGTCTCCTGATGGGAGTACTTCGGTATTTTCTGACAACAACTCCTTGTGTGCTGTGATCAGATGGAGTAGTTATTAATCAGTTGTGAGGTATCAAATTTAAAAATCAAAAAGAAAACGAAAGCGGACTGCCTAGAAGTGACAAAAAGCTATCAGTAGGTGGAGGCAGAGAGTAACAAGGAGCAGAAGCTATTTCCATTCTGTGGTTTTATGTGAAGCCCTCACACAGAAGGGGGTTTTGCTTTTATTTTTAAGAGAGCGGTATTTAAAGTGTTCTGTCATTTGCTTTCTCTTTTGACATCCCTAGTCCATTACGTGTCCAAACACATATGAAATTATTGTTTCATATGGGGGCAGTTGTGGCCTAATGGTTACGGAATCTGACTTATAATACGAAGACAGGAAATGTAGGTTGGGGGAGTGAATGAAGCACTCTCTTCCACTCATTACCCACAACTGAGGTGCCCTTGCAAAGCAATTCTCACTGCTGCGTGTGTGTGCACTTAGATGTGTGAAATGCAGAGTATGGGACACCATATTTGGCTACACCTCTTGTCACGTTTAACTTTTTTTAAAGAAAAAATAAACACTCACCTGTACTGCTAATGGCAGGAGAAGAAGTGGCTGGGGTCATTGTCTCAGTTTTTAGCTCATCTCTAGAACTGGAATACCTTGATGTGGAGGCTGTAACAGCTATGTGAAAACACAATAAAAACATTCAGTTACTCAAGACTGTTTGACTGTTTACTTATAAGAATGTGTAATACTGAGTGTTTGTTTTTCTATACATGTTTAATGTGTCTTTTCTGCATAGGGAACACTGCCTGTTTTATTTGCAGAAATAGCTGACTTCCCTGACATCATGTGATCGATCACTCTAATGTGGACTACACATTCAATTAAACGGGAAACTACCAGATACTCCAAAGTGTAGCTGAACTTTCCCTGTGCAGCACAGCCAATCAAAATCCCCTAATATTTCAGTTCCTTTTTCTAATAATGGCTAATGTCATGTATGGCAAAATGCTCCTGTTTATTGGTCACATGTTTGGGAAATCAGTGAGGTGTGCGCAAATATGGTGGAACTGATTATATGTACCTGAAACATGTACCGTTTGTGGTACTTACAGTGATTTTCAATGATGATAAAATCCATCACTTGTTTTTGGAGAGCTTTGTGTTTTGCCAAGCACATCACCGTTGCTTCTCTGATATGAGTTTTGATTGTTAAGACGCTAACTGCCATTGACTTGTTGGATCTTCCCTCCCGCAAGGTATTGGGTAGAGCTGTTAAGAGCAAAACAGGGCATATATGTTCAGTAATCTGTAATTTATTCATTTATTTTTATTCAAATATTCTAAGAAACCCTCTGAATTTATTATTGATGTTGTTTGCATTTATCCTTAGCTGACTTGTTTCAAATTATTGCGGTTCCTCTATTTTCACGAGGTATTAGTAGTTTCACAGTGTGTGAAATGTCAGAAGGCATGGGAATTTATTTCTCAATATATCTGTTTCACATTATGTCTGTTGGTGATATTTTGTAATGTTTTTGAAAGAAGGCTCATATGCTAACCAAGTCTGCACTGTAATATGCTGATTCGGTGCTCAAGAAACTATTTCTTATTATTATCAATGTTGAAAACAGCTGTGCTGCTCAGGATTTTTGTGAATCCTTTTTCAGGATTCTTTAATGAATAGAAAGTTCAGAAGAACAGAATTTATTTGAACTAGAAATCTTTTGTACCATTTTAAATGTCTTTACTGTCACTTTTAATCAATTAAAGTAAGTAAGTATTAATTTCTTAAACATATCTATCTATCTATCTATCTATCTATCTATCTATCTATCTATCTATCTATATATATATATATACACACATATACACACATATAGTACTGGTCAAAAGTTTGGAAACTCTCTGCCCCCCTAACTGTCTGCCCACTCAGACACTTCTCGTAACTTACCTTCAATTTCAACCCCACTGATTCGCCATGAGAGTTCAGGTGGGCTGCCATTCGCTGCAACTGAGCATTTGAGGACTGTTTTATCATCATACTCAGCCATTTCTATTTTTGGGGTTCCTGTGACCAGATCAAAAACAGTCTCATTTAATATTCCATTATTTATCAGCAAATCATTTGAGTCATATTTTATGCATGCTTTCAGAAAAGACGAGTAATAAAACATTCATATTTACCCAAAACTTTTACTCTGAATCTTTTTGAAACAACTTTATCGTCATACAGCAGACATCTGTACAACCCTTCGTCGCTCAATGTAACGTTAGACAAGAGTAATGTGTATTCAGAGCTGTTTATAGTAAAAATGGTGGTCCTTGAATCTCGTATACCTGTACGGGAACATGAAATAAATATTTGATGTTAATGAAATTCAAGAGGAAATGGTTCAAGGTTTCAATGGTTTTCATACAATATACAGTGTTCTTGCCCTCACCTTTGATGTTGTTAAAGAACAAAACATGTCCTTTTGGATTTCTCCACTCCATGTATGCATTTTCACTGAAATTTTTTCGAGGGCATTTCAACACCAGTGTGTCTCCTTCTGCCACTGTAAGAAACTTTGTTGCCAAACAATCTCTTATGCCTGTTCAGAAAGAAGAGAAGCAAGTCAGAATCATCAAGTTTTAACCTTCAAAGTTTTAAGACATTGATCAATGCTAAATACAGTGGAGAGGTGGGCTAGTTTAATGGAAGAACAGTAGGTTGATAAGGGGGGAAAGCTAACACCACAGACGCCCTACGCTCTCCTCTGACTCATTTCAGTATTCTCAGCCCTCTCATGAGCTGCAGCTGAAAGTGAGAAGGGGCTATATATTGCATTAGAGAAAAAAAGTTACTGCTGTAAGTGGTCTTTTATTTGCTTGTGTGGTTACAGCAAGAGAAAACTTGCCACTGTGACACATAAAGCGACATGCTTGTGCTGGAACAGGAAACAGTGGTGTTAAAACGTTACTCACAGAGATGTAAACATTTGAAACAGATAAAGTTCAAAATCAAGCTTCATGGGGGTGTGATTTTTTTAGTCATATGTAAAATTGACCCTAATGTGCCTTTGTATGTGGGAGTTAAAGTGCCATAAAACACCCTTACAATGCAATGATTAATTGGGAACACTTTACAGTAAGGCTCATTAGTTAACATTAGTTGACTATATTAGAACTAACAATGAACTGCACTTCTACAGCATTTATTAATCTTTGTTAATGTTAATTTCAACATTTACTAATACATTAGTATAATCTTGTTAACATTAGTTAATGCACTGTGAACTAACATGAACAAACAATGATCAACCATATTACCGTACTAACGTTAATGAAGATTAGTAAATACAGTAACAATGTATTGCTCATGGTTTAATGTTTAACTAATGAACCTTATTGTAAAGTGTTACCGATTAATTTGATTCAGTATGTCTTTTATTCACCTTTGAATTTAATTCCATTTAATAACATTGTAGCTTATTTATCATTTTAAATATGTGCAATATATTCACTGATACTGTCTTTCATTATTTAGGTCCATTACCTAAAAGCTTCATGTCCACTATACCGTATTTAAGAATATTTTCCTCTTCCTACAAAGACAAGGTGAGCAAACTTATAAACTAAAGCTATAGCATTCAACCCAATCTAATAATAAACTAAATGAGTTGCACAAAAAAATCATGTAAAAATCTATGCCAACATCCAATAAAACACTGAGAGCACTGACATACATCGGACAACGTAACCTACCCAAACATAACAATACTCATGCAAAATACCTGCAGGTAACAGGTAAATACATTCGCAAACCAGACAACCACAACGCCACTTTATTAAGTCAGAGATGTAGCCTAAACCGTTGTAAATACGAAATATGTTTCTCTTACCTCCTACAATGAAGATCAGAATGTGAATAAGAAAGCCTGTTTTGATCTCCATAGCGCTCGCTCTTGAACTCTGAAGCTGACTTCCTCTGCGTAGACTCTTTTAAAGAGAGCGGCTTCCGTGACATCATGAAATTCCCCTGTGCGAATTTATGTGTGAAGTTTCAGGGGCATTTCGGCCAGTGATTTTTCAAATTCACTTGCCACCTTTTGACCTATTATTCAGTCAAATGATATGTCTACTTCAGACTTAAATTCTGACTGGCATCAGTTTTTTAATGAACAATTACATTATATATGAATGTTCAAATATAAAAAATATAATATAATATAATATAATATAATACAATATAATATAATATAATATAATATAATATAATATAATATAATATAATATAATATAATATAATATAATATAATATAATATAATATAATATAATATAATTGTTCCAATGTCAGTAAATTGTTTTTAAAGAAACTTTTATGCTTTTGCGTAGCAAGGACACATAAAATTTATCAAAACATATAATGCGACAAAATATTTCTATTCCAAATAAATTCTGTTCTTTTGATCTTTCTATTCATCAAAAAATCTTGAAATAAATGTATCACAGTTAAATATATTAAGCAGAACAACATTTCAGCACTGATAATAACTTTCTGAAGGACCATGTGACACTGAAGACTGGAGAAATGATGCTGAAAATTCAGCTTTGCCATCACTGGAATAAATTACATTTTTAAATATATTAAAAGTTATTTTAAATTGTAGTAGTTCACAGTATTTCTAACCCCAAACTTTTGAATGGTAATGTAACATAATATGATATATTAATATGCTTTGTTTCTTAAAGATCAATTTCAAATGAACTCCAGTTGTGATGAATCATCCAGTTTCTACACTGACCATTGACCTCTTGACTTTGGCAAAATAGGGTTAGAGTGTTGAAAATCTGGAACTCAAAATTTAGGCCTAATTTAAACCTGGAAATAAATAGAATGTTTTTTAAATAGAATGTTTTTATATATTTAAAAGTAACTACTCTATTCATTTATATTGTTTTTTAGATATAGTTCTATTTAATTCTGCCCACTAAATCTTGTGTACCTGGATATTTTTGTGAAGAAATTATTCAGATTTTATAGGTCACCACTAGCATAAGCATCTAAATGTGTGGTAAGGTCAAATAAAAGATATTTTTAATCTCTACGACAGCAGCCTGACAGCGTCACTACAAATGTCATCACAGAAAGATTACACAAAAACGCTAAACAACTAGAAACAGGAAGATCTTTATTAGGTTTGCAAGGGGAAAAAACACATGTGATCAAATTCACACTACCCACTGACCACTTCACCACTAGGAAAAAAAAAAACTTCCTCATTTTGATACACAACCTAAATAGAGTATAATTCATATTACGTAGCTCACACAATTGAGTATTGTTACAGACATAACTCCATAATGGATATACCTGGTGCTTTATGTCCGTTCATTATATATATTATAATACATATTCTATATTGTATTACAGCCAGTTTTGTTGTTTCTGCCACCAAGTGCTGGTTTACGTGATGCTGGTCTGCTATGAGTAAAACAGCTTTTTTTCTGGTTAGGACACTGTATGACATGGATGTGATGAACTTGAAGTCCAATGCAGGGAATAAGATTCTGGAGGCTGATAAGATTCTTACAGTCTAAGTTTCTTCAGGAATAATGGAAGTGAAAGTGACATGTGAAGCCCAAATATGGTAACCCATACTCGGAATTTGTCCTCTGCAATTAACCCATCGAAGTTAGATGTGTGGTGAGCGCACACACACACACACACACACACATATCGTGTACACCCACACAACCAGAGTAGTGGGCAGCCATTTTGCTGTGTCCCCCGGGGAGTAATTGGGGGTTAGGTACCTTGTCCAAGGGCACATCAGTTGCACCATGTGAAATCCTGAATGCCTTATTTTAAGAAATGTCTTATGTGGTTTTTTACATCCATATAAACAAAAAGTATGTCTTTCAGACCACTGAGAATCAAGAATTTGTGTATTAGCAGAATCTTGCCATGGTTTGCAACTCTACACATTAGCAGAACTGAAGGCATGAGACAAAGAGACAGAAGCTGACGGAGCGCCATCTAGTGGCTGCTGCTCTGAAACAACCATCAATGATGGCAAAATTACTTTTGCGTATCATGGTCCTAATTTATGATGTTTGGAAACTAAAATTTTTAGTCGACATACGCAGGGAAACAAATGTGGCGCCTTCTGTTTGTGAGACGAACTCCAGTTTAAATACTAATGGAATAAAACGTGTAGGCCCAATATTAATACCTAAAAAGCATGTTTGAGCTGTTTAAACTGCCTTGTGTCAACGTTGAAACCGGCATTAATAAACAGGGTTGGGAGTAAGGAAATACAAGTAACTTAGTTACGTATTGAGTAACTGTATTTCATTACAGTTACATTTAAATGGGTGGTAATCAGATTACAGTAACATCTGAAAAGTATTTTAGGTTACCAAAGTGATTACTTTGAATTTTAATGTCATTGAAACATTAATGTAAACATCACTGGATGATCCACGACTGTTTTCATGTTTTCTGATAGTTGTTTGTGAGTCTCTTGCAATTGTAAAAAAGGTAATAGAGACTTTTTAATCGCACAATTTGACTTTCTTCCCATCACAATTCTGACTTTTTTTCTCTCCGAAATCCAAGATTTAAACTCACAATTGCGTTTTATAAAATCAGAATTGGGCTATTTTAACTCATAATTGCAAGTTTTAAAGTCAGAATTGCGTTATGATAACTTGCAATACTGATTTTTTCTTGCAATTGTGAGTTTATATCTCATAATTATGACTTTATAACTCGCAACTGCAACTTTATATCACGCAATTCTGAGAAAACTCAGAATTGTGAGATAAAAACTTGCAATTACATTTTTTTTGTGTGTTTCATATTTATTAGAATTCCAAAGTATTCTAAAGTATTTAGATTAAGTTACTAGACTTGAATAATGTAACGAAATACGTTACAAATGATTTGTAAAGCATGTATTTTTGTAATCTGTAGTGAAATACATTTTAAAAGTAACCTAATAAACAATGTTCCACAAATCCTGGATGTTATTTTGAAAGTATTTTATCCAGCAACTGTATAACCGTCATTGCTGTATTGTGTTCACGATTAATTATGAGATTATGAGAACATTATACAAGTATGAACGCTACATCACAGATGTGTCGTCGAGACTTTTATTTTGACATGTCTTGTTGTCTTGAGCTGACCCGGTGGTGATTCAGCTCACATGAGGATACAACAAAAAACGTGCGCAGGCTGCTGGAAACTTCTAGCAGAACGCCACTCATTAACAGCTGACCACTTCTACCAGTAAAGCAGACAGTTTAAATACTTTTAACCCACAGTCCGTTACCTGACAGTATGTCAGTTATTGAGGAGGAGCGCGTCCGCGGCGGCGTTTTTAAGGACATTAATCCTGATGATGACGATCATCAACCTACAGTGATTGAGAGCTTGTGCATGAACTGTTATGAAAATGTATATATGCAGCTTTCTTATTATTATCATTATTATTAATATTAGTAGTAGTTTTAGGTAATTTGTTACTTTTTTAAAACAAATTAATACTTGCGTTTGTTGCCAATTTTATGACCCGTCCAGGGAACAACACGTCTTCTGCTTACTAAGATCCCTTTCTTCAAAGAAATCATTATTAGCTCATTCACATGTCCACACTGTAACTGGACCAACTCGGAAATCCAGTCTGCTGGCCGGATACAAGATCAGGGTGTCGTGTACACCTTACAAGTGAAGACCAAAGAGGTGCGGACCAAAGCTGGTTTTAGATATTTATTATATGATCACGTTGGAGGCATCTCGCGTGCTCACGTTTGAAGTTTCTCTCGAGAATCAGCAAGTAATTTTTCTCTTTTGTGCAGGACCTGAATCGAGAGGTTGTGAAGTCTGACAGCGCGTCCACCAGAATTCCTCAACTTGATTTTGAAATTCCTCCTTTCACACAGAAGGGCTGTAAGTTATGATTTTCCATTCTGACCTCTCTAACTCAAGTACATGTCTGTTATTGAAAATTTTGCTGGATTGTAATGCATTTACAACCTGTAACTTAACTTGAACTTGTGTTATGGTGTAATAGACTTCATCTGCAGAATGATATTTTGTGAATGATATAATAAATGTTGGGTAACACTTTACAATAAGGTTCATTAGTTAACTACATTACTGAGCATGAACTAATAATGAACTGCATTTCTACAGCATTTGTTAATGGGGTAGTCGTGGCCTAATGGTGTGGGAGGTTGCCGGTTCGATTCCCATGCCCCAAGATGGGGATTGTGAATAAACAGCACTCTCTCCACCTTCGATACCATGACTAAAAGTGCCCTTGAGCAAGTCACCTAACCCCCAAAACCCTGGGCAGCCTTAGCAATAGCTGCCCACTGCTCCGTGTGTGTGTGTGCTCAATGTGTGTGTGTGTGCTCAATGTGTGTGTGTGTGCTCAATGTGTGTGTGTGTGCTCAATGTGTGTGTGTGTGCTCAATGTGTGTGTGTGTGCTCAATGTGTGTGTGTGTGCTCAATGTGTGTGTGTGTGCTCAATGTGTGTGTGTGTGCTCAATGTGTGTGCTCACTGTGTGTGTGTGTGTGTGTGTGTGTGTGTGTGTGTGCTCACTGTGTGTGTGTGTGTGTGTGTGTGTGTGCTCACTGTGTGTGTGTGTGTGTGTGTGTGTGTGTGTGTGCTCACTGTGTGTGTGTGTGTGTGTGCTCACTGTGTGTGTGTGTGTGTGTGTGCTCACTGTGTGTGTGCTCACTGTGTGTGTGCTCACTGTGTGTGTGCTCACTGTGTGTGTGCTCACTGTGTGTGTGTGCTCAGTGTGTGTGTGTGTGCTCAGTGTGTGTGTGTGTGCTCAGTGTGTGTGTGTGTGTGTGCTCAGTGTGTGTGTGTGTGCTCAGTGTGTGTGTGTGTGCTCAGTGTGTGTGTGTGTGCTCAGTGTGTGTGTGTGTGTGTGCTCAGTGTGTGTGTGTGTGTGTGCTCAGTGTGTGTGTGTGTGTGTGCTCAGTGTGTGTGTGTGTGTGTGCTCAGTGTGTGTGTGTGTGCTCACTGTGTGTGTGTGTGCTCACTGTGTGTGTGTGTGTGTGCTCACTGTGTGTGTGTGTGTGCTCACTGTGTGTGTGTGTGTGCTCACTGTGTGTGTGTGTGTGCTCACTGTGTGTGTGTGTGTGTGTGTGTGTGTGTGCTCACTGTGTGTGTGTGCTCACTGTGTGTGTGTGTGTGTGTGTGCTCACTGTGTGTGTGTGTGTGTGCTCACTGTGTGTGCTCACTGTGTGTGTGTGCTCACTGTGTGTGTGCTCACTGTGTGTGTGCTCACTGTGTGTGTGCTCACTGTGTGTGTGCTCACTGTGTGTGTGCTCACTGTGTGTGTGCTCACTGTGTGTGTGCTCACTGTGTGTGTGCTCACTGTGTGTGTGCTCACTGTGTGTGTGCTCACTGTGTGTGTGCTCACTGTGTGTGTGCTCACTGTGTGTGTGCTCACTGTGTGTGTGCTCACTGTGTGTGTGTGTGTGTGCGCGCACTTGTTCACTACTCACTGCTGTGTGTGTGTGCACAAATAAATACAGAGCACAAATTTCGAGTATGGGTCACGACGACTTTCACTACTGTTAATTTCATCATTTACTAATACATTATTAAAATCTTGTTAGCATTGGTTAATGCACTGTGAACTAACATGAACAAACAATGAACAACTGTATTTTCATTAACTAATGGTAACGAAGATTAGCAAATACAGTAACAATGTATTACTCATGGTTAGTTCATGTTAACTAATACATTAACTGATGTTTAACTAATGAACCTTATTGTAAAGTGTTAATATTGTTTTTAAGTTTATCCATAATTATTTTGTCTTTTTTCTGATGGGTTAGCCTTGTCCACAATTGAGGGCCTTCTGGACAGAGCAGTGGCGGGTTTAGAACAAGATCAACCTACTAGAAAGGTGTGTTTGATCTGTGGTCTGTGCACCTCAGATTAAAAAAGCTCATGCTTTTAAGTAGCCTTGTTCATGCTGTATGTTTCATCGATTGCAAAGTATTTGTTATGCAATATTTTCTGTTATTTAAAATATATTGAAATATTGAAGGTTAGAATATAATTTTTTATATATATATATATATATATATATATATATATATATATATATATATATATATAAATATAATATACTATAAATTTTATATATATATATATATAAATAAATATATATAAATAAATTCTTATAAATATATATTCTATATATATATATATATATATATATATATATATATATATATATATATATATTATATAATATATATATATATAAATAAATAAATAAATAAATAAATAAAATGTTTCGCGCGATAGAGAAAACTCTGTTTGTGTTCCTCTCCACATTGTAGGCAACAGATCCTGCTGTAGCTGAAAAAATTGATGAATTCATCCAGAGGCTGAAAAAACTTAAAGAAGTTGAAGAGGAATTCATATTAGTAAGTTTTTCTGATGGAAAACTGCAGAAAGATTCCATGCAATTGACAAAGAATTTTAGCCACAATATATTATTATTGTGACCTAATGATTGCTGCATTTGTCTTGTCTACAGATTATTGATGATCCATCAGGGAATAGTTTTATTGAGAACCCATTTGCACCTCAGAAAGACACGGCTCTCTCTGTCACGTATTACACCAGGACAGCTCAACACAACTCTGCTCTAGGAATAGGGGTGAGGAACTGCTACAGCATCTGTTCTGCTGTTGACTTCAGCTATGAGTGCGGAACTGCAAGATCTCAGGGTTTTCAACTTCTACCATCTCTTTTTCAGGCAGAGGAAGAGCAGGAGGACGAAAAGACAGGCGATGATCTAGACACAATGAGAAATGAGGTGTTAGTGTTCAACACTAACTGCCCAGAATGCAACGCCCCGGCCAATACAAACATGAAGCTTGTCCGTATCCTTTAAAATACGCTAGCAATCGACGTGCTTTTTCAAATGTATGCCTGTTTACAGCTGGTATTAAGATGTGTTTTGGTTGATCAGGTCACTAGTGGACAAGGGTCTCTAGCCAACAAGATATAAATCCCATCTGGCTAGTGCACTTCTTATAATGTTATGCATTAGGTCAGTTGGCGTAGAGTAGGTGGTCTTTCGCGCTGAACACATTTTAACACATTCAAGCTCTAGGCGTCTACACTACAAAAGCAATTCGTTCAAATGCGCTTTCGACGACCTCTGGAAGGGATCGAAAGTGGACAAGCTCAAAACTTTTTACACCCCATTTACACCTGTATTTAGTGTCGTCTTGTGATCCAATCGACCAAAACACATCTTAACACCAGGTGTAAATGGGGCCTTTGTGTGTTAAATTGCTAACTAAATAACAGAGTCTTTGTTTTTCTTTTAATATCCTGCTTTACTAATTTATTTTAATGCAGAGAAAATTGTTGTTCAACAAATGATGGTACCAAGTAGGGGTGGGTAATATGACCAAAATCTTGTATCATGATTCACAATATGTGTAATTTTATTTTACAAAAACAATGTACATCACAATATAGTTATTTTTCATTTAAATACGAATTTAGATATTATTAGATATTATATTTGAATTTTATTTTTTTTTTGTTTTACATTAATGACCGATGGCAGCAGGTATATTAGGCTTCTGTCACTTTAAGACCGACTGCACAGATCCAATATACTTATATTTTAAGTGTACGCAAACATTAGAGAAAGAAAACACACAAGACATAAAACTACTGGTATATCACCCACCTCTTGTACCAAGGGAGCCCTTGGAGATTTTCATTTCAAGTGGTGGCTAAAATTAGCAGCTCTAAGTTTTAGAGCATTTTAGTGTGATATTCCTCTGTGAAAATGGCACTGCATTAAATGGTGCATGGAGAAATGGTACATAAAAGAAGTCTAAAGCCCTGTTCAGACCAAGTAAAACTATTAGGATAATGATAAAAATAGTTCTAAAAATTGTTCAAATATTAAACAACGGCAGAGTCCACATCTCAACTATAATGGCACACAGGCAGAGAGAAACTATATCTTTAGATTCACTGTTGGAAAGATTTTTTTCCAGCTGATGAATGATAAAAACATTGACTCCAATCGGAGTCTATTCTGCTTTAAAGAGCTCAAGTATCTAAAGAAGCAGATGATAAAACTGAAGCACATGCTTGTCTTTGTTGGTGTGAACAGGCCTTAAGAGTTGTGGGTCATAATTGAAAGAAAGCAGTTTATTGGTCTCTTTAACCCAATTGCAGAAATTCCACACTTTAAAGAGGTCATTATAATGGCCACTAATTGCGACAGCTGTGGACATCGCACCAATGAGGTGGGAATAATAAACAATGCTATAGGATTGTTTTTTTTACTATTCTTGTATTACATACTGGAACTTATTATTAACATCATTAATTAGGTGAAATCAGGAGGAGCCACGGAAGAGCTGGGAACCAGAATAACTCTCCACTTAACCGACCTTTCGGATATGTCCAGAGACCTGCTGAAGGTGGGTTTGACGCCATGTGACACTGCCAGCATGCTTCACCTTTTATCATTTATTCATGTGTGTGTTTGTAACAGTCAGAGACGTGTAGCGTATTGATTCCCGAACTGGAGTTTGAGTTGGGGATGGCGGCTCTCGGAGGGAAGTTCACTACGCTGGAAGGACTCCTCAAGGACATCAAAGACCTGGTAGGAATCAAAGCCCAGCTAACGCTTTGCTTGTCATCAACAAACAGTCTCTTTTATGCTTATTTTATGCTTTTATGCTTATCTTAGATCGTTTCAAAAAACCCCTTCATGTGTGGAGACAGCTCTACAGCGGATAGAGCACAGAAACTGGAGGCGTTTGGGCAGAAGATTGACAAGGTTAGAATGATATTATTAACATATCTGTTAATGTTCTTCACTGTTAAATGCATTGGCAATATTCTCAATATGGGGTCTAAAAAGGTACATTTATAATTTTTGACAGTAATTAAATATATGCATATGTGTATGTATATATTATTTTTAATTATATAAATATGTAGAATTGTCAAGAAATTAATGTTGTGTTTACTAAATGTTTCTTAGATAATGGCGGGGGAAATGGATGTGCATATTATCCTGGACGATCCGACAGGCAATAGTTATCTTCAGGTGAGGCCAGATAAATTTTTTTTTTTTTTTTTAGGGCTATCTCATGGTTAAGCAATGTTTTTTTTTTTTTGTAACATTTGGATGTATATACTGTTTCTTGTACTTTTTATGTGAAGGCTAATCACCCGCCTCCTTTTTGCAGAATGTTTATGCCCCAGATCCAGATCCAGAAATGAAGATTGAAAAGTACACCAGGACCTTTGAGCAGAACGAAGACTTGGGGCTCAATGACATGAAAACCGAAGGGTACGCAGAGAAATAGGCTTAAAGTCAGAGAAAAATGGAGATTAAATGCTATATTCCAAATTCTGTCAAAATCATTATATAACATTATTTAATTCACTTTTACATTCATTGTAATAACTCATGTAATTAGCGCTTCAGGAAACTATGTTGTCTCTAAAAGCACCGTTATGATTTGAAAGGTGGAAAAATAACTATTTTTGTCTTGAATAAATGCAAGGTTCTGAATTTTCCTTGCTGCCTATAAAATAATTAAGTTATGGTCATCTTGGCTGTGAAGCACTTGTGTTAATTAACAGTGTAACAACCAAACTGTTACAAAGTTTTTGAAGTATTTAAAAATACAGACACTTAATAAAGTAGTCTTAAGCACACTATAGATGTGAATTCTGTGAATGCATTTTCTTTTCCTTTAAATTGGACTGAAACATAAAGGCTGTAATACAGTAAGTGTTATGTTTTTGGAATAAAAGTGTTTCAAATATGTAATAATATGGTGATCTATTTAAGTTTAATTTAATTAACAATGGCTTCAGCATGACATTAAACCCCAGCCGAATGCTACAGCTTATAGATTTTATGACCATATGGGAACATGCAGTTACGGGCGTTCTGTTTTTGTTTACATTTATTTGGCTCTGTGTTTATGTACTTGTGTTCATCGAGATAAACCAATAATCAGTTTGACCATTGTTTTTTTTATATTTGCTCTCTTCTAATTTGTCAATTATTCATCCTTAATATTGTTAATACTGATGAATGGCTCCATTTGTTGAGTCTCTGAAGAATAGCACCCAAAACAAGCCATTACATCACTGTCCTTTTACTTCAGAAACGATGTATTGTGTAACTTCCACCACTCAAGACTGCCTAACACTGTAAATTGCTAAATAAAATGGTAGGAATTATAATGAATAGTATGGGTTTTTACTTGTAGTCAAATTATTTCTGCTTTGTTATATCGTAAATATCTTGATTCCTTAATTTTAGTATTAGTAAAGCAGACTGAGCAGTTGGTCACCTACTAAATTGTGAATAACTGACATGTCATGTGATGTCAACATGGTGGTGCCCATGAGAGAAGATCTGCTCCATGCACAATCTTCAGCTCATAAATTTGCATAATTTTAATGTCCTTTCTATTTTTAATTACGTCCCATCAATTTCCTAATGTAAAAAATTCACAGAGCTGCCTTTATACTGTAGCACACTTGAGACTATTCTAATTACAGCTTCTCTTTTAGACTATTCAAGTCATGCAGCACAATGCGGCTTCGAGAAAAACAATGAATCATGGGTTCTTGTGCCTTCCATTGGCACTTAACATTTATTGAAACATAAACACCGAACAGCAGATAAAGGACATGACTTGCATGTAATTTAAAGCAGTGACAAATAAAAATGTAACCAACATTGGTCCATATACAATGAACTACTAGTGTTCATTCACCCCGCAAGAGGAGTTGTTTTGTTTGTTTTTCTTCCAGCAAGGATAGTCCACTGTGATGGCAGGTTAAATGTCCCATGGCCATTTATGGCCAGTGGTGGTGTAGATCTCTCGTGTGAGGGAGTGCGTCTGTCCAAAAGAGCAATCAATTATAGAAATAAAAATCAGTTTACAAGATGCAGCTGTAGTCTTCATTAAAACAAACACAACATAACGTGAAGAAGGGAACATAACATAGCTTGGACTCAAACTAGCGGAGCTACGTTTGTGTCATTGTCCGTGAACGCAGAGGCCCGTTACTTGCTCTTGGCAGGCTTCTCGGTTTTCTTGGGCAGCAGCACTGCCTGGATGTTTGGAAGCACTCCGCCCTGCGCGATGGTTACGCCGCCTAAAAGCTTGTTGAGCTCTTCGTCGTTGCGGACAGCCAGCTGCAGGTGACGGGGGATGATTCTTGTTTTCTTGTTGTCTCGCGCTGCGTTTCCTGCCAGCTCGAGGATCTCAGCCGTTAGGTATTCCAGGACAGCGGCCAAATACACGGGGGCTCCTGCGCCTACGCGCTCGGCGTAATTTCCCTTGCGCAATAATCTGTGTACACGTCCGACTGGAAACTGAAGTCCAGCTCTGGATGAACGAGACTTGGCCTTTGCGCGGGCCTTCCCACCGGTTTTACCTCTTCCAGACATGTTTTGACAACAAAGGAACGGCCTGTTTGGCTGGTAGCGTCGTGTTTAGTGTTCGTAGTCAAATGCGCTTTCGCATATGATGTAAGCAGGGATTGGTATTTATACCCGGATGTGAGCTCTGACTGGATGGACTCGCTCTACAACAAACAGCCAATCGCCGTTCAAAACTTGGTCCATGACGCTGGAAAGCCATCCTATTGAAACCGAGACTGTGTTCACTCTTATTTGCATGCCGACTCTATAAATAAGGGACAGAAATGTGCGCAGCTCGTTCGCATACCATAACGATTCAGTGACAGTTGAGCTTTAGTGACAAAACGACACAATGCCTGAACCTGCGAAGTCGGCTCCCGCTCCCAAAAAGGGGTCTAAAAAAGCTGTCACCAAGACCCAGAAGAAGGGGGATAAGAAAAGGCGTAAGACCAGGAAAGAGAGTTACGCCATTTACGTGTACAAAGTACTGAAACAAGTCCACCCGGACACCGGCATCTCCTCTAAAGCCATGGGCATAATGAACTCGTTTGTAAACGACATCTTCGAGCGCATCGCCGGAGAAGCCTCGCGCCTGGCGCATTACAACAAACGCTCCACTATCACATCCCGGGAGATCCAGACGGCCGTGCGCTTACTCCTGCCGGGAGAACTGGCCAAACACGCCGTGTCCGAGGGCACTAAGGCCGTGACCAAATACACCAGCTCCAAGTGAAAGTGAACAAACAAGATGGACTGGACTCTATCCTTAAGGATGGAAGACGAAAACCATCCACTGTTGTTTAATGTCCGCATGAGGGACCTCTGCTACATCTCGAGCGAAACGCAGCTCTGGAAGAGCACGCGCACAGTGCTTTCCATCCGTAACACCAACATTCACCTGAGGTTGTTCATGTTTGATCGTATTTGCACGTGTGAACACTTGTACTATTATGGCATATGGTCGTCATTTGTTAACTCATGTGGCTGTAAACTCAAGTTACCGGAGGAAAACACTGTGGCTTTGGTTTTAGTTGATTTCTTGTATGACAAAAAATTGCTGTACTGTATTCATACTGAAACAGATGTCTTATGCCTGAATGTTTCTTCATAATTACCCTGCCATTCACCACAAATAAATATATTGGTTAATGGCTGCTACAACCAGATTTGCGAGTTTTCCTGCCTAGTAATATGTAGCTTATTACTATGGACATGAACGCAATAGTAGACGCATAAAGAAGAATATATAGTACGAAAAAGTGCTTTTGCACAGTATTATTTATTCTAAGGATGTTTCGTTTAAAATGTAAATATAGCATTTTTAAACAACGTTACAGAATCTTCGAAAGTTTTCCACTGACGCTCGTCAGAGGAGTAACCATAGCAACAGTGAGGCAGCTGCGGGAGTGTTGGAGGGTAAACGGAGAAAACAAGCACTGCCATTATTTATTACTTTATTATAGATTTACTCATCACACGCTTCATTTTCAACCAAAACACTAGTCCTCGTTCGATTGGCCCCCAAAATTACTGACTGAAATTTCTTTAAGATTCACAGCTAAATATGAATGTTTGAATATAGAAATATGAAATTACAATGATTATATAAGTAGAAATAGATTTATAGTTTAGCATTTACTCAACTAGCATTATGAAATATTCTATCGTTTATGAAATAAGCTATTGCTGTCTGACCATACCCACCTTTTTCCTAACTGCGTTTTAGATTATGGGTGACACTTTCGGCTTCTGTGGAAGTTCCACTCAAAAAGACGAACAAATCATTTTAAATCATAAGGTTGCTCTACAAATAATCCTTTTCCATCAGTTTGACTGAATGAGCCGTAAACATTTATGTTCTCATGTATGGCAAGAATAGGCTGTCTATGGCAAGCTCTGTTCAGTCGCTACATTCTTTTCCTCTTGATTAGGCCTATTTTCTTAACAGTGAAAAAGAACAACATACTGTCCCATACTTCAACTACAACATCCCATAATTCACTGGAATGCACTAAACATCTCTTGTTTTTCTCCCCAAATCCTCACGACTCTTTTCAGGATTGTTTTCACACGGATGCTTTAAAATCGAATTGTCTCCTGTTTTCACTTCTAATCCCTATAAAATAGATTCCTAATCAGTGTACTGTGAAAAATGACCCCCCCCCCCCTCAAATAAATAAATAAAATAAAATAAACAATGCTATAAATATATATTAGATTATATATCAATTAATTATTTGTAATATTAATATTATTATATTATTATTAATATTATTATAATGTTGTATTATAAATCAAATACAAATGTATCGGTGCTGTTGGGCAGAAACCTGGTATCTCTAGGCTATATTTCGTCGTTTTTGTTTTCTCCTTTTCTTTCTTTTTTTTTATTATTGCTATTGGTCATACTTTACTTCTGTTTGTGCGTTTTACAAATATTTAGCCAATGAAAAGCATTTAAAAGAGGTTGTGACTAAACCTTGTAACTCCATTGGATCCTAAAACTGTCAGTCAAACCTCATAACTCCACACGCCTCTGTCATGATTGAAGTGCTGCGCACAGTTTTGACCGTCTTTGCTTGTTTGCAATGCAAAGATATGCTAAATAATGATCAGTCTTTAGTATTTAAAGAGTGGAGAAGAGGTAGGCTATCTGCCATCTGGTTTTAAATACCCTGTGCTCCTCATATCATGAGATTTTGGCCAAATCAACAACAAGAAAAACTGTGTGCTCGTAAAACTACAATAAAATATCCTGTAAGTTGAAGAAAGCATATATTTATTCTTTCTTTATTCATATTACGTAACAAACATTAATGTAAGTATGTGCTGCAAATAATTTCATTAGTTTGATTTTACATTTCAGGACTTAAGTCACCTGTAAACATTTTTAGGTAGGCTATATCAAAAGCGGATACGGTTTGGTTGATGACAATTAAAATTGCGTTTGGAACTCTGTTTTACCTTGGTATTTAAACAATTTCTAATAACATTAACTTCATCAAGGCAAGTTTACATTTTATTTTATTCTTGACCATACCCAGTAGGTGGCAGCAAGTCACGTCTTATTGAGTCATTGAATCATTCATTTAAATCAATTCATTCAGAAACATGTTAGTACAGACATATTAGCCTACAACATTGCTATGCCTATTTAACACCTCTGTAATATTGCTGCTAGGATTAGGTAACCAGGTAACAGCCTCAATGAGGGGGGTAATAATTTGGCTGGGTGTTAAAATACCACAATATTTTAGTATTGTGCAGCACTGCATCTTTACAAACAAGTTGGTGGTGGTACAGAACCTCTTCAGAGCAGCTTCAACTCAGCTGTGTAAAGATAGACTACTTTAAAAGTCCCTACTAATGAGATAATCTCGCGTTACAGTGAAATCTGGATATTTGTACACCGTATCGTACGATTTGTTCCTTGTGATTTCATCCAGCTTGTGTTACTGGGACATATAATGGACGGAGATGATTTGATCGTGACACCCCTGCAGGCAAAGAGAGAATGCTGAGAATAATCCACATGATCATGTTTTGACATTTGCCCTTTAATAAATGCGTGTGGCACACATCGAGTAACCAAATATACTCAAAGTACTTGTGGAATATAATGACCTATAGTTTTTAATATGATATTATTTTTCAAATGATAATTCAGTGAATGTGAATATTACTCAATTGAAATAAATGGGCACTGTCAACAACCATTTTATCCAGAGGTCTTTGAAGGTCCTGCATGGTATAGAAAGCATATAGGATATATTATGGTATTTGTCTAGGTTGGCTGGTCCAGAAGATTAAAAATTAAACCACGTGACCGTGGAACCAGATAGCCAGGCGGACAGTGTCTTAGAAGATCATGTACTACATTGTTCCTTTCTCGTGTAGTTTTAAGAGGGGCTGTCTTTGCTGAAATAACACACTGACGATGGCAAGCATTGTTTGAAAGGGTGTGATAT